>CM043113.1:66617217-67167217 GCA_023701765.1 Hylyphantes graminicola | reverse complement strand
GAATACATATTTAAGTAAAAAAATAATCAGTAAGAATTAAAAATAAGCTACTCCAGCAAACAGCAAACGATTTGCATTATTTTATAAGTTTATTTGCTTTTTAATAAGCTTATGTTGCTGATACCGCTCGTTATTAAAGTACAAAATCCCGCTACTTATATTACATTAAAAAATTCAAAATTTAAAAAATGCTATAAAATTAACAGATAATGTCGTAGTAATTTTCCGAATAAAAACATTTTAGCTCATTTGGCGTGTTCAAAAAATTTGGCGAGGAAAATATATAGCTACCATTACACCCATTCAGCTCTAGCGCAAAGACCATCGCACAACCAACCAGCTATTTAAAAAAATGCTCTTTTGCACGTTCTTTGTAATAATTTGGCGAGTTTGGCAAAGTAATTGGCGAAAGAAGGAAGACATGAAACCCTAATATGCATCTGTAGTGCAACGGTCTTCAAAAAACAACATAATTCAGTAAAAGCTTAACTATGCTTTTAAAAAATTCATAATTAAAATCATATGTACACAATAAAATAATAGAATGGAGACTGGTAGGATTATGTAACTTGAAACATATCCAACTATTTTTTTCAAATTATTAATTTTGTTTCTGAAGGCAATGAAAAAATATTAAATAAATTAAACATTTTCAATTTCAATTGTTTTCTAAAAAGTTTTATTTAAATTTTTCTGTCTGATGACATCACGAAAGAGAAAAAATGATCGGATTTGAGCGAAAGTGGTGTATTTTTTCCCTTAAAACGTTCGAAAACGATAGAATTAATGGTCCGATTCGAAAATTTCTTAGCCTATATTTGTTCTGGAGATGAGATGGATTTTTGTGCCAAATTTCGTGACAATCTGTTGCGTGGTTCTTAAGTTTTTGCGTCCTATACAAACAGACAAACAGAAGTCGCCTTTTATGTATATAGATTTTCAGTATATTCTAAAGACAAGGATACTTTGTACAATCAGCCACATGCCATTTGTCACATTCATTGGTTGGCAGTGCAAAAAAATAATTCGAATACTCCATCTTGTTTCAAAGCATTTTACTTTTGCATTTTTTTTTTGTATTTTTTCTTTGAATAAATAAGCTTATCTGGCTTTAGAGCTATCCAAATAACAAAAAAATCCTAATACTTTTAAAAGCTTTGCAATTTAGAATTACATATATTTTAGTAAATCATATATACATTCATTAATGCTTATATTTTTTTCTGATACACTTTTTGGTGATACTTAGATACTTATAACAGTTATAAATACAGACAAATGAGGTAGGTAGGGTTAGATAAATATATATTCCAGCTAGTGTGCTTGATCAGAGACCCGCTTTATTTGTCTTCGTCAAGTAACACCGATACAGAAAGAAATTTTACTCTCACAGAGAAAAGATGTACACCCAGGGCGAATGCGGGAATCGAGCCCGAACTCGTTACAGCGCACAGACTGCTAGCGTAATGGTACAATCCGTTCGACTATCTGGGCCCCACAGACAAATAGTCCTCCGAAGTTACTTGTTGCTTTAAAATAACAAAAACCATTTAATTCCATTGCCTTGAACCCGTTCCAACCCCTTGTAGATTAAGTAGTATAATTAATCTTGTTCTTTTAATTACCTTCATTGTAGCAGGAAAGATAAAAAACTCGGAATAATTAAATTAGGAATATATTGGAGTCCTTTTTTTTATTTTGAATGTATTGCTTTGGTTTCCTTGAGAAAACAGAGTTCTTATGGTAGAAATTTTTTTGCCGGTCACTGAACTCTGCTCTTTAAATTTCGATTAAATTCGCTTTTATTCACTTACTTCAAGCTTAGGGTTAAAACTCTTTGAATATTCATAAATATAGCCAAGTATACTTTGCCTTTGTTAATTTAGATTATTTAAATAAAATAGTCGTAAATATTACAAAAATTAAATGATGAGTAATTTTCGGTGCCTTATTTTTCCAGCTGTATACAATTTATAGTTTCTTTTCTCCAGCTGTAATATACAATTTGTAATTCCTTTTCTCGTGCTTTATACACGATTTGTAATTCCTTTTTCTCCAGCTGTATATACTATTTTTAATTACTTTTCTCCATTTGTACATACTATTTGCAATTCCTTTTCTCCAGCAGTGTCTACTATTTTTTATTCCTTTTCTCAATTTCTGCATACTATGTGTAATTCATTTTTCTCAGCAGTATATACTATTTTAAATTCATTTTCTCCAGCTGTATATTCAATTAGTAATTCCTTTTCTCCAGCTGTATATTCAATTTGTAACTCCTTTTCTCCAGCTGTATATTCAATTCGTAATCCCTTTTCCCCAGCTGTATACTATTTGTAATTCCTTTTCTCCAGTTGTATATACTATTTTTAATTCCTTTTCTCCAGCTATATATACTAATTTTAATTCTCTTTCTCCATCTGTATATACTATTTGTAATTCCTTTTCTCCAGCTGTATATACTATTTGAAATATAGATGTCCTTGCCCGACACTCGTAAGTTCAGTTTTTCTTTTAAACCATTCCATGATAACAATAATGCAGGATCAGAAGATGTACGTATGTGAATTTCAAAACATCTTTTTTTTATAATTTGGCTAACAATGAATGTATTTATAAATAAATATTGAAGTTTGCAAAATTACCCTAGAAGCCTACAATATCATGTAACATCATTTAGACATCTTTCCTGTATCATTTCAAAGTTTCGCTATAAATTTGACGCTGAGATATAATCGTGTGATACAGCGTGTGCTACAAGGCAACATTAATAATTGATATGATAATTACAAGGTGCAAAAATAATTAGCAATGAAGAAACCCGAAGTGTGAAAATTGGTCAAATATTCAAATTCTCATTAATTTCTTTTCTTATTTTTTGAGACACCATGGCAAAGTGCATGTCTGACCACCATCAAATAAAGATCCAACGAAACTAATAACGATTCTTTGACGAACCAAAACAAAAAATTAAATTACCGAACACGGAAGACAAAGGGAAACTGGGTTATGGTTAATGACTCTCTCTCCTATTATACCCATCGTCGGCACTATTTACCAACCACTATCGAGTTTCTCTGTAAATATTAGTCATACCCAAAACTACTTCCATCGCTATTTTTTGGGGCCGACGTAAAAATCAATGTTATTCCAATGTGTTATGCTAGGGAAAAAATAGATAAAAAAATCATTAGCTGTAACGACAACAGAGTTTGAGAGGGGGGGCTAGGAAAAAAAAATACTCATCGAAATTGTTCTAGTGATTATTGGAGAGGAGGTAAAAAATGTAACCCCTTCCTATACACCACGCCCCGGCTCCTAAAAAAAGCGGCCCTCACAGCCATGGAGACGGGCAAGTTAGTATCGACCTTTCGTGACAGCTGTTTTCAATCGGCCGTAATTGGCGGTGAATCGTCCAGTTGGGTGATTTAACTCATTGAAAAGGGATGGTAAGAAAATTTACCAAGCAAAAAATAGCCTTCTGCTTAAGCTTGGCTAAGCAAACAAAATATGAGACAAATAAAGACCATTAATTGTGCTCTGCCGACCTATAAACGGCCCGTGCAGCCAAAAATACCCCGTGTAAGGGAGTGCACGTTAAATATCCTTCAAAGTCCTAACGCTGCGTACGATGTCGCCCTTAATGGTTGTGTTGGGTGTCTATTCAAATGTTGGCTCGTCACTTGACTGTGGTTCTAAAATACGATGGCCGTCACTAATAGCCCTCGTAGCTCTAGTGCGACGATGATTAAAAAAAATCGAAATTAATTGTGCTAAGTAATTTATATGGAGCTAATTGTTACACGAAAAAGGAATTCAAAAATCTTAAAATTAATTTTTATACGGGGGTTTGAATGATGTTGACAAAGATCGTTATTGGGTAACTATAACCAGGCTTGTATATTTTTATTCACCCCTTGAAAATTAAATGTTTTTACGGACTTCAAGAAAACGGCGCCTATTTTTTATTCATTCCTGAAATTCATATAAATTATATAAACAATGTATGTATTCAATTTTTCATTTGTTTTTAGCTTCATAATAAAAAAAAAAGAATTAGTTAATATTATCCGAAATTTACAAACACAAACACCTTTCAACATTTTGACGAATCTTCTTTCGATTTGATACAGAAAGACTGTTTAAAAAAAGTTAGATTTCGTAAAATTTGATACTTACATTAAAATTATTGAATATTCTCGAGGAAACAGTAAAGGTACGATATACAACTCTAAACACAAAATAGCGTCACTGGCAACCAAGCTACGTGGACTGTAGCACGCGATTTTCAAAGGTGCTAAAATCCAGCGCGTGATAGGTTCAGGTTGGGAAAAATCAGATGCATATTAAAAAAGTCCTTTTTCTGTGATTTACTATGGAATATTCAGTAGGAAAAGACAGGATATAGCTCTAAAGTAGGCTCAATATATATTTTTATTAGGAATGTTTGTAATACTGTTCACAATAAAGGATTTTTAACATGTTTATGTGATGGCATAAATATTGTCAGGATTAGTCTAAGTGCTAATGCAGTGTTACAAACTAGTATGCTAATGTAGTCAGTTTTTTTAATGTGTTTGTGGATTGAATTAGTTGCACCATGATACATGTTTAAGGGGTCCGATACCCTTGGATTCTCTTTAATTTTACAGGTAGACCTTTACAAACTTTTTCCACTTGCTTAAGTACACAAATTAACAACAATTCAATATTTAAACATACATCAATTCTTACTAAGTTAGTTTTTAATTTAAATTTTGCTGAATTTAAGCATTTTTAAAATCAATACTAGTTTTTTTCTTTTGCATATTTTCAACAAAATTTTGAATATAACATCTTTGTTAATATTTAAAAAAAACGAAAAAACATCTTTGTTAATATTTAAAAAACGAAAAAACATCTTTGTTAATATTTAAAAAACGAAAAAACATCTTTGTTAATATTTAAAAAAACGAAAAGAAACTTAAAGTAACGTGTGCATTCAGATCTTAATTTAAATAAACAATTCCGCCTAAAAGAATATTTTTTTAGAATTCCGCATTCAGTATTTAAATTTTAATTTATTTACCAAATGATGCGAAAATTCACCAGATTTATAATTTCTAAAAAGTCATCGATAAGGAGATATTAAAACTACAATTAATACACATGGGGGGCCCCGGATGGACGAGTGGTTTGGACAATAAGCTAGCAGTTTGCGCGTTGTAACGGGTGCGGGTTCGATTCCCGTCTTCGCCCAGGGAGTACTTCCTTTCTCTGTGACAGTTAAAAAATTCTTTCTGTGTCTGTCTTACTTGACGAAGTCTTATAAGTGGGTCTCTGATCAAGCACACAAGCCGGAATATATTGTTCCCTATCCCTACATATACATATTGGTGAAAATTTATGTCTTCAATATTGTCATTTTATTACCTTAATTAATAATATGAGAACATAATCCGTGTTTTACACAATTTGCTACATTTTTTATTCAACCTTCATTATAACTTTAACAGTTTATAACGTTATAAGCATCGTAGTCCACTGAATGACGTTATAACAGGGTGAAACTGTATCAAAACTTTTGCTAAGAAACCATATGAACGAGTACAACATTAACAAAAATGCCTGCTTAACCTTTTCCTTTTACCCCTGTTTTGATGAATTCCCAATATTCTATCGATTAAACTATTATCTGGGCAATAAAAAATGACATTGCGACAGACACTTTCGCCATTAGTAACGGTAACGGACAAAATTGCAACATTTTCGATATTAGTGCTCAGTTATGCTCTTTGGTAATTCGATGTTTGGTGGCAAATATAATCACAAATTAAGTGATTGCTACTTAATTTTGGTAGAAAATAAATATTTTCAACGACGATGTCTGACGAAGACGACCCGGCAGCACAAAAAGAAAAAAGGTTAGGGAGCTAGCCCTTTGGAGCTTCTGGGTTCGGGTTCGAATCCCGGTAAGGTATGGATGTTTGTGTTTGCCAATAAATGTTGTTATTTGTCTATGTGTTTGTGTCGTCCTTTCTTTGTGTGTCTCCTGTGACTGTGCCACTTCTGGCGAGTAGAGTAAAGGGCTATAAAGCCTATGCTAATCCCTTCTAGAGGGCGCATTCACTATCATTTGTCATGTCTGACGAAATTTTACGTTATTTCAAGATAACTGTTATTTTTACAATATTTGACCCTGAGGAATGCCTAACGCAATGATTTTACTTTGGGCCTTGAGGTTTTAAATTGACAACCCTTTCTATTTATTTAAGATACTCAACTAAATCTTAAATCTATAAACATCAAACCACACAAATCATCACTGTAAATTTTAAAACAACTTAGAAAAAATAATTGAAGGTATATGTATGGTAAATTTAATTATATAACTACATCGGACTTACACTTTTCTTTCATTTTTAAAAAATGTACTGATAAAATAATTAACTATAAATAGATTTGAAAGATGCTAACTTTACCCTAGGAGGTAACTTTGGCCCAAGCGTTTTAAGCTAAATAGCTCTCTTTGAATACACTTGCATAACGCTAGCAGTCTACACGCTGTAACGGGTGCGGGTTCGATTCCCGCCTTCGCCCTGGGTGCATTTTCCTTTCTCTGCGATAGTAAAAATTGTTTCTGTGTCTGTCTTACTTGACGAAGGCTTAAATAAACGGGTCTCTGATTAAGCACACAAGCCGGAATATATATGTATCTACCCTCTACAGTGATACACTTTATAATTTGTGATATCCTTTTTAATAAATGACATATCTCTCTACCTTGCCTAAAAGTAGAAAAAATATTCAATAAGAAAGTAAATACTATACTGTTTTATGCTTGGGCTAAAGTTACCCCCTTTGACGGTACGTTATAGAATAACAATCCAAATCCACTTTGAACGCTGCTAATTTTAATTAACATAACATTAGAATTATTCAAAAAGTAAAGGGAATGAAGTAAAAAATTAACTTGGATTATGCGGTATGGTATGGTACATATATATTCCAGCTCGTGTGCTTGTTTAGAGAACCGCTTATAAGCTTTCGTCAAGTGGGACAAACACAAAAAGAGTTTTTACAAGCACAAGAGACACACAAAGAAAGGGCAACACAAACACATAGACAAATAACAACATTTATTGAAGGTCACAAACATCCAGGCCTGACCGGAATTCGAACCCGACCCCAGCAGCTCCAAAGGCTAGCATCCTACACTCTTAAAACAAAAGAGTGAAATCCGCTCCAATTGGAGAAGTGCATTTTCGAAGGTGGAAAGGAGTGAATATTAACTCAGACTGAATTAAAATCACTCGTTTGGAGTGTCTTGTCGGAGGTTTAACACACAAAGTATCCACTCCTTTCGGAGAAGTGTATTTTACAGACTGGAGGAGTGAAATTAACTCAGACGGAGTTAAAATCACTCGTTCGTTTTAAGAGTGTAACGATTGCGCCACCGGCCTTGGACCATTATTATAACTACAACATATACCTTTACCTAGATTTCATTCGCGCCAAATAAAATCAAAATTTATTTATGGGATATCATTTTCACGATTATTCATGCACCGAGGAATAACAAGCAAATTCGCATTTCCATTCATTGGACAGCTGTCATCTTCAGACACCATTATACGATAAAAGAACAAATTGCCTTTCCATTTGAATGCGATTTGAAAAACTATCTTTCTCTTTGGAGAAGAGTTTTGGTGACGATTCATAAGTTTATTTCTCGAAACGTATATGCAAGAATAAATGTTTGTTTATGGTCTTAAGAAAACTTAGTTTAGACTTCTTAGTTTAAATAAATGTAACCTACTTTTCTTGGGATGTAGTTAAAGTTCTTAAAAGTTCCACTCTGTATTCCATATTTAATATTCTAAAAAACCCTATAACATTATCAATGGTTTCGTTAAATGAAGAATTTTAAAACATGAAATAAATTCCTTTACATGTAAAATTGCAAAAAATATACCAAGAGATCAGTCAGTGAATACTTCAGTTAAGATTAATTTATAGGTTTATTGTTCCAAACTAATCAAGGCACTATGGTTTAGTTTAATTAAGTAGGAATGGGAGGGCTGGACTGAATGTCTCCAAACTTAAGTGCCTCAATGTTAATCCAAAGGGAAAAAACTACTTTCTCTGCCACATTTCTCCAGCTGTATTGAATATTTTTACAATTAGTTTTTAGTGCCAAACTAACAAGGACATTAAGGTCTAATTTTCAATTCTTAATCTACCCTGTAACGTTCTTAACATTTAAATAGTTTTTGTTTTAGATAAATAAAAATACCTTTTTGACATTTTGCATTAATTGGTATATACACTGGTGGAAAAAAGTTTAAGGACACAGGGAAAAACACTATTTCGGCGGAAATTTTGCGTAATTAATTATGTTAATCATATATACGTAAATGAAAACTAACTCAAATACAGTTTTAACGAGTTGAGATCAAAAAAGTTTTTAAAAAGATTAAAAATATTAAACTTATAAAATTTGTATGACTAAAAGGTTGGAAAAAAGTATAAGGACACAGATTTTTTGACGACTTAAACTAAAATTTGCTTAAGTTTCTGACGTTGTAAGACTGCTCCGCAGTTAAAGGAATCAGTTTAAGTATATAATCACTTTCCTTGGCCTTATTTGATTGACGTTTTGTCAAGCTTTTGAAAATGCCAAAGTCTGCACACCTTTCGGAGTCTGAAAAGCGTAAAATATTGGTTTTCAGAGAATATGGTCTAAGTGGACGTG
This sequence comes from Hylyphantes graminicola, assembly GCA_023701765.1. Lineage (NCBI taxonomy): Eukaryota > Metazoa > Arthropoda > Arachnida > Araneae > Linyphiidae > Hylyphantes > Hylyphantes graminicola. The sequence continues at coordinate 67,158,483 of CM043113.1, read as the reverse complement.
AAATATCTGCTAGGATAAATAGGTCAAAGACCGTTCTCTACAACTTTTTGAAAAACCCGGAACAGTATGGACAGAAGAAGCGTTCAGGTAGGCCACCATCTTTAACTCCTTGTCAAACGAGAGCTGTTGTAAGAAGAGCTTGTTTGAAAAAACAAGCTTCCAATCGTATTAAGGAAGAATTGCAGTTGCCATGTACCAGTCGAACTGTTCGCAACGTTTTAAGCAACGATCCAAACGTGCAATTTTCCAAACTCAAATCAAGGCCTCCTCTCTCAGAGCAACATAAAATAAACAGAGTAGATTTTGCCAAAAAACATGTTGCTTTTGGTTCTAAATGGCAAGATGTTGCATTTTCGGATGAAAAGAGGTTCAATTTAGATGGACCCGATGGTATGCGGTATTTTTGGAATGATCTTCGCCATGAGCCGCAATTTTTCTCGAAACGCCAATTTGGAGGAGGGGGAGTTATGGTATGGGCAGGATTTCCTGCTAACGGAACAACTCCAATTGTGTTTTTGGACAAAAAAGTTAATTCGTCAGCTTATCAAGACGGATTAGCCGAAAACTTACTGCCCGTTGCTCCCCTTATCACATCTGGAGACTATTTATTTCAACAAGAAAATGCTACAATTCATGTGTCAAGTGCTTCAAAATCGTGTTTTGATGCCAATTTTGTTAAGTTATTGGACTGGCCATCCAAAAGCCCTGACCTTAACCCTATGGAAAAATTTGTGGGGCATTTTGGTTCGTAAAATTTACAGAGATGGCAAACAATACGACTCCAAATCCGACTTGATTTCTGCGATTAAATGCGCATGGGAAAACCTTCCTAAACAAACTCTTCAAACACTTTCTGAGTCCCTGACAGCACGGCTGATCAAGATAATTGAAAATAAGGGCAACTTTCTTAATTATTAATTGTTACATGCCTTTTTTTACCTTTGTCCTTATACTTTTTTCCACATAAGTCTGTATACATTTTTTTGAAATGTCATATTTTGAAATAATTTCCTTTTTTATTTATTATTTGCAATACACGAGTTGTTGTTGATTGTATTTTATGTATTCAGTGTAAAAAAACATATGGATTAATTAAAAATTTATAGAATTATTTAGTTTTATAGACTGTCCTTAAACTTTTTTCCACCAGTGTAGTGCCAATAAAACCAGGGTGTTATGGTAAGTTTTAAGAAAAAAATTATCTTAATCCAAATATAGTATTCATAGAATTTATAGGATTTTCCTTTAAGAAAAACAAAAATACTGTGTTATAAAGCACGTCTCTATTGCGACAGATTTATGTATTCTTTTCAATAGAAAATAGGAATATAAATTCAAATGCAGCAACGAATACTATTTTCGACAAAAGCACAATCTCATTTTTCTTCCTGATAAGACTTAGCATGTAACAGAACACGCTATGCTTGAAGATCTTATTTTAAAAATGATACATCCGTGTTTTTATCCATTGTGAAATCTAACGTCTAAAATATTCTGAATGGAAATTGGCTCAATATTTTTTATGTGATCCTATTGAAATATAAAATATAAACTGTACTAGGAAGAAATTGTGAAATTTTTTATTAAATCTGAATTGTATTATCGTATTTTAACAATGATTACATCACTGCTTTTATTATTCCTGAAATCCAACGTTCAAAATATACTGAACTTAATCCAAACTGGCTCAATATATTTTTTATGTGATACTTACAATAGATATAATATTTACTGTATTATGAAGGAATTGTTAAAAAAACTCAATTATACTATCTAATGGGTTTAGTTCACCATTACAATAATGCAATCTAACAAAGGGTTTATACCATTACTAATTCAATATAAATCTATTAAATCCTTGATACATCAACCATATTATCAATGATACATCACTGCTTTATTCCTTTTGAAATCAATGTTTAAAATATGCTGTATCCAATTTGGCTCAATATCTTTTTTATGTGATCCTTACAATAGATATTAACTCTATTAGGAAGGAAATATAAAAAAAACTCAATTATACTATCTAATGGGATTATTTCACCATTACAATGATGCATTCTAATGAAGGTTTTATATCATTGCTAATTCAATAAAAATCCATGATACATCAGCTATATTAACAATGATCACTGCTTTTATTCCTTTTGAAATATAACGTCTTAAACATTCTTACTGCAAATTGGCTAAATTTTTTAACGTAATCCTTACAAAAGCTATAATATTAACTGTGTTAGGAAGGAATTGTAAAAAAAAACAAAATTATTCTAACTAATGGGTTTTTTGGCCATTACAATAATACATTCTAATACAGGTTTTATACTATTACTAATTCAATAAAACTTTATTAAATCCATCTTATACCTTAATTATTTAAAATCTCTATCTTTCACGACCCTTAAGCGACTTAAACTCATTAAATATCTCACAGCAAAATAAATTGAATATTTCCTAAAACCTGTTAAAACCATTTCGGGAGGGAGTTAAGTGAGTAATTTTCGCAAATTCCTCCTAGTCGAAAAGATTAGGTCGTCTCTGTTCGTTTTGAATGAAATTCCTTTTGGAAAGATCCCAAGATTGGCGTGAGGCGGCCATTACTCAAAAATCTGGATAATTCCAGGTCTTTTTTTTTTCTTTTGTAAAAGCGATTTCCGTCTTCGTTTTCAATCTTTTCCGGATACGCATTTTAAGGGAAAGAATAATGAAGGAGGAAAATGATAGTGAGAAAGACGGATGACTTTGTGCGACGTCTTGACATTGACGCAGAAGATGTCTTTTTTGTTAGAAGGAGACTTGAGGAATGTAGCGTGACTGTGAAAGAGGACTTACTTGTGGCTACTTTTATTTGGAGTGAAATCTGGGAAAAATTTTTGATGAACTTTTAAAAATAGATAAAAGCGCATAAATTAAATGCTATAAAAAATACCCAGAGATCAGTCAGTTAATACTTCAGTAAAGATTAATTTATAGGTTTGTAGTTAAAAACTAACCAGCGTATTATGGTCTAGTTTAATTAACTAAAAAAATCCTAAAGTACCTTACGGTGTTCATAGATCAGTGGCTGAAAGGTTAAACGCGTCCTCCACGTACGCCCAAGATCGCGGGTTCGACCCAAGGCGAGTCTTCAGATTTTATGCATGGGAAAATTCTGGGCAAGCATGTCATATAATTATGTGGCATGTAAAAGTTCCCTGGAGAGCCTGTTTGGCTTGGGTTCTCTCGGCATACTTCAACATCCACATAGAACCCAGATTCATTGTAACCTGGGCGTCGAAATTGGTATCGAGAGTCACCTAGATGGTGCCACAAGAAAATGGCTCTCAGTTCTTTTTTTGTTGTTGTTGTTGTTAGAAGGAGACTTGAGGAATGTAGCGTGACTGTGAAGGATGACTTACTTGTGGCTACTTTTATTTGGAGTGAAATCTGGGAAAATAATGTGGATGAACTTTAAAAAAATAGAGTCCCTGTTTTTTAATAAACACAAAACCACTTAAGAAGTAGTACAGTGTGTACCTTTGACTAAGAATATTGCTCTACAGTCCTTGCCAACCTAAGTTGGGTAAATAGAAATAAGCTATGTAGAAGATCCGTCCGCGGATGTGAAGATATCCATAAATTATTTGTGAATCCATCCAGAAAACATGTTTAAAACATTAATTTTGTTTAAGGGCTAAGAAATTTGAATATTATTTGAGAAAATTTGGCAGTTTTATCTGAATGAAAAGTGTATTTTGGTTAAATTGTATTCAGATCATCTAGCATGTAAATATTACCTTACAAGAGTTTCCGACTAACGGAAAAATTGCACTTTTCCCTCTGCCTTTTCACCCTTTGTTTTACCCAAGTTTGGTTGGCAAGGACTGTAGTCGCAAGGCAACGGAGCTGCAATTTCTCCCCTTTCATGAGTATGACCTTCTCGGGTGGTTTAAGAATATTTGACCCATGCTCCAAGTGCTCTTCTGGAGCATGCTTCAATATCTCGCATCTTATAGTGCCTGGGACTAAGCCATCAACATCTACTGCACTCTAAAAATTGAATGCTCAAAAACGACGAAATTTTCCCTAATTTTGACGATTCCGTTACTGGCAAATGCTCCTAGTTTTCGTTTCCTCAAAGTGAGGAAAGTTGAATCGTGATTTTTGTTTGAGGATTTGAATGTCGTCTAATCTAAAGAAATATTTCGTCATTTTTGAGCATGTGAGTACAACAATGAGATTCAGTTTTCTCAAAATCAAGATTCAGAATCGTCAAATCACGATCGTAAAAGTGATGATTGGCGTTTACTCGAAAGTCACGTGATAGTTTGACGAAACAATCCTCTAAATTAACGAAATGAGGCTTGAGGATTCATGAATCGTCAAAAATCAAAGTGTTATTTCTGAGAGTGTGGGAAGTCTGCTGATGGTCCTGGACTTCCTTGAGGTTTTTGGACTCATGGACCTTGTCTAGCTCCGCTGGACTTTGGGGATAGGAAAAGTAAGAAAGAATATTGGAAAATGGTTTCTTTTAAAAGATTGGTGGCATAAATATATAATAAAGCGAATGCATAAATGATTACGAGAAGTCACTTGAATGAAAACCTCAAAGTGATGTAGAACATTTCTGAGTGCCACACCGGTGGCGCAATCGTTCGGACACTAGCCTTTGGACCTGCTTGGTTCGGGTTTGAATCCCGGTCAGGCATGGATATTTGTGATCGTCAATAAATGTTATTTGTCTATGTGTTATTCATTTCTTTGTGACTGTAAAAATTCTTTCTGTGTCTGTCCCACTTGACGAAAACTTATAAGCGGTTCTCTGAACAAGCACACAAGGAGGAATATATATGTATCATGTATCATACCTTTCCGAATTCGCAAGGAGAAATATTGTTAAAATTAGTCAAAAAAATTCTATAGGGGTGGAGGAAGTCAACCAAACTGAATCATGGCCTGATTTGGTAAAACTTTTTCTATTTGTACATTTCTTGATTAAAAAGGAGCTTTAACTTAAGGTAGGCGAATACCCAAAATTCTAAAAATTTTACTATTACTTTAGTCTTTTCCAAATTTGGCATAGTGATTTCAAATATAATGAACAATGCTTTTGGGGCAATTTTTTTTTATTTAAATATAATTGATTTATTTTAAACGGTGTTTTTCAACTAAAGGTGTTTACGCCAACACTTCTAGCATAAAAAGTTTTACATTAATTTACCTGAAATTTTTCACAGATGTTATTTCAATATATATCTGTGCCATGAACCTCTTACATCTGGTGTAAGTATGCAAGTTTTTTTTTTTAAAAATGCCCAAGTGTAAGTTCATCGAAAAAAATCCTTTTTTTTGTGGTTATTTTATAACATTTTTCTTAATAACTTTTTTTCTTGTAATTTGTATGTAACTCTAGAGGTTCATTGCATGTATCAGTTCAAAACGAAGAATTTAACACATAATAAATGTTCATAGGATGAAAATTCAATGTGGTATAATTGTTGGCGTAAACCTCTTTTTTTGTAGAAAAACACCGTTTAGAATAAATAAATTATATTTAAGTAAAAACAAAAGCCTAAATAGTATTATTCATTATATTTGAAATCACCATGCCAAATTTGGAAAAGATTAAAGCAATAGTAAAAATTTTAGAATTTTGGGAAATTTTGGGTATTCGCCTACCTTAATATGCCTAGTTATTTAAAACTACGTCGCCTGAGCTGACACCAGGTTTAAAAATTAAATAAAATGTCTCCATATATCACTAAAATGTATCCTTTGGTAAAACTGTTCTCATCTAGTAAAAGGCATTTCAGGTCCTGATTACAATGTACAATAAAGAACAATTTAATAAAAAATAGCTGTTTCTCCGACAAATTTAGTTTGTTGGACACACGTAGTTAACTAATCACTAAAAGGTCTTGAGTTTCAAATATTAAACCCCATGTAATAGTAACCTTACACAGATTGGATGAAAAAAACGAAAAGAAGATATAGTGAGGAAGCTGATTATCAGTGGCAAAAAAAAATAGCTTTTATATCTTTTTTCAGAGGTCTTGTTTTCATTTTTTTTGCATGAAATTACTTTTGTTTTAGTATTCGAAAGAAAGTTTTCTAAGAAAATTTTACTTATTAAATTCCTGAACTGCCAACTTCTTTCTGAGCTGTTGGTTGTTCAAATCAATTTTCAAAGAAAGCTTGCATGCTCATCTTCTGAAACATTCTCATTGTGCAGCTTAGTTTTGGGATTGCTTTAAACATGAGTACAAATCCCACTTTAGAAGGATTTCTATAGTATTTTTACATATATTTTTTAAATAATAAAGAACGTTTAATTTTCAATGTTTTCATGTTTATTATGAAACAATGATATGTTTTCTTCCTACACTCTTAAAAATGAATGCTCAAAAACGACGAAATTTTTCTTAATTTTGACGATCCTTTTATTGGCAAATGCTCGGAATTTTCGTTTCCTCAAAGTGAGGAAACGACATGTCGTCAAATCTAAAGAAATATTTCGTCATTTTTGAGCATGTGAGTACAACAATGAGATTCAGTTTCCTCAAAATCAAGATACATAATCGTCAAATCACGATCGTAAAAGTGAGGATTCGCGCTTACTCAAAGTCACGTGATAGTTTGACGAAACAATCCTCAAAATTAACGAAATGAGGCAAGAGGATTCACGAATCACCAAAAATGAAAGTGTTATTTCTGAGAGTGTAGCCATTTTCATTTTGCACTTTACCTTCCCTTAACTCTAGCAACTCATAGTACTTTATTTCGCAGTACTCATAAAAGTATTTATTTCATCGTACTTTTAACTCGTGCAACTCATAAACCTTTATTTATACCGGAAGCTCATCCACAACAAAGACATGTTGTCCCAAACAAAGACCAAAAAAAAGTTCCAGGAAGACGAAGAAAACATCTGTCCCGTACAAGGGACTTTGATCGAGTACTCCAGAAGTGATTAGGAGAGAACAAGATATGATCACGAAGTTAATGGCCCTTCGGACCATCAAAGACAATGGAGAAAAGCTCGTGTTATTCTGATAGAACGTTTATTTTTCTTACTAATAAGTTTTAATAGCATTATTTAAAAAATAAGCAAGAAAAGGAAGAACTTAATGGAAGAACGTGCTAAAAGGCAAAAGAATGTAAACGAGAAAACGAGCTTGAAAGTTTTTAGTTTGCATTCAGATCTATTGAAGATGAGGCTTGCAAACCGTAAAAAAATATTCTACACTTAAAGTTATATAAAGGGGTAGCTTATTATCGTTAAAGAAGGTTAGTAGTATGTTCATTGACACAAAACTATCAATTTTTTTTAATTTCATTTAGCACGTTAGTCCACTAAGCTCCTCAATTAGCATTTTGTTTTAATTAAAAATCTTTTGTATGAACAAACAGTGGGTAACTAACAGAGTTGACAATTGAACGCTTGGTTTCACCATAAAATGCTTCCTAGTAGCTGTAACGACTATGTGGTGAATTTTTTTACCACATTTTCGATATTAGGTTGAATCATTTCTCGGATTTTTGTTCCAAAAGAGGAAACAATATTTTACCTAATATTGAAAATATAGTGAAACATTTCACCACGCAACCGTTGCAGCTACTAGGAACCATTTTAAGGTAAAACCAAGAGCCAAATTTTTAACAGAATCAGAGGAGTCCCTTAATTCTGCTTAAAAGAATTAAGGGAGCTCACATGGTTTAAACCCATTGTTGGCATGGTATTTACCAAGTTTTTACTGGTATTTAAAATGGTTTTTACCGTCTTGGTAAAAACATGTTTTCCACATGTGTTTTACCACTCTTGGAAAAAAAAAACATTTTCCCCACCTTTTTGAAATGGCATTATATTTAGTACCAAATAAAAAAAGAACAGATAAATCAATAATTCATGTTCTTGTTGATGATGATGAATTCTAGTTTTCTTTTTATTATGGCTTTCATGTGTTTGAAGAACAATTATTCCATAAAATTACCATATATATTTTTTTTTTCAAAAATTTTCATACCACAATAGGAAGAAAAAATGTATACATCAAGAACAACACCTGTCAAATTATACACACATGTGTGTCTACATATACTGAGCGTAAATTACATACAGATTGTGATATATATTTTTTTAAGCATAGGAAGTAAAATGGTTTTTCCCGGTAAAAACCTGGTTCTTACCGGTAAATACCAATTTTTTACCATGTCTTGGTAAAAACTAGTTTTTACCGGTAAAAATCCAACCCTGTTTAAGCCCTTTCCATTTCGATCATCAGCTTGAGATTTTTTTTTCTCACTAAGTTGAGCTTGCACTTATTTATCGTTAGACGAAAGAATGTCTTTTTAGGAATTAAATAATGTTGTTTTAATTAAATAAAAATATTAAAAGCATGGAAAAATAAAATTCATTTACAAAACATTTTATGAAATAAGTTGACCGTGAAATTTCTACACGCTTGCATTCTTAGATGTTTAAAAATTGATTTTAACTATTTTTAGCACATAAAAATTTAAAAAGTATTCTTATAATTTATTCAAAAGTTATGATTCCAATTTTCTTCCCTTAAATTTAGTTTAAAAAAAGACTGAAGGGTAACAAAAGAACGCAAAGTTCTCCCCTTATTTTGCTAAGTAGTGTATGAAAAATAATACAACAGTGTAAATATAATGGACAGTTATACCACTTTACCATCTGTAGCGAAAAGATTTAAACAAGAGCCGTTCTTATAGTTAACTTCTCGTTCATTTTTCTTCCGGTAACTCTTCAAAAGTAAAAAAAAAAGTCTTCATAACATAGTAAAAGAATGGTCAAGTGAATATATATAGTTAAGAAGAACGCTTAAAAGAAGAATAAAAAATATTGTGGTTTTCTTTCTTATGGTGACGCAATTGTAGTTGTATACTGATTGTACATTAATGGATAGTGACCTTTTGCTCAAATGAGAAAAAAAGTTTGAAATATTGTATCAAGTTTCGTAGATTCATTGTCGCTTTCAAGGTTGTCTGTTCTTTAAAAATGAACATCAGATTTATTTTTATAGTAAAAATGGAAATTTCATACTTGAAAGCAAATCTGTAGGAAAAATGTATCTTCCGTCTAATAATTCACCACTTTTTTTGGGTAAATATTTACGCCTGTTTTAAGCGCCTATTGGCAAAGACTTCTCTAGGTAATACTCCTACACCTTTTAAAAAAATCTGCTAGATAACGGAATTTTAATGTCATTTTCTTACAGAAAAATTACGGTTACTAAAACTACAGAAATTTACTGTAACATTACATCTCAACTTGTCAAAAAGCACCCTTTCTCTGAAAACAGATAAAATCTATATCCACCAGTGTAGAATGTATTTGTTGAAAGCAGATTTTTTTTATGCTTTGATCACGATATAAACTTAAAATCCGAAAGATTTTTCTGTGGCGTGGTTGTGTATAGTTGATGAGACTGACTCAAATGCTGTAATTGAGGATTTATATACCATTCAAAAGTCCCATCTTTTATATTTGACGTACCCACGGCCTATTCAACTACTAAGGCCGTTGCCAAACAAACTCGGGGACGGAAATTTCATTGATCCGAGTGACGTTGTTTCGAAAATGTAGACAACCTGTCTCGAAACCTGTTCGGAACCACTCGTTCACGGCTGACAAAATTTTAGGTTTCCGAATGCGTCCGAATTAGAGCCCTCGTGACGTCAAAATTTCCGTCTACGCTCATGTTTGGGAAAGCTTCTCTGGTCTTGTTACTGAAGTTATCCGTATTACAGTAGAGATACGGAAATAATGTTGACAGAATTTTCCCGTAACCCTGCTCACAGAAAATATTCGTACATGACAGACTACTTATATTACAGGATGACGCATACCTCGTGATATGGAAGTAGTCTGTTTGTTCGAATATTTTCTGTGGGCAGGGTACGGAAAATTTTGTAAACATATTATTTCCGTATCTCTACTGTAATATTAAGAATAACTTCTGGCAGCAAAGTTACCAGAAGTTTTCTTTAATTTAACAGTTTTGTTTTAAAAAATACAGTTATGTTTTATTCGAATTTTTTTTTACTGTTTATAAGCCTTCAATTCAAATCAAATTTTGCACAATATACATAAAACAATTTACGAATTTATCATTTATGTACCTAAACAATAATTCTTAACGGAATATATAAAATCAATCAATTAAAGTACTTAAGATAATAAGTTTAAAATTGTTTAAGTTTTTTTGTTTAAAATAATAAGTTTCTTGAAACTGAGAGAGTTGCCTGTAACTAGTTAAAATAAAATAATTATACTCAAAAAATACTTTGTGTCCAAAGTTTCCTTTTCAGCACATATTTTTCTGCTACAAATTTAACTACCAAAACACACAAAGTTTCGAAGTGCTTCTTTCAAAAATTCACTCAAAGGAAGTGAACCTAAATTTAGTTCCTGGAAAATTTTATTTCTTTCCTGTTTTGGAGGAATACGGGCGCCGTAACCAGAGACATAACATAGAGTGGACTGCGCATTGGCAAACCTAAAGTGTCCTAAACATCTAACTTACACAGTCACATGACTGTGTCGCGTTTGGCTCGCATCTATGGCGAGTTTACCATTTGGCGAGTTTTTCCACAACGACCTGAACACAGAGGCCGACAATCTAATGTTATGATAAAGAAGCTTGGAAAGGAGCAAGGATGAATCGCTAGTATTTTAAGATCCTCTTAATAGATATCAGATTATTTCTTTGATTTTGTGAGTCTATTTAAGATTACTTGAACAATTGAATGTGGACTCTTTATTAAAAATTAATTTAAAAGAACATTAGTAGGTTTATGTAGAGTGTTGCTGTAATATAAGTTGGTAATTGACATGGTGAACATTTTCTGCCGTCTCTATAACTTTCGTTCTAACGGTCCAATTTAAAAAAAAAATATATATATTTTTTTTTTTTTTGAAATATTGCTTCTTCCTTTATTTCACCTGGAATAAATCAACTTTCTAAAACACATCAATATATTCCAAATTCAGCAAATGTTCTACTTTTTAAATATAAATAACTCAAACACGATTGCAAAAACAGGTTTCGTTTTGACCAAATTGTAAAAAAATATTCTACTTCTAAGCTGTGTAATGTTCAGACTATTAATTTAATTGACTTGGCCCAAAATATTTATTATAATTAGAGTTCTAACAACGTTGATTTAATCATGGATATGATTCTTCAGTATAAAAGAGCTTTTAGAATAAATTCCCTCGATAGAAATTATAGTTTATGAAGAACACACAATTACTAAAAGTATGCAGAACTAAATAAATTTTACCCGTGAAGTGTGACTAATCCTTTTTTATACCCCTCTTTACAATTAGGAATTCACAAGCATTTGGCATCTTGGTTGCACAAAACGTTACTGAATTAAGAGTACAACATTCACGATTCATGCTCAGAGATTAAAAGAATGTAATTAAATATTTATTATAAAAGCCAAAAGAGAAAAATACCAACAATGCTCAAAAAATCGTCTGCAAAAACATTAAAAAAATTCAAGCTGCCGTGATTGGTAGAAACCCACGTGACTTAGGGTATTGATGGTAGTCTCCACTTCGGTTTGCTAGCTGATATTCAGGTCTGGCGACAATTTAGAATAGTTCGTAACGAAACGGTAGCGTTAAGTTGCCATATGTAGCAACGTTTCCCCTCTTGGCGATTTATGATGTTTAGGACATAATGCTAATCTGCAAGGGATGGCGGTTTTAAAGAAAAAACCGGTTTTCCATTTTCCATCGGTTTTTCCCTAAAAAACCGGTTTTCGGTTCCAAAGGGCCTCATACAAAAAACCGGTTTTTAGTCAAAACCGGGACCACCGGTTTTTTGAAAACCGGTTTTGGTTTTCCATCCCTAAGCTGCTTTACTATTAATGCGCAGTCCACTCTATGTTATGTCTCTGGCCGTAACTTCCCGAAACGGGAAACCCAACGGCGGCTTCGGAACTTAAGGCAATTCCGCAGGCTTATCTCAATTTTTGGAACTTTATACGAGCTGAAGAGTTTATTCCAACGACCATGAATGTAGCGGACAGTAGTAAAAGCAAAAGCAAGGTAAGGAGTCAGAAAAAATCACATTATAAGCGAAAGGAATCCTTTTTTTTAGTGATTTGCCTAGTATTTTTTTAGATATTAAAGTTAAATTTTTGGTTAGTTTTAATTATCGTTGCACTAGAGCTACATGAGAGTGCGGGTATAAATTAGAGTGGGGTGGTATAATTTAGAACCAAATGCAAGTGCTAGCCGACACACGAGTAGGCACCCTACGCAACTTTTAATTGCGACATTGTACGCAATGTCGGCATATTTAAGCATATTTAACGTGCACTCCCACCACACGGTGTGTTAATCATTTAACTTTTTAGCTACACACACCGATTATAACCCGGCAATTATTTTAGCAATGTCCGGATGCAAACTGAGAACTTTTCGTATGAAATACAAGCGCTTTACTCCAAAGCTCCCTAGTGACTGTGGTTCTAAAATACGACGCCCGTCGCCAATAGCCCTCGTGTAGCTCTAGTGCGACGATAATTCAAACCTAACCTAACAAAAGCTCCCTAGAGAAACAGCATACTTAGCAACAAGAACTATTGTTTTGGGCTCGGTTAAAATTCCTCTCTGAGGCATCCGAAAGCAATTAAACCAAAAAATATGAGTCATTACGTAAAACTTGCCTAGCACGGATCTAAACCCCTAAGCCCATTATTTTTTTTTTCTAACGAGGCAGCTTTATTGACGGCTAAGAAATTGCAGACTCGGCATATTCCCCAGAACTGAAAGCTCATTTTTATTGAACATTTAGGTTACTCTCTCTACCAATTTTGGCGCTCAGATGTGAATGCATATCAGCTCTCTGTGGGTGGTTGAATTATGTCGAGATTTAATGTTTACAAAAAAACTCAAGTCAAACGCATACTCGAGAGATCTTTTACATGTTACTTAATCATACGACATGCGTGCCAACGATTTTACCATCCAGATTCGCTCAGGTGGCGCAATCGTTAGGATGCTAGCCTTTGGAGCTGCTGGGGTCGGGTTCAAATTCCGGTCAGGCATGGATGTTTGTGACCGTCAATAAATGTTGCTATTTGTCTATGTGTTATTCTTCCTTTGTGACTGTTTATATTCTTTCTCCGTCTGTCCCACTTGACGAAAGCTTATAAGCGGTTCTCTGAACAAGCACAAAAGCTGGAATATATGTGTACCATACCATCCAGAAAATCTGACGACTCGGCCGGGCTCGAACCTACCTGCCAACTTGGGCTTATAAGGTGGACCCGCAGTACCTCTCACCCACCGAGCCGCTTAGCTAATTACATAAACCAATTGGTCTTTTACATGATGCATACTCATATAACTTGGGTAGTCATGCTAGTCCTCTCTTAAGTTTACTTACCTCGTGTGTACGTTGTATCTCCGTTCTAGGCTCTAGGCTCATTCTATCTTTTACAGAAGTCTTTGCTTCACTCTTCTTTTTTTAAGAAAGGAATTCCCTGGGTTGGAATAGTTTTACAAGAATGCTGAGAAGCTTGCTACAGGTTTGAAGAGCTTAGTGGAAGAACGTGCTAAGTGACTAAAAAGTGAAAAACGGGAAAATGAGCTTTAAAGTTTTTCGATTGCACACTGATCTGTTAAAAACGGTACTTGCAAATGGTAAATAATGTACTTAACTTCAAGGTTGTGAAAAAGAGGAAACTCGTTAGCTTTAGGGGAGAGAAGGGGAATGGCGCCACCTTAAGGGAAATTGAATTTTCATGCAGAATTGTGTTGCAATTAATGTAAATTGTAATGAGCATAGCATACTACAGTTCATAACCTATCTTGTAGTGATTTTTTAAAATTTAAATCTTTAATAAAAACCGAATAAAATTGTATTTTTCTAAAGCTCGCACAGTGGCGGGATTACCCCAGTATCTGGGGTAATGCCGCCACATCAATAAACAAAGCAAATAATCTATAAATAATGGAAAATTTCATATTAAAGCAATACATAAAGAACTAAAATAGGTTTAATTAACTTTGGAATGGTAAATTGTACAGGATACAGCTCTTTTATTAACTTTCTATGTGCAACTAACTATGCAGGTTTTTTTTAAAGTTTCGTTGGTCTATTTGACCAGTTCAGTTATTCTTTTTCGGATACGTGGCATCTCTAACGAAAACTAATAGGTTGTATGGCCAATCTATGAAATTTCTATTTTACGGATTAGGCCGTCATCTTTTTGCATGTGGCGGCATAACCCCAGAGTGATATGGCGGCATTACCCCAGTAAGACAAAATGGCATAGACGGCTTGTTTAAAGAAAGGTAGTTAGCCTAGCGTCCAAACTAACGACGTGATAAAATAGCCAAACAATTACTCTTTTAAATGATATATAACTGATTTATCTAAATTAGAAATAGCAGTCACTTATTGCTTAATTTCAGAAGGCTCAAGATTAGATGAAAATCACTAGAAACCGTATTTTTTAAATAACTTTACACCAACTCACCGCAGGGCCATTAGCTTCTATACTACAAATTACTTTGTTTCCTGCTACAGGTCAGCGCTCACAGCCCCCCTCCCACACACACCGCTGGCGAGATACAAGGGGTGGCGGCATTACCCGAGGTGGCGGGATTCCCCTTCTCTCCCCTAAAGCAGGTATTGCTATGTTCATTGACACAAAAATCGCAATTTTTTACAAAAATGTTGCTTAGCACGTTCGTCCACTAAGATCTCCGTTTATGAAATGTATTCTGTAAGGAGATCCATCTGGTATTTTATTGTTTTTAAGAATGGGGGTGGGATAGAACAGCTTTAAATAAACAGCACTATAATATAATACTGCGGATTTCAAAACAAAACTTGCAAAACATGAAATTTTGTCGACTTTGATTTACATGTATTGTTTTAGTCAGTTGTTTTTTTATCACTGAAAAAGAACAAAAAAACCTATGATTCAGTTTTGTAGGGTATGTAATTGAATTCTGAATTGTTTTTGTAAGCGAAGGTAAGTTTCATTATATACAACATTCTCACAATAGTTAAAATTCCACACTTTTTTTAAATACTATAATACATAGGTTTACAAACTCACTAGTGACATTCTTCAAACTTTTCTTTAACAAACTGACCCGGCAATCAACTTACACACACATTTCCCTACTACCAGACACATATCAATAATTTAGTAGAAAAAAGACCAGATGTCCATTGATATACCATAGAACATGGCCCACTTTCGTACTAAAGTTAAGATACGTTGCGTGACTGCAGGAAAACACACAGAGAAACATCGCCAAGTTTGTTTCCTCGTATTCTCATTAATATAAGTTCCTCCCTCAGCACTCTCGTGAAGCCAACTTTGATGAAACTAGACGAGACCATCTGGACGGTTCCCAGCTAGTAGGCAGGAACCAGTTAGATACGAATTATATAAACAGAATGTCAGAGCCACCCTGCAGTTTATGTGGGAGGGATTTCTACAGTTTATTTTCTGCAGTTTATGTTCGTTGAGTTACCTTTTCTAGAGGGTGCTGTCTTTTTAGCGAGCTATTGGAGGCTTAGCATATTCCCCAGAACTGATTTCGACGGCTTCTCGCTATCAATTTTGAAATAGTTCGATACGATTTATAAAAACAGAATATCAAAGCCACATTGTAGTTAATGTGGGAATGACATCTTGTGTGTTGAATTTTCCTTTTCCTTTTAAAAAGCACTTTTTAGCGCATTTCAAAGAACTGAGAGCCATTTTTTGTGGCACCATCTAGGCGGCTCTTTCTATCAATTTTGAACCAGTTAGATACGAATTATATAAACAAAAAGTCAGAGCCACCATGTAGTTTATGCGGAAGGGATTTCTAATGCGCTGAGTTAAATTAAATTTCCCTTTTCTAAATGGGCGGGGACATTCTTGGCGGATCAAGCATTCCGGCATATTCCATGGAACTGAGCGCCAATTTGGTGGGGCACCATTCAAGCGGCTCTTGCAACCAAGTTTGACACTGAAATCACAATGAGTGGAGGGAATTTCTTGTGCGTTGAGTTACCTTTTCCATTTCTAAATGAAGCTGCCTGTTTGACGGGTTAAGCCTTTTGAAAACCCGTCATATTCCCCTGAATGAAATTTTTTATGGCACCATCTAGACGGTTCTCGATACCAATTTAGAACCGTAATATGCGAGTTACATAAAAATAATGCTAGAAACCTCCCTGCAATTTTGGTGGGAGTTATTTCTAGAGTTTATGCAGTTTATATTCTACAGTTTATTTGTGTTGAGTTACCTTTTCTAAAGGGTGGTGTCTTTTGGGTAATCAAGCCTTTCGGAAACTCAGCATATTCTCCAGAACTGCATCTAATGCCTTATTCCTACTTCTTGGAGGGGAAACTTTTATTCCTGCATTCCTTTAAATCCATCTCAATTAGCCAAGAATATATTTGACATTGTTTCCAGATAGATAATTAGCTCATCGTATGCATTAAATTGGTAATGCAATATAAATATTGGCCTTTGTCAAATCATAGTCAAATTTATCCTAAATTAATGGCGATCCAGCAAAAAATAGGATGTTAAGCTAAATTATACATTATGCGGCAAATGACTTGTACTAATATGCTTAATTTATGAATGTAGATATGAAAAGTATCAAATTTCCGAAAAGTGTAAGTGCTAATTTGAGTATGTATCACGTGTTTAACTGTAAATAAGAAAAATGCGATCTAAAAACAATCTATTTGAATATTTGAAAAAAAATAATATGATATATAGATAACAACATATGCTACCTTTGTTTTTGAGTTAATAAACCAACTGTTTTTTGCATCTTTAGGTCTAGAATTTTCTAAAGATCAAAGTATGTATACTTTTTTTTATTTATTTAGTCGCCAATTTTTCATCTAATACAAAATTTCAATTTATATATAATTAATTTTAAAAAAAATTGGAACAGTAAAATAAAATAAAGTATTTACTAGCATATCTATAAAGTTTCTGTGGACTACTTTATGCAAAATAACCGTTAGTTTATAAACTGCCTCTCATTAAGGTAGGCGAATACCCAAAATTCTAAAATTTGTACAATTACTTTAATCTTTTCCAAATTTTCCATAGTGATCTCAAATACAATGGACAATGCTTTTGGGGCAATTTTTTTATTTACATATAATTGATTCATTTTAAACGGTGTTTTTCAACTAAAAAAAAGGGTTTACGCCAACACTTCTAGCATAAAAAGTTTTACATTTATTTACCTGAAATTTTTCACAAATGCTATTTCAATATATATCTGTGCCATGAACCTCTAACATCTGGTGTAAGTATACAAGTTTTTTTTTTTAAATGTCCAAGTGTAAGTTAATCGAAAAAAATCCTTTTTTTGTGTGGTTAATTTATAACATTTTTCTTAATAACTTTTTTTCTTGTAATTTGTATGTAACTCTAGAGGGTCATTGCATGTATCAGCTCAAAACAAAGAATTTAACACATAATAAATGTTCATAGGATGAAAATTCAATGTGGTAGACTTGTTGGCGTAAACCACTTTTTCTTAGTAGAAAACACCGTTTAAAATAAATAAATTATATTTAAATAAAAACAAAAGTCTAAATAGTATTATTCATTATATTTGAAATCACTATGCCAAATTTGGAAAAGATTAAAGCAATAGTAAAAATTTTAGAATTTTGGGAAATTTGGGTATTCGCCTACCTTAACCCTCTAATGCATACTGTTACCGTTTGGTAACAAGTAACATAATCCACTTTATTCTATTAAATTAGAGTTCAGACAAATCTGTGTTTTTTTTTCATCTATTACATTTCATTTTAAAGTTTTAGTTACTAATAATCCTCATATATCACAGTAGTAAAAGTGTATTCAAAATTAAAGAGTGAGGATATTAACTTTTGTGAAATTACGTTTTTGGCAGTATTCAAAGAAGTATAATATTAGTACTTAATATAATTATAATATTATTACGAATTATAATATTAGTACGAATTATAATATAGGTACGAGTAATATTAGTAATACTAATAAATTGTTTTGAAAATTAATCATAGTTAAAAAGGGTTATTTTGAAATATTTATAGTAGTTTTCTAGTCATTATTATCAAAATTGGAATTTTGCAGTTGGTTTTTGTCTCATGGAAAAAAATTTAAAAATTGAAATTATTTAAATTCTAATGCAATTACAGTTTTTTAGTATTTTTCCCATAATGTGTGAGTATTAAAGATACATAGACATTTTTTGGGGATGAAAATAAAAATTCATGCATTAGAGGGTTAACAAAGGTGAAGGAAGGAGATAGTAGTTTCAATAGTTTCCTTAAAGTTCACTTTTCCTTCATAAATGTACGTGCGTAGTAAAACAACTTCTACAGAGATGAAAAATGTTGATCACTGCAATTTATATATTGATATATTTCTTTTTAAAGATTTTGTTTTTTCATAGCAAATTGTAAATTTGATAAATTCGCGATGTAGCAATGCCTGGAAAATGTCAAGGAGTTAAATCAAATATTTCTTTTTTCTTGTTTGTTTTCACTGAATTTTTCATAGTTCCACTGATATTCAACAGAAAACTTACTTACCCACCTACTTCACAGTTTTCTCAATAAACTGACTTAAAGTTATTATTACTATGCCACTTTAAATTTCATTATTATCATTATTGCATTTGTTGTCTTATCAACGTTATAGATAAAAAGTTATCGTAAAAATATGGGCATTGTAATTTAACTTCAACTGATTAAATTCTTTAAATAATAAAATACATTAACCGAACTTTTACAAATTAGAGCAATAAAAACCATTTTAATTAATTAACGAATCCATTAAAACTAATTTATTAAATTTCTCTAGTTTTATCACAACATTTTATGCTCAGAAACGTGATTTTAAATTAATTTATAATCACAGTTTTTTTTTAATCCCCCAGATTTTCAATCAAAAGAAATGAGAAGCATGAAAATAAAGCTTCTCTTCAAATATTCACGTCCGTCAACGAAAAAAAAGAGTGTCAGAAGCCGAACAGCAGTGGTTGCAATTAATTGCTTTTCGCCATTGGTCACGCTGGTGCACTCTTTCACAAATTGCCATTTTGTGTCACCCGTATAATGGACAGCGATTACAGGAAGATTATTTTTTTACTATTGATTGGATTCGCTTGCTTGCTTCACTGTAAAAAAAACAGCAACGTATCTGGGAAATTTTGGTGGGTTGAGAATCTCAATTATTAAAGGTATATTCTTAGAATATATTAGTATCTTTAAATAAACATTTAGATACACTCCCACATAAAGGCAGAAATTCTCCTGGAAATGTCAAAAAGTATTTTTACGAATGCAAAAACGGGACAGGGACAATATTCATTTTAATTCCATCCCAATTACGCATTGATTAGATAGGTATATGCTAGGATTCGGAGATGCCGGCTTGGTCAGGTCGAGATAAAAATGTAAGAGGTCCTTCGCCATTAGCCCTTGTGTAGCTCTAATGCAACGTTAGTTTAATTACATAAAAAAAATAATGCTGAGTTAAACAAGTTTAGCTCCAAAAACCATATTTATTTTAAATATCAAAAGGAACGATAAGAATTTCCTGTGATATTCCGTAAATAATTTTAAGTGTAGGAAATCAAATAAACACATTAGAAACAGTACAAAATTGTTTAAAAGATAGTTTCGCAAACTACAGCAAATTGCTACAAAAGAAACATACGATATAAAGTATTGAAAAATTGAGGGAGTTTTTAACTACTAAGAAATATTTGGGAAAAAACTATTTTTGTAACTAAACTTGTTTTATTTTCTTATTTCTATTTAACATTATTTTTTTATTTGGCTTACTATAAGAAATGCTTATAGATTTTTAAGTCTATGCATTTGAATAAATATTTAAACACCATATAAAGTCCTTAAATATATTAACGCTAACTATAAAATCACAACAAAATAAAATACTCCAACAAAGTACCGAACGTCTACCCAGAAACATTGACCGCACGACAGTAAATCGTTTAGAGTGGCGACTGTCACTACTCCACTTCAAGAATCTATTTCTGGAAAACCCTATACCCCCCCCCCCTCCCCCACATGCCCCACGTAAACCTTGGCGACACAATGTGTCGATTTGGCGAGCTTCCCTTGAGTGAGTCGCTGCTGTGTTGGGATAATCCTGGGGTGGCATTTTGTTTGGCAGGGAATCGCTGATTTCGATATTTTAGTATAAAACAAAGTAAAGAAATGACAAAATACTTTTTTTTTTGTTCTTTTTAGCTTCTATTGTTGTTTATTTTTCATTATTTTTTTAATTGTGACGATGTTGGAACTTTTTAATATTATTATCTTTCAGTTAAGGATTTCGAAACGGAGAGGAATTTTGAGAAGAATGAAGGGTGATAAGTAGTAAAATATAAAATTATATCCCTAGTTGGTACATTCAATTAGATTTTTAGACGTATATCGATCGTATGAAAAATATAATTGTATATAAATCCTACTTTGTCTCTACGTGGACTGATCAGGTCGAAAAATATTGTTAAAGCTTTTTTTTATTCATTCATACTTCATTTTATTAAAAAAAATCATTAAAAAGCTATCAATATAAATATAATAAAGAAAAAAATACTTTAATTACAAAACTCTCAAATGTTATATTTCTTAATTACTAAAAGTTCTATTGCTGTTTTACTCTCTGAAAAAAATATTTTTCCTACCCTGGGTATATTGTTTCCTGATTTTACAGCTACTGAACAGTAAATTATAGAAAACAAATAAAAGATTCTTTTTTCTAAACTGTAAAACTAAACAGCCTTCCCATCTCTCTCTGTAATTTTAAATTTAGTACCTTTATTTTAAATCAACTTAATTATATCTTCAACATTCTCCAAAATAGAAAACAATGCACCCCGATCGCACCTTTCCTTATCCCGCTCAAACAGCTGACACCTTGGCGACCGGACCTTGGCGCCCAAAACAAACTCCACAGCAACCCCCGTCACCGGCCGTTCTCCGCCGCCGCCACACTGCAGGCTCGTGGCCCGACGCAGACGGAAACAGAACAACGGAATCACACCGATGACCGCTACGGGCCGAGACGAGTTCGGCGGCCCGTGCCGGGTCGCCACCCTTCCCCCGCTCTACCCGCACTGCATGCGGCATCAGCAGCACCGGTGCCTTTACAACAACCCGCCGCCGGTTCTGCCTCCCCGTGTCCCCTACGCCTGCACGCGGCCTTACCTACCGCAGACCTGCAGCGACGGACACCTAGAACATCTGAACAGGCGGCCGCTGGTCATGCACCCGGGGCCCGGCGGTAAGAGGCCCCCGATGCACCCGGCCGATGGATTGTTGGTGTTGAAAGTGGTCAGCGCGGCGTGCGGTGAGCCGGACAAGCGGGCCAACTATGAGATTGTGAGCGTGAGTGACAGGCATGGCAGGTTCAGGAAGGCCGTACCGTGTATGCCGCTGGGCCTGTCCATCATACTGTGTATAGTGAACATGCTGGCTCCTGGACTGGGTGAGTGGAATATGTATTTGATATTTTCAGGTAGAGTTTTGTTGTACGTATTAAGGCTATCTATTTCTGTCATCCATGGATCTTTAAAGCAACCAAAATCATTCAATCGCCTGGTCAAGTGACGAGATCGAAGTTTTACAGTAATTAGTGTATTGAGGACATATACAGACACATAACACAAATACCCATGCCCAGATACAGGGATTCAAACCCATGACCTTCTGACTGCTTGACCGGCTCCCTGACCAGCTAGTCTTGATATTTTCAAACGTATTATTAATGAGGAATTTGTCTAGCATTTCTGAAGATTTAAAGCCTCAACTTAATGTTGGTGAAAAATGTGCTTAGTACAGTATATCTCCAAGTATCGGGATCGTATCCTATTCGGACAACCATAGCTTCGGATAATTTGAGGTTTTTTTTTAAAAAAAAAAGGGGGTAAATTTAAAGGTTTTAGTATCAAAACTCGTGCGCTTACCCTCAAAGTAGGGGTAGGTTGGTAGGGTAGGTACACATATATTTCGGCTTGTATGCTTGATCAGAGACACGCTAATAAGCCTTAATCAAGTAACAAAGACACGGAAAGAATTTTTACTGACACAGGGAAAGAAAAAAAACCCAGGGGCGAAGGTGGATATTGAAGGCGCACAAATTACAACGCGCAGATCTTTAAAGTATAACTAAGATATAGAGTCCGTCCCGATCATTGGCGACTTCGTCCAAATGAATTTATAATTGTCAGAAGCCGCAAATGAACGGACTAGATACTATATCTCATTTATACTTCGGATATTGTGAGGTTTTTTTTTAAAGTATTTTAAAAGAAATTATTATTAAATGAAAAGAAAAAACTTTTATCTGCTAAAATCTTACGGATAGATGAATGGATAAAAACAGAATGATATCGTATGCGAATGTGCAACACAACTTTCTCGACATCACTTTACGAGGTTACTTAAAGTTAACGCGCCGGCATCGTCTCTTGACCACGGCAAAAAATTAAGGGATCATTCAAGAACATTGCACATGTAAATAAAATTTGACATTAATTCAGCGAAAACGAAAATTCCTTACAACATGATAATATTGTAATATTATACAATGGAATGTACTTTCAGTTATCTTCAACTTAGCAGGTCAAGCATTGATCAAGGCTCAAGCATTGATCATGAATTTTTAATTTTCAACCCTTTAGATTTCAACCCCATAGAGATTTTGTTCCACTATTCTTCAATATTTTTTAAATTCTAATTGAAACTTAAAAAAAAAAATATGTAAAATTTGTGTGGCTATAGCATAGGTGGACATATAGAATCTTCATAGATGAAGTATATAATTTAATTTAAACTTATTGCTTACGATGCTTGAAAAAATCAATTGCGATTGAGGTTCAATCAAGCTAAATCTCAAAAAATAAAACTTTTGATACATTTGTAACAATTGAATATATTTTTCAATTCTTTATTGTGATTCTCTAAGCAATTAAATTTCAAGTATAAATTCCAATAAAATAATGAACAAATATACCGTTTTAATATAACTTTCTTATATAATTAACGAACGTCTTGATACCATTATTCGTCTAAAGAATCGGTCTAAAGAATCGCTAAAGATTGCAAAAAAGAGAAAAATCACCTCGCATGCTTTGAGTTTGTTAAAATTGTTTTTTCTCCTAGCCACCTAATTTACTCCAAAATTTCGGGAGCCACATAACAAATTAATGTTTTAAAGAGCAATTATTTACGATTTTTTGGGAATATTTCAGTTTTTGTATGATTTTAAACTATTCTTTCAAAATCCCTTCTTGACAATTGTGCCTTGGAGATCAAGGGCTGAAGTTATTTTAAAAATAATTCATGTTTAAGTAAACAGAGGAATCACCTTTCATTTTCCGCAATGAAAAAATTGCAAGGTCAAAAGAAAGTTCATTTAATTTAGGCTTGAATGTAGGTATAAAAAATCACGCATTTTTGAAAAAATCAGTAAAACAGCTCTAACGAAAATATTTCAGCACCTACTGAACAAAGATTCTTGTGAGGGACATAGGACGTGTTGCTTCATAAACCTGACAGTTGGCGTCCCCCAATGGCTTATTTCTAACTAGCAGTATGGTCCCGCCTTACTGGGAACCCGTTAACTTCGCATTGCTTCCTTTTAGAGGCATGCTTACTTACTTACTCAAAATCAAAACAAAATTTAATTCGTGTTGGTTCATGCGCACTTAAAAAAGCAAATACTAATAGAGGATGAAGCAGCTTTAGGGCAAGCGCATATCTCAACCAAACTCAATCAATCAAACTAATAGAGGATGGCGTCAAGCCCCCGTTTCGGCCCGGTCCATGTATTTTCAAGCCCTGTTATGGTCCCGCAATCCCACGTGGATGACGTTTTTTAAACTAATTATATTAATTAAAAATCAAAATTAAATATGAAAAAACAAAGCCTCAGGTGCACACTTAGGTATTAAAAGGAATCTATATTAAAAATTTCGAATTTTTTAGAGTAGTCTAAGTAGGTCTTTTACGATCCACAGACATACACACAGACAGACAGACAGACTCTTTCTCTTATTATTATAGATATAAGGCCTGGTGGAAAACTTACAACATGGGAAAACTAGCCCCGGTCTCCCCTATTTAAAACAATTGTATATATTTTTAATCTAATATTTGTCAGTACCTTTATTTTGTTTATATAAGGGATATATCGTCTCCCCCCCCAAATACAAATTCAAATAAATTATTAAACAAGTATGTCATCTGAATATGACGTTCTTGAATAATTAACGTCTTGTCTATGCTTCTGTGCACCAAAGTTAACGAATGCCAATACACCGTAGAAGAAATTGGGGAATGGAGTGACGCCATTAGATTTTTCAGAAAGTAACTGTAATGTAGTTACTTTCAGCGGTAACGTATTGACGAAAAGTTTCGCTATTTTCCCGGAGCTTGTCACACTGCTCTTCAATGATACTTTCACCAGTTCGATGTTCGACTTGTACTTAACTATTTGAAATTTACCTTTTAACGACGTTGAATGTTCATTCTTATTTTTCATTCTTTCATTTCGTTCGTCCTTTCATTTTTTCAAATGGTTAAAATAATTGTAATTAGTTACTTTTCTTATTAAGTAACTGTAAGTAGTTACTTTTCTTATTAAGTAACTGTAAGTAGTTACTCTTCTTATTAAGTAACTGTAACTAGTTACTTTTCTTATTAAGTAACTGTTACTATTTACTTTTCATATTAAGCAACTGTAAGACTTCTTCTTGGATAAAATAACTGCAACAGAAATACTTGTTGACAAAGTAACTGTAACATAGTAACTTAAATTAACTTTCCAACCCCTGCCCTGAATGAAAATATTGCAAACCGAGCACCAAACAAATTCCACACAAACTCTTTCCAAACACAAATTAGACCTCCCCCAGACTTATAACGTCATATTGGAGCTGTTGAAAACAACAACTTCTGCAAAACAAGCGCGTGACCCTCTTTGAATGTTCCGAAAAATTAAACAAAGCCCGTTCTACGTATTGATTGCGGAGTGTGTTTAGAATGCAAACGCGCAGTTTCCACATCCTCTTTCGCTTTTGCCGAGAATTTCGCGTGCCGCTAACTATTAAAACAATTACAATTACAAGAGGAAATTTATGCATCGACTCCGGTTTAAATGTGTCGGGAGATTGCTTTAGGGGCAGTTTTCATTAAGCGGAGTCAGTTGCCTGGTTTAAATGGTTCGTGATTAACCGAAAAAGGACTAAAAACCTTATATTAATTAGTCCTCTAACCATTTGGCACTCGGGTTTAATGCTAAGTAAAACTAGGGCTTAGAGCAAAAAAGCCGTTACTAAGTGTGAAATGTTTAAGAGACTATTTTTTTAGAAAGGACATTAACCTCCGAAGACCCGAGCAAAATCCTACACTTATATTCTTAATATAAACATACTTTTCATACAAATATAAGCTAAAAAGTATGTTTTGCAAAGAAATTGCTTAAAAAATTATGTTTATAGTTATTTAGAGACACGCCTTAAACTTTAAAAATGCACAATTGTGTGCTATAGATGCAACAAAAAAGGCCGTATCACTTATTTGTAATTAACCGATAATGTCAACATTGTTTTTAAAGCGAAATGCTTTTAAAATTAACTACTAAAAAAAACTTTTTGAACAGTTTGAAAAAAAAAAAAAATTTAAGAACTCTAATATTATCAACTCTCGTTCAACTTCATTTTTATAAAATTAAATGACTGATACCTGTAATAAAAGGCTGAAAACTAATATTTGGATCTTCTTCTATCGGACCAGGTCAATTTCGGAAATGTTTGTGGGAATGTTTTAAAAAAGGTCCCCAAATATTGACACCAGGTCGCAAAAGGTTAAAAGACTATTTTTTTAAAATGACATACAAAATCGATCGGGACAAAAAAAATTCCATTTTTTTGTAATAGTGACCACTATGACTTATGACTTTCTTGGTGGGGGGCAAGTTCGCCGAACACTGCGATCTTAGGTCTATTGTATTCAACCTCAGAATTGACACAATCACAAGAGACACACAAAGAAAAAGACGACACAAACACTTAGACAAATAACAACATTTATTGACGGAAACAAACATCCATGCCATGACCAGGACTCAGGAACCCGAGCTCACTAGCTCCAAGGGCTAACACGTTAACCATTGCGCCAGCGGCCAGTCTAGTGACCACTAAGAGCACTTTATATTGTAATTTTTGTAAACGTTCATGTAAAGTTTGTAATTATACCCTCGTTAGAAAAAACATTTTCCTGGGTATCTACTAAACTTCGTAATCCTAGACTAAGCTTATTGAGGCGCGACATCCATATTTATAGAGGGACAATACCACATAGAGTGACAGACCCATAGTATGACAACAAAGACGTGCATAAGATCAGTTGTAGATTGTAAGTCGGTCAGTTGGCCAGCACTAACATCGCTAAACACAGCAACCAGTTGTAATTGAAACTTTTAAAAAGTCAAGATTAACGATTTTCATTGATTTTATTTCTCAAATTTAATTAATATTCCTTGTTTGCTCAATTTTTTTTTGCATACTGAAAAGTAATTACGTAAGTAGCTTGAGAAAAATATTATCATCCGCTCCGGCGACATCTGTTGTTATTGGGAATTTCGGAAAAGCCTAATAGGGAAAGAAATGTAAATTTAAATAAACCATATTTTTATGCAAAGCAAGCATCGCCGCTTTCTTAAACAAATAATGAACAATCCAGAGGAACCATGTTGCCATATAATTTTTACTTCATTCCAAACTAATTTGTAGGATTGTAATAGTCGCTGGTTCGAATATGGTTGCTTACGAATAATAGACACGTTGAATAGATACACACCAAGCTAGTGGACTGTAATTTCTTTAATGAACGACAAATAGCTTCTTACAACTTGAATAAAACAACTGCTTGTAAATGTTAAAAACACTTAAAATATAAATAGCTAATCACATCGAAATCTGAAATAAGCAACAACGTTTTAGCACTACCCTTGATAAAGATTAGCACTACACTTGGTGAATCTCATGGAACATTCTGAATACTGAAGGCGAAGTTTAGCAAAATCTGCAAGGCCCTTCTTCCTATGACATCAGCAAACGTGGAATTACTGCTGGTGCCATCTAGCAAGGAACCTAGAAATAAACTACAAATACGAAATCCAACATAATTTACATGAGAAAAATAAGTTTTGCTTCAAATATTAATTTTAAATATAAAAAGTTTATCATGCAATTATTCATATAGCAACAGTGATTTACATTGACAAAAATTAAATTTCAAGGCAGTTGTTCAACGGTTATTTTTACAGCAGGCAGATGTCCATTCGAAGGTGGCCGGGAAAGCCTAGTCGGTAATATCTTGGATTGGCATCGTTACAAGTTCGAACTTCGCTGAATTCCGAAAACCCCCGTGTAGGCTAATGGTTACTGGTGCACCTTAAATCCCCCGTGGTCACAAAGTCTTCCAAGTTCCCAAACCAAATCAATACCTCTGGGGAAGACAAGTAATTTCAAAGGATCCTCTAGCTGGCCTCTATTTCAAAAAATTAGATTGGTCCACTTATGTATGCATTGTGTCTGTCTTACTTAACGAAGGTTGATAAGCGGGTCTCTGACCAAGCACACAAAACTGATATATATAACAGAGTCTGTCTGTGTGTATGTCTGGGGATCGCAAAAGACCTACTTAGACTGCTCCAAAAAAAATCGAAATGTTCAACATAGATTCCTTTTAATACCTGCATGTGCACCTGAGGCTTATTTTTTTCATATTTAATTGTGATTTATAATTAGTTTTTTTAAAAAAACATCATCCACGTGGAAGTGCGGGACCATAACAGGGCTTGAAAATACATGGACCGGGCCGTAACAGGGGCTTGACACCATTCTCTGTTATTATTTGCTTTTTTCTTTCGCATGCGCCCACACGAATTGAATTTAGTTTAGATATTGAGTGTATGGGGAACATTCATGTGATGTCATGCGGTTTGTTATCCTACACCTCTCAAACCACGTACTAAGGTTTTCCTACTGCTCTAACCTGTCTAACCCCTTTTTTTGCCACAGCGATTTGGAATTGAAGCTCAGGCGGATATATGGCAGTGAATGTCCCTCATTTTCACAAGTAATGCCTCTAAAAGTAAGCATTGCGAAGTTAACGGGTTCCCTGTAAGGCGGGACTATACTGCTAGTATATAATATATTTTTACGAACCAATGGATACAATTAAAGAGCTCAAGTGCAAGACAAGTTAGATCACTTTTGGAAAAAATGGAGTTGGTTAGCTTTTCATACAGTTATTGTAGGAAGGGATTCACCAACATTTTGATTCGCACAAAAAAAAGTTAAATCGTATGTATATGTAATTTTACATACGATTATAATCACTCATAATCATCAATACGTATTAATCTGTATGAAAAGCTAACCTACTCAATTTTTTTCCAAAAAGTGATTTAACTTGTTTTGCACTTAACATCTTCAATTGGTTTTGTAAGAAGGGTACGGAGAGACAGACAGGTATTTTCATCATGTCAATTACCCTACTTCTTTCCTGAGGGCTAAATAAATTTAAATCGAAAAGAATTTGATAAAAAAATATAGTATTTTTTACACTTTCACAAAAGCACTTTTACATAATTTTCTCTTTTTGTTCTTTTAATTACATACGTACGGTTTTGAGGACAATAGCTAAACAAATTACTTATTTGTGTAGTTTTTTAAACATCACTAAATATCGTTTAAACTGTTGGAGTGGCGATTTTGATTAAACCTAAGAGAAGCTCTTACTGTTTAAAAACTTCTTGTTTAAATAGTTAACTTTCACGTCGTGTTGAACTTTACCAAGAAATCCTTTGTCTTCGTTCTATAAATGGAAATATACAAACCGTTTTTTGGCACTGTGTCCCTTGAAAAAAAATCATTAAGCTCTTTTTTTAGAGTCATTAATTATGTATCGATGCAGACATGTTTTGAGTTGGCTGTTACATCGAACTTTGTTTTATTGCTACTTCTATATAGGTTTAGGCTACTTCTAATTAGGTTAAATTGTTGAAACATTATTTTTCTTCCAAAATTGCAGTGACGCCTTTGACTCAGGTATTGTAAGCTAAAACGAGCGCATTCTGTGGTTGTATAAAAGCAAAATTACTGAATTACATTTTATTTTACGTTGCTATTTAGCGTTACTCGGGGCTTTTGACTATTGTTGGGAACTTTTAGACTGGTGTTTTGCAAAGTTGACTAGATTAAGTAGATGGAACAAATGTAAAGCTTTGGATTTTTGCTTTTTTTTGTGTGCAAATAACTTCAAATAAGTGCAGGAATAAAAATATATGGTTGGAGCCTTTTATTTAAACGTGAAGAAGCTAAAGCTTATATCGCCATCTTACTCTATTTCTAATACTTGTTGTTTTAAAAAAAAGTTTAATAAATTTGCGTGGGTCATTTTTAGATATTTTGAATTCTATATTAAACTGGTATTTTTTTTAAACTTTGCATCGATGTTATTTTTAAAATACTACAGGTGACATAGTTATTTACGTTTTTTTTTTTTTTGCATGTGATGGATTGTCAATTTATGTCAAATGATTATTCTAAACTACTCTGGTAGTTTTGGTAGTTTAGATATTTTGTATTCGTAAAATATCCTCTCGAGTACCTCCATATTTAAAACTGTTTTAATTCCAATTACTAAATGACATTAAGGGATCTCATAACCCGAAATCGACAATAAAACAATTTTTTGCTACCTTAAAATACTCTATAAACCGTCTGGTATATTTTTCCAAAGTTCGAAACAATTTAAGAATTATGTTTAACATAAATATCCCTTTTATGTTAACTTTTCATCGAATATTTTGCAATCATTTAATTATTTAAATTGATTTTACTCAGGTTGCAATACTCGTATTTTAAATGCTTAAATCACAACGAATGTTTATAGGTACAATATTTTTTTTATTGTAAACAAGACTATATCAAACAGAACAAGAGATAGAATAGAGAAAATATTTTATACACTTTTTTTAGAATAAAATTTTAAAAATGGAATTTCTATTTTATCATGAAATTCGCGTGTTTACTCACTAAAATAATTTTTCTCCGGAACAATGCGTCGCTTCAAAAAACCAATCTCTGTAGTTATTAACAATGATTCAAGTTGCTTACAAAAGAAATCAATGAAAAAAATTTAATCTGGAGTAAATGAATTGTTTTAAACTATGAAGCAAAATTTTAATAAAATTAAATAACTTAAAACACTTTAATTTTTTCAGAGTTTTTATACATAAAATATCTGCTGTAGACCTTTGTACTCCTATTTATTTAAAAAAAATCATTGCCAATATTAATTTCAAGAAAAAAACTTTTTGTTAAACCTTCAAAAAGTGTGCTGCTTATGACCTATCAAAAATTACTGCTGTTAAGCTATTTAAGTCATTTTCATTTGTTTATGTATATAAGAATTTTTTTTTACTATTTAATGGCAAGAATCCCATCTCAAAATAATATTAGAATCTAAGAATGCATAAACTCATGAATCAAATTTATTGATGGTCCTAAAAACTACTCAGAAGTTTCATTTAATTCGTTTTAAAATTTAACTAATTATGGAAAAATTTGAATATTTAGCGAAAGCAGTTTAGATCTATTATCGCATAATTTATCAGCACCCAGCAAAATGTGCAAAACATGAAAACTCTTTCCACTTATAATTCGATCAATTAAGACGTGGTTAAGTTTACTAGAGAACTTCCCTTCAGGCTACTTCACTTTTAAAATTTTATTGTAATAATAAGCGGGTGTGGAAATCTTCCTATGGAATTGACCCTTTTACAAACTATCATCCCCTATTTAAGCATGCTAAAGAACTTGACAATATTATAATTTAACTACATACAAATGAGTGCAGTAACGCAAAGCACTTAAAATATTTGCTTTAAAAAAATATCACGTTTTGAAAAATCCTTCTCACATAATAGATGACTGCCATCCCATTGATGAAATTCAATGGAGTCAATGACTTTCTGTATCAAATATGTAAAGTACCCAATTATCCTATTGAAAATACCTTTAGACATGCTTTGACACGTTCTTTTTAGAAGAACAGTCATAATTAGATTAAGTTTTTTTTTAATTATATATATTTTCAGTAGAAATTTTTTTAATTTTTACATTTGATATTGGTAATTTTTAAAGTTAGTACAAAATTATGTATAAAAAAATACTGAAATGGCACAACTAAATTATTTCAAATTTAATTCTTTTCAAATATTTTGTGAACTTTAACATTTTTATAATGATTTTTTTTCTAATTTATGAATTGAGATAATAATATATATTATTTATTTTAATAGAACTGTCTCAAAATGCAAATAGTTTTTTAGTGTTTTGAACGTTGTTTATGGCATCGATAACTATAAATGACTGTGACTGTTTAAATTTTAAAATGTAGTGAAATTATAAAATTTATAATTTTTTAATC
The DNA here is from genome assembly GCA_023701765.1 of Hylyphantes graminicola. Taxonomy (NCBI): domain Eukaryota; kingdom Metazoa; phylum Arthropoda; class Arachnida; order Araneae; family Linyphiidae; genus Hylyphantes; species Hylyphantes graminicola. Next base: position 67,126,950 of record CM043113.1, on the reverse strand, counting down.
ATGTGTGTTTGAAAATCTAACAGTCAGGTGATGGTTATACTTTTTTATGCCTCAGTCAGGTTAGGTATGAATTATCGTCGCACTAGAGCGTCACGAGGGCTATTGACGACGTGCGTCGTATTTTAGAACCACAGTCAGGTGACGAGCCAACACCTGAATTTTTTATGCCTCAGAGGGTTAAAATAAATATTTTTAGATAAAAAAAAATTTGAATGTTTAAATAAACGTGATTACTTTTATAAACAACTAATTCACCAACTTTTTTTTTAGATTTACTAAAAACACAGCATATTTTTTCCGCTGTATAAGAACACGGGAATAATAACCCATTGTTTTTCCTTACCTTACACCCTACTGGGTAGTTGATCAACAGAACTCGGAACTGCTATTAATAGCCTAACATTTCCCAATTTTATCGCTCTCTTATCTTTTCCCCTCCTTATACTTTTTTTCCCTTTTTTGTCTTTTTTCCCCCTTCGTTAATCCATCTGTTGATGTCCTCAGGGAAATTGGGAGAGATTGGGTGATCTCAAATGTATTAGATAATTCGTTATAGGAATGATACTATTTTGGCGATACCGATGTATTTGATCTTTCGGCAGATAGGATTTTTTTTTCGTTTGGGTTACGTATTTGTGTCAAGGTTTTTGTTATTTTGGAGTCTTCTTTTGAGCGGAAATGGGAGGATTGTAAACTGCGTATTGTTCCGCTTATTGCAGAATTTCGAATTTCAGTTGTCATATTTTTTTGAGGAAAAACTTATGTTTATAGAAACTTATTTATAGAACAGTTACATTTTTACCATAAAACTGAAGACTTTTTCGCTTGAAGAAATGAAATTTTATGTAAAATGTTAAACAGGTTAAGAAAAAAGTAATAGTTATTTAAAATTGAAACAAATCTAAAAACTTTAATGAATTAATTTTCTAAATGTGTCCAGTATATAGCACTTCATATCTAATTTCCTAGATTCTATCATTTAACATTGTTTCACTTTTTTAATTATTAAAAAAAATCTATGTTTAAAAAACTTATTCATGAAACAATTAAATTTTTAAATAAATATGAAAACTTTTTTGCATGAAGAAATTAAATTGTTTATAAAATGTTTAACAGATTAACAAAAATAACATTTTAAACGCTTGTAGACATTCGCAGCAACATCTTATTATTTATAATAATGTTGGTTATTATTATTATTTTATTTTTATTGTTACATGTATTGGTATTTTTATTTATACATTTATTGTAATTGTAAGTTTATTCTTATTGTAGTTTTTGCTTTTGTTTTATTGTTATTGTTATTATTATTATCATTATCATCCTTATTGTTATTTTCAGTTCTGACACAAAATCATTTCGTTATCTAAACAAAGTCATTTTATTATCACATTTGAAATGCAAGAGGTGAAATTTCGAGACTCATTTAGCTCACCTTAGCGTTAAATAGAGGGGGGAAATGACTATTCCGGTATTTTCGTCTGCTCCTAACAACTGTCTCAAGTATTAAAATGTCACATATTTTATAATGAGTGTTGAATTGTGTAAAATAATGGATTCTAAGGAATACTATATATGCGGTGTTTTATACTGAAGGATTAAGGTTATTAATTAAAGTTTGTAACAGTTAGCTGAATAATTAAAGCATATTGATGTCTTAAAAAGTATATATTTACTTTAACAAAAAAATACAAATTACTTTAAATATATAATTAATCAATATATAATTAGGTTAACTGTACAAATTTACACCATAATAAGCAGAGAGGGGGTTTTTTTTTCGTTAACTCGTTTAACATTTTAAACAGAATTTAATTTCTTGATGTGAAAATGTCTTTAGTTTCTTCTTTAAAACTTCATAGTTACATAAACAGGTTTCTATGAATACAGATTTTCTTCAAAAGTCCACAACTGAAATTCTGGAAACTTACAGTTTATAATCTTCCCAAACCAACGCATAAAAACATATTAATCAACAAAAACCTAGACGCAAATCGATAAACCTCACAAAAATTTATAATAACCGAGAGAGTGGGGGCTGGGGTCGGTTTGGCACTCGCCTAGCATGCGAAAGGTTCCAGGTTCGGGTATCGCTAAAATAACTGCCGACCTAAACGGCCTGTGCAGCCAAAAATGGCCAACGAATAATACCCCGTGTAAGGGAGTGCGCGTTAAATAGCCTTCAAATTCCTAACACTGCGGCGATGTCGTCCTTAACGGTTGCGTTGGGTGCCTATTCAGGTGTCGGCTCGTCACTTGACTGTGGTTCTAAAATACGACGCCCGTCGCCAAGCCCTCGCGTAGCTCCAGGAGACGATAATTCAAACCTAACCTAACCGAAAGATCGAATACATCGATATGGTTAAAATAGCATCATTCCTTTAGTGATTTATCTAATATAATTTGAGGTCGCTCAATCTTCTTACACGAATAATGCTATAGATCGGATATATAATAGAAGTTAGGAAACCAAATCATTAAAATTTTAACAATTGTTTCGATTATTAAAAAATATATAAATAAATATTGATGCTTTGATGATTATATTACTTCAAAACAAAAAAATATTTTTTCCACAATGGAAAAACCAATGAAATCTGAAAACTGCAACCTATTCTAGAACCCATAACATTGCAATTTCGACAACATAAACAAGATTACATTTCTCTAACTTAATAAAGTATATAAAAAGATGTTTCAGAGTTATATAAACATAAAAATTATAATCTTTTTTCTATTGTATGTCATCTTACCAACTAAACATGTAACCATTTAAGAATTCTTGAACAATAGTGCTGCCCCGAGATACATGAACAAAAGTCATGTATTACTGCAAATAAAAATTCTTACCATTTTCAAAAAAAAAAAAAAGAAAAAAAAAAAGAAATTCCCTTTAGAAATCTTTCTAGACAGTATATTTTTCCGTTTCTTTCTTCAATCACGATGACCTTCAGATGAAATGACAACACAAAAGTTTTTTTTAAAAAAATCCAAGCTCAAGTTTCTATGTTCTTTATTTGAATTTTCCGTCCTGAAAGTCAGGTGAACGACATAAAGATGAGAGTTTGAGACATCTTTCCTAAAACGCAAGTTTTCAGAAAAATGTCTTTTACAATAAAAGAAGGTTATAGTTGCACAACTCACAATATCCAAAGTATAACAAATATATAGAGTCTCGTGCGGTCATTGGAAAAACTTTTTCGCCAATAATAAAAGTCGCCAATAAGTGCGCCAGAATCAATATCTTAGTTATACTTTGGAGTTTATAAGTTTTACAAGCGCAACCTTCAAATGATTTAATCTTCAACGAATCAATTATTTTTTAAAAAAAATTCCACTTATAAGATTCATTTTAAATGTATTAGGTACGATATTCATAGTTGCTTCTTTACATCAGAAATGTTTGTTATCTATATTTGCATTAAATAGGATGTAAAACGTAATTTTAAACTTAATACTTGACATATTTACTTATTTAATAAACTATTGGGTGAATTACAAAAGGCAATCAAAGAGCAGGTAAAATGTCCAGAAAATTAACTAAATCCAATTATTTTTTCACAAATTACTGTTTGATCTAGTGCAGAGAGTTATTTCCAAATTTATAAAAGAATTTTTTTATTAATTTGCTCCCTTAGTTCTCGTCATAGACTTCATTTCCAACAAGAAATGTTAATATTTTCACAATAAAGTACAATTTATTGGAACGTAACCTTCATACTTGTATATCAATAGCCTGTACACTTACAATTTAGTGCAAGTGTGGGCTATTGATATTTTTATCAAATGAATCGTATTGTATGACTGTTACGTCATTATAAAGGCATTTTTGATTTAAACATTTAACCAACTAACAAAAATAATTTTTTTAATTGTTTTAAAACTTTATTATTAACTTTTCATGAACTAAAATATGTCAATTATTATACATTCTCAGTTTTTATCTAACATCTATATTTTGGCCACAGCATGATTTGTCAGCTGGAAAACTAATTTGTAAACACTTAATATGTTGTAGAGTGTATTAAGCCTATGTTATTGAAAGAAGTTATCAAGGAAAAATTATTGGAACAATGCAATTTACAACTGCAAAATTTTATGTCATTGTTAATTTTAATACATTCTAGACAAAAATTTTAACTGCTTCTTTATTTTAATCCATTTCACTTAGAGACGAATGTAAGTAAGACCCCAATTTTGAAATGAACTTGAGTGAGGTATACCCAATGTGGTTTCATGTGGTTTAACCAAAAATAAAAAGGTTTCTATCTCCCTTTGTGGGTAGTTACCAAACTATCCAAGTGGGTCCAGATAAATCCAAAGCAGTGTGCTTCTTGGGGTATTCATTTCCTACAATATAGTTAAGTTGACAAAAAGTTTGAATATTCACTCCTTAAATAACCTCACTAAACCTACAAGAGAGACACCAAAAATCGCTTTACTACTTTCCTACATTATCTTAACCACTCAAACTTTCTCCCTTCACAGAGTCTTATTGTACATTACATTTCAGTCACAAAAAAATTCTCTTTTCCTCCAATTGCAGACATATTTAGACGACTTTCACGAGCCCGAATTCGCAATAACGCAGTCATAGGAAACTACTGGAACAGGGTAATTTTGAAGGACGTGATCCCGTAAAAGGCGTACGTGAATAATGGGTAGAAAACCGGGTAGGCAAATAACAGACTTGAAACCCTGCTTGTTTATGTCCCAATAAAAGAAAGAGAAGTCGTCCCTGTTTTGGAAAATGCCGTCTTGGATTAAATAAAATGTATGTACCATTTTGCAAAGTCAAGTTTAAATGTGATATGTCCTGAGCCTGAAAATTTGTCAAAAATGTTACTTATTTTTTTCTTCATTATATTGTACCAACAATAGGTTTTGCAATGTTGTAAATTAATTTAATATTCCTAATATTATAAGCATTAGTTTTGGGAATCCTCCCCATTCCATTCTGCAGAAATTACCCAGAAGTCCAAATTACGCCAGACCACTTGTTTTGACTGTCAAGCAATTGCTGCCTTTCTTTTTCAATTTGGCGCACAACACAGGACATACTTTATAGTCTCCATGCCCATGACCTGGTGACTCTGATCATCAATGCTTTTGGCCCCATATAGCTTCAAATCATGGACAACATTAGTTTGGGAGCAATGTTAATTCAGATTTGAATTGCTGAATTACTTATATTTTGCCAACGCGTTTTCTATTTCAACTATCCTAAAAATTAAATTTTTCCAGCAATGTTGGTTTAGATTTGAATTGTTATGTTCATTATATTTTGCCAACAATGAGTTTTGGATTTACATTGTTTTAAGATATTTTGTCTAAAAGTTTCATATTTCTATGGTCAGTTAGATTTAAACTTCCAAGAGCATTAGATTTTGGCTACAATGGGTTTTAGATAGCCATTGTTAAAATATTTTTCTCATGTAAGTTTTATATTTCCATTTTACTGATCATGTAAGTTTTCGTAAATTTTACTGAATTAAATTATAGACGAGTATTATATTTTTCCAACAATGAGAGTTCCCGTTCATTGTTATAAGACGTTTTTCTAACGAGTCTTATGCTTGTATTATCCCGACCATGGCATTTAATTTTCCAAAAACAAGTTATTGATTTATACTGTCATGAGTATAGCATTTGTGCCAACAATTAAGTTACAGATTTGCACTGTACTAGTTTTCAAAATTTTCAATTAACTAATACTAAATTTAACATTTACATGTAACCTTAAAACAAAAGGCATTCTAATATAGTATTTTTTACTACAGCTTAGCATCATAAGTATGTTAATTTCGCAGTATACGTAGAAAAGTGAAGTCATTTTTAGCAAAATATAATAGTCATCTGTAATTTAATTCAGTATTGTGCGAAAACTTACATGATCAGTACAATGGGAATATAAAACTTGCAATAGGAAAATCTTTTAACAATGGCTATCTAAAACCCATTGTAGCCAAAATATAATGCTCTTTAGAAGTTAAAATCTCACTGACATAGACTTATAAAACTTTTAGGCAAAATATATTAAAACAATGCAAATCTAAAACTCATTGTTGGCAAAACATAATGAACATAACAATTCAAATCTAAACCAACATTGTTGGAAAATTTTAATGTTTAGGATAGTTGTTGAAGTACATAGAAAAGTGAAAGATTGCTATTTTAACTCAAAAGTATCAAAATATGCCGAATAGAGTTAAATTCATACTTATTGGTGATAAATAGCTAAAACAAATAAGCATCTGAAACTTTACAAAAAACGTGATATAACGTAAAAAACATTATTTTTTTTCTATGAAATAAAACGTAATATAAATATAAAACGCCCTTTCATAAAGAATGTTACTTGAACAGGGTTCGAAATATGGAATTCCATTGTCAAAATCCCATGTGACATTACCTATACGCAGACGAGTTTCAGTTACCCCTGTGTCAAATCCCAAAAGTAAAACTTAAGAAACAAATAAATTCGTGGAAAGGGTAAAAAGGTTTTGTTTCATGAAAGTAGTGCCAAGTTATTCACTTTAACGATGTAACTCAGTTATGTTTATTTCAAGAAGAATTTAAGATGTTTTTGCTTAACTCATGCGAGTTGGAATAGTTTACCTTTTTATAGCCGCCTCGGTGGCTGAATGGTTAGCGCACTAGCCTTTGGAGCTGCTGAGGTCGGGTTCGAATCCCGGTCAGGCATGGATGTTTGTGACCGTTAATAAATGTTGTTATTTGTCTATGTGTTATTCATTTCTTTGTGACTGTAAAATTTCTTTCGGTGTCTGTCCCACTTGACGAAAGCTTATAAGCGGTTCTCCGAACAAGCACACAAGCTGGAATATATATGTATCATACCATACCATACCATACCATACCTTTTTATATGATAGTTGGGGAATCGTAGAAGGTTTTGAGTTAGAATAATAAATTACTATATTCAAAATTAGAATTTACATCATTATAAAATAAGTTCATAGTATTATCCTTAATAATGATTTAAAAATTTCAAAAGTACATTTAAAAAATTGATTTTTGATGAAAGACTTTTTTAAATATAGTAATTGTTTTGAATATCATAAAAAGTTTTAAAAAAAAATAATTAGGTTTTATAAGATTGTCAAGGAATCGTTGAAGGTTTTGAGTTAGAAAACTAAATTACTATAAACTATAGAATTTACATCATTACAAAATAAGCTCATATGATTATCCTTAATAATTATTAAAAATATAAAAAGAATTTTTTAAACATTTATTTTAGATCGAAATATTTTTTTTAATTTATTTTTGTGATTATCATAGAAATTAAAAATTTAATTTATAGGTGATTGTAAATAGTATTTATGTTTTCAAAGAATGAATAAACCTTTCTTTTTTAACTGATGTATGCTCAAATGTATCAATTTAAAAATGTGACAACTGGTTTATTTTAAATATTTAATTAATCAAGTTGTGATTATTTCGAATTAATATGCAAAGTATTTATCACTATATAAGTGTTTAAGGGGTCATAGGAGTCTTAAAAATGTGCAAAGAAGGTACTACAAAGTTTTGTTTGATCCTTCATGTAATTTTTTAACTACTCAATAAATAAGTATAATTTTTTATATGTAATTCTATAAGATTTAGTTAGTATAAAACAAATTTTAAAATTTATGAAACTTTAATATCATTTATTTTAGTTTTGGCTAAAGTTTCATAAATTTTAAAATTTGTTTTATATTAAATAAATCTTGTAGAATTACATATAAAAAAATTATACTTATATATTGAGTAGTTAAAAAATTACATGAAGGATCAAACACACTTTGTAGTAACTTCTTTACACATTTTTAAGACTCCTATGACCCCTTAAGTGTTTCATAAAAGTTGCACAAGAGAAAAAATAAATATCCTTATAAGCTTTAAACGTAGGTAGTTCAATTTATGCGTTTTAAGAACAAAATTTTAAATTAAGTTTTTACTTCAAATTTTTGGTAATATATTCGGAGTTTTAATCAAATAAAAATATTAGTTGTAAAAAATGCCACGTAAACTTCTTTCATGAATGATTTAATGTTATTATAAACTATTCAAAAATAATCAACTGTAAATATATGCGACACATTTATCTTTTTCACGATATTTTTCTTCAGACCTACCCTTCTTCGTGTATCTGGAAAGTTATAACATCGGAGAGCAATAAAAATGTACTTTGGGGTACAAAAATCAATGCTACAAAAATTGGCAGATTTCTAATGGCTTACTAGAGCTGAACCATGTACTTTTGGCGCAGCTCCAAGACAGTTTCGAGTATTGATTAGGAAAACAGGTAGTAGATTTTTTTTTGCTATGAGTTATTGGTTACAATTATTTTCGGAAATTATTTTAGTATGTGATATTTTTAAAGGTGTATTTTTGCATGCACAAATATAGTACGGATACAAGGTATTTAGTTTTATTATTCGATTTTGTTTTAATTTCGATTTTTTTTTTAATTTTAACCAAAATTATTTATATTTATATATTTAAATATTACTAATGGTCACACATTATTTTGGGTTATGTTGGATTGAAAAATCTTTTCACTAGAGCTACACAAAGACAATTGGCGACAAAAGAGTCATAATTTAGAACGACAAGTCAAATGACGCGCCGACTGATGAGAAGGCACACAACGCAACTCTTTGAAGGATAACATCATATGCGTCGTCGTTAATTAGGAATAGATATAACGTGCACTCTCACAACTAGAAGTATTATTCGTTGAACATTCTGCGTGAGCAGACCATTGTTAGGTCTGAGGTTATTTGGCAATGTCTGGAACCGATCCTGCGACCATTCGCATAAACTACACTATTATAGCACGTATATTTTTGTTTAACTTCAGTACTTTATTTTGCAGTCACGATTTTTTCTTATCAGCAACTAAATAATATACCACTAAAAGATGTCCACTACCACTAAAGGTAGTTCTGTAGAAAAATATCGCGAAAAAGATATATATGTGACATATTTTTCTATGGATCATTTTTGAATAGTTAATAACAGCATTGTAATCATTCATAAAAGAGGTTAAAGCGGTATTTTGCATAAAAATATTTTTTTTGAATAAAAACTACGAATGTATTAAAAAAAATTGGAGTAAAAACTAAATTTAAAATTTTGTTTTTACTCCAAACTAAAAACAAGATTCTTAATAATTCAAAAAGTGGAACATTCGTACATTTTAGATTTGAAACAAAGATTCATTTATTTTTATATTTACATTATAACAGATGTAATATTCGCACGTTTATACTTCTGCAGCAATAAAACTAATAAACAACAATAAAATCAAAACACCACAATGATATCGCTGTAACTTCTTCATCGATAAAGTAGTGTGAGGCATCGCCGAAAGTTGCACGCTACTTAACGGACTTCCCCTCCACTCAAAGAAGATCGTGAGACATTAACTGGCTAATTAACTCTTCACCTAAGACGTTAGGAGTCACGTCAGAATCGGCTTTTGATACGGATGAGTTAATTAAAGAAAACGACGATATAAAGGGCCGACGATAAATTGGCACTTTGATGCGAGTTTATAGAGGTGACTGGGCACGCCAAGTGGTACCGCGCTTTTTCTTTATGGTGGGTGATTCGTGGTTTATTGTAGGTATAGGTAGGGATTTGGGGTAAATACTAGAATGGAAAACCGTAATGTTAAATATAGTATGTTTTATAAATGTGTCCTATTCCTTGTGGTGGCGTTCATAAGAGATGTGGATTGAGAGGTCCTACCATAAAAGTTATCTTCGCGGGTTCTATCCCCATCTTAGGGCGAAAATTAACTAAAACTCTTCTAATTTGTGCACGTTGGCTCTGTGTGCGATCGGTTTAAGCTCCACCCTGTGAACGCTCTCGAAAACCAATATTTAACTTTCCAAACCATTTGAATTTGTATTCAAATGCGTGATATTCGGCAAAAGCACTACGCCCGTCTCTTTTTGCAATTTGTTTTGTCAATAAATAGCGAGACGATATTGAGTTAATTAAAGAAAGCGACGATAGAGGGCCGGCGATAAATTGGCACTTTGATGCGAGTTTATAGAGGTGAGTGGGCACGCCAAGTGGTACCGCGCTTTTTGTTTATGTTGGGTGATTCGTGATTTATTGTAGGTATAAATGGCGTAGGGATTTGGGGTTAATACTAGAATGGAAAACCGTAATATAAAATATAGTATTTATAACAGTGTTGGCTCTTATGACAGCTGTGGGTTGAGAAGTCTTCCCATGAAGGTTACCTTCGAAGGTTCTGTCCTCCTCTTAGAGCGAAATGAAACTGAAATGCTTCGGATCGGTCACGTTGGCTCTGTGTGCGATCGGTTTAAGCTCCGCCCAGTGAACGCTCCCGAAAACCAGTATTTAGCTCTCCAATCCATGTGACTTTGTTTTCAAAAAGGCGTGATATTCGGATATTCGGCAAAAAAAACTACGCCCGTCTCTTTTTGCAATTTGTTTTGTCAATAAAGAGCGAGACGATATTGAGTTAATTAAAACGACGATAAAGGGCCAACGATAATTTGGCACTTCGATGCGAGTTTATAGAGGAGACTGGGAAAGCCAAGTGCTGCATCGCTTTATGATTAAGGAGGATAACTCGTGGTTTATTGTAGGTATATATAGTGTAGGGATTTGGGGTTATGTCCTACCAGAATGATAAACCGTAATATAAATATAGTATGTTTTATAGATGATCCCCTATTCATAACAGTGGTGTCGTTCATAAGAGATGTGGATTGAGAGCTCCTTCTATGAAAGTTAATTGATTGAAAGATTTGGGGTAATTCCCTACTATAATTTGAACCCGTAATATTAATATCATAGACTTCACTTCCAACAAAAAATATTAAATTTATCACAATAAAATACAATTTATTGGAAGCGTGCAAGCTACACTCTTAAAACAACCGATCTATTTTAACTCATTCTGAGTTAATTTTCACTCTATAAGGTTATGAATGAGGGATGACAGCTTTGACAGCTGTTCAAAACCAATGGTGCTTGTGCAACTCTTTACAACGTTATTCGACCAAAACATACGGTTTCTTATGAAAAGCGCATTGTCTATTGGAATAAACAGCTAATATTCTTAAAAGAGGGCTAATTCTGGTAATTTTTAATAAATCAAAACCACAACTAGCAAAAGTACAATATTAGTTTTTTTAAACTAATTGCTCGTTAACTTACTGACTGATACTATCCTTATTGTGTAACTGCTGTTACGGTCACAATAGTTGTCTTCATCATAAGTAATAAATTTATAATTTTTATTTTTACGTGACTTTTAAAAGTATGAGGTATATTTATAAATAGTTAATTTATTTAGATGGATCATATTCGCAGTAAAACCAAAACTAATTTGCACATTCAATGAATATATTAAAAAAGGGTACAAGAAACTATTTTTAAAGCAACACCTTTTGCTGGTTGCATGTCTACCTTGCATGTATTGTTAAATCCATAAGTCTAAATTGCCCTGAATCTATTAATAGATCACGCATATTTTGCGCCATTCGGCAAGACACTAATTCTGTAAATTTTGTAACTAATATTTTCGCATAGATAGCCATTCAATAAAACTATTTTATAACTTTATTTGTTTATAAAGTCTGCAAAATTTTTGTTAAATCATGAATGCAGCTATTTTTTTTATTTTTTAGTTTTGTATAAGCTTTTTTTTAGAAAAATAAGTATACTTCAAAGTCTAAACATATTAGTATTAATAACTGCTTTGTACGTACCTAGTATCTTGAACATATATGTTCATAAAGTATAAAAAGAAACGTGTTATTATTGCTTTAGCCATTCGCGCGGCAGTCTATTCTCTACTTACTGAAATTACATAGAAAAACTTAAATTATCCCACTTAATTTTAAGGTGCGGCTGATTTGTATGTGAATGAGATCTGCATATTTACACACGGATCTTCTTAGGTTAGTTAGTTAATTTTTAATATGTTTCACTGTTTTTTGTTTTTTTTTTTATTTTCTTAAAATTTTCCTAGGTTGATTATGTGAGTTTTGCTGTAAGAAAGCTACTAAAAAACCAATGAAAGTAATTAAAAGAAATTGTTTTTAATAGTTACTACAACTTTTTATATCATTAAATTATTATGTGAAATAAGAAACAAATAACGTCTTGCTTGCAAATTAAATTATATTGATATTTATAAATTGTTTAACTCAAAAGTGCTTATGTTTTTTAAAGTACACTCTTAAAACAAACACTCCTAATTTAACTCAGCCTGAGTGGATTTCACTCCTCCAGACTGGAAAATGCACTTCTCCTTTTGGAGTGGATCCTTTGTGTGTTAAACCTCCGACAGGATCACTCCAAACGAGTGATTTTAACTCAGTCTGAGTAAATATGCATGCCTTTATGGTGTCGAAAATGCACTTCTCCAACTGGAGTGGATTTCACTCTTTTGTTTTAAGAGTGTATACTTAAATGAAGCTTGAAAAAAAGATGAACTCTCAATAATATTTTCATTTTTAAATAGTTCCGATCTACTGCACTTCTATGAGTACAGAAATTTTGGAAGTTCCGTCTGCGTTCTGTGTTAAACCCATCGATAAATTATTTTTCATAAAATAGTTACAGTCACTGTTTATAATCTTTTGACTTACTCTTTATTTTAAGAAATGCACAAGAAATTTTAACACATTATGTTTTGATTAAATCTTAGAAAAGAAAACGTGTTTTGATTTTTTTACAATTTTAATTATGTTTTTCAATGAAAAATTTTGTTCTCAAAGACTGAAATCAGTATCGTTATCTGGGTCCCGTTAGATGTAAAAACAGCTTCGAATTAGCTAGCTATGGGGAAATCACTGTTTGAATAAAAACAAGCTGCAAGAAAAGCGTGCGAAATCTCAATTTTCTAATTCGATAATATAAGACGGAAAAAACTTTTGTTGAAAAATGTATTATTATTTTTTGTAAGTAAATCATTAATTCTGCTTTTTTTATTTATAAGAAACCGTGGTTTGAATTTTAACTTCTCAATTTGAAATGTTGCTTTTTTATATAGTAACAAAATTTTTCATAATAAGGAATCAGCACAAAATGTAATGTTTTTTTTTTTACTTTTTAAAGGAGTGAAAAAAAAATTGAATTGTTTAACAAAAAATCCGATCTTTACTAGTTAGTGACCCTTGGGGTTACTGCAACGAATGATTCAATTATTGTAATGCAAATCATCGATTGACATTTCAACGTTAAAACAAACGCCGACTGGAGACTAAATATTGGTCTGCCTCATTTAAAATCATAAATCATTTCCCTCAGGGACATTTATTGTTTTTGCTGATTTATAGAGAGCTCTCCTCAGTCCCTTGGCAATGCTTAGTGACGATCCCACTGTGGAATGCCAAGGAGAAAAGACCAAGAGTACAAAATTCTAAGTGTAGTTAACCCTCTAATGCATACTGCTGCCATTAGGCAACAGGTTACATAATCCACTTTATTGTATAATTAGAGCTCTCTCTCGACAATTTTTTTTTCATCTACTACATTCCATTTTGAAGTTTTAGTTACTAATAATCCTCATAGATAGCAGTAGTAAAAGTGTATTCAATATTAAAGAGTGAGGTTATTAACTGTTGTGAAATTACGTTTTTGGCAGTATTCAAAGTATAATAATATTAGTACACTAAATACAAATAAATAGTTTTGAAAAATTAATTATAGTTAAAAAGGGTTATTTTAAAATATATGTAGTAGTTTTCTATTCATTAATATCAAAATTTTAAGTTCGTAGTTGGTTTTTGTAGTAGGGGTAAGTGGTGTACCTTGGACGTATGTGTACCTCGAACCTATGCTGATTCTAGCTCGATTAGCTTAGATATTGAAACAACACCACATGCAGTTAAAGTATTTGCTACCAGGGATCTCAGTGAAGTTCTATCTGTTTGTTTAAAAGGTCAATTTATTAAAGAGGTTTCGAAAAACTAAATTCACAGTTCAAAAGTAAATTTTTGTCAGGTTCTTTAGTGTAATTTTTTACTCAAAAATGTAGTGTTTATTCAGAAACGATGGTTATGCAATATAAAGCAAAGTTTTAGCTATAAAACAGTGTGCTTGAAATTAAGTTAAGTCTAACCTTAACTTGGTGATTAACTATTTTGTGTTGAATATCCAAGTGGTGTACCTCGAACCTAATACAAGTGGTGTACCTTGGACTGGTCCAAGGTACACTACTATAAGTCTTATGTGCTTCAGATTGTTGAAAACCCTTTTAAAATTCAAGTAAATTCTTTCCTTTGAAAAATTAAGTATTTTAAGCTATTAATATGCTACCCAGATTTGTAAAATCTAGAAAAAATGTAAATTTGTAAGAAATTTTGATAAGATGTGACAAAGAATTTTTTTTAACCATATTGATAAAACATAGAAAATAATTATTGCATGCTCATCTAAAAAGATATTTTTTATAATAAATATCTAAGCAGAACATCCTTTTTACGTTTAAGCCTAGTTGAATAAACATTAGGGGAAATATTTGAGGTTTTTTTTTAAATTTAAGACAGAAAGATAGCCAAATGTTTTTCTATGGCATGAAATAACAGTTTAATTTTATGCTGCATTTTAACGAATACACCCGAGAAAGATTGCATTGCAGCTGAAAAAGCCAAAAGGGCACTAAAAAAACTAAGGCAATAAAATCCCTTACTGAGCCAATTGACCTAACATAACCAATTACTACAATCTTGGCTAGAAATAAGAGTAGGTTGTAAAATGTATTTTTGAATTTTATGTGGATAATAAATATTGGTTTTCGGACTGTAAATCGAGTCTCTCTCTACCTGTTAATAATTGGGCCAAGGTACACTACCGGTTGGACCAAGGTACACCGCCGGTGGTGTACCTTGGTCCTAATTACAATTTTCTGTATTTATTTTTTTAATAGTTGAAATCATTTAAATAACATGCTAAAATAAATATATGTTGCATATAAAAACATAAAGTATTCAGTAAAAATATTTTTATTCATTTTTTGCAAGTAATTAAGAAAATAAAAATAGAAAAGTCAAAATAGGTCCAAGGTAACCCACCTTCCCCTATGGAAAAAAATTTAAAAATTGAAATTATTTAAATTCTAATGCAGTTAAAAAAATTTCAGTATTTTTCCCATAATGTATGAGTATTAAAGATGCATATATATTTTTTGGGGATGAAAATAAAAATGCATGCTTTAGAGGGTTAAAGAGAGTTACACCGAGCGCTCTCGCAAATTTTCTAGAATAGACACTAATGAAAAAGTAATTAAGGGATATAAAAATTGTGCTTTTTATGAGATTTAATATCGATGTCTATGACTATGGCTTTTTGAAAATCTATTAGATGTTGACTATACTTTTGTCAGTCATACCAGGATATTTTTAGGGAAGTTTTATTTCTCTTAAGCTCAATTTCTTTCATGTTAAACTTATTTTTTCTCAGTAAACATTTATAAATGGCTCGAAATTAAGTATTTGCAGTTAAATAATAAATAACTACTTAAATAAGAATGAAATTCCAAAGCCCAATAGTTTAATGAATCATTATTAATGTATTATGAAAATATTTACAATTAGTATTTAATTAACCATTACTTATAAGAATCAATTATACACCATATACAAAATTTTTCACTGATAATATTTCGGCCAGCTCAACATGCGTGCCTTTAACTACTTGCTGCCAAAAAATCTATTTACTTTTTGGAAAAGTTGTAATGCTAATTTGTAGGTAAGCATATGAGGAATACAATGGCATCTTGTTTACTTCAAAATAAATAATAGTAAAATGTATACAATCAAAAAGAAGAGAAAATGGAAAACTAGCCCCGGTCTTCCCTAATTTTACACTAAATTTATTTCAGAATGTTTCACTACCAAGAATTTTACACCGATTGTGTAAACTTCTCTGGTGTGACGTTCCTCCATAAATTTCGTTTAGCATTACTCCATAAACAAATTTTAAGGTTACTTCATGAAACTGGAGGCAACCCTTATTGCCAGTTTTAAGGAGTAAATTGCTTATTGGAGTAGCTTTACTCCATAAATTTAGAGTAACGTAGCACCTAATTTTTACAGTGAATTTATCTAAAATATCTATCGATCAAATATCAAACAAATTTAACCATCAATTTCATTAGTGGGAACAGTGTTTATCCACTGGTTCCTGTGATCGAGAAAAACCCAAATCGGATTCTCGCAACGCGGCTTTTATTAGCCCAGGAGTAATAATGTTTTGTGTTATTTGTTCGCTCGAAACGTAATAATATTTGAGTACCGTTGTTGATTCAATGGATAGTGCTTTCATTTTCAATAATGATTTTAAAAAACTGGTTAAGTAGTTGAATTACTTTTTGTTGTTGTTTTATCTTCCATCTACAATTTTTCATTCTATATTTGAAAATATAAAATCAGGTTTTTCAAAGTTCTTTACTTTGAAAGCACTTTATGACAACAATTATTTAAATTTTATTCGTAATTTTTTTTTATTTCGATTGGTTAATTGGTTGTTACTGGTTTGTGATTATTACGATTAAATTAAATTATCATAAAATAATCTTTAACTTGTATCTTCTTTTATTTGTTTGGGTTGCCATGGAAACCTAAACAGTAAATTTGTAAAAGCACGTGGGTTAAATTTATATTGCTATTATTTAATTTTACTTATTTATTCAGTTATTTAAATTTCTAGTTGGTTTTTAATGCCTATTTATATTTATTTAATTGACTGTTAAAAGATTACTTGATGGGTTTTCATTTTTCATTCGCGAATTTCCGCGATTTCATAGGCGGTTTTCGTTTCACTCTTAGTCCGCGGTCTTTGGCCTGCATTCTATTTTAGAGTTCTTTACGAGCATTTGGTTTTTATTCTTGCCATTGATTAATTTTTTACACACTATAATTAGCAAATAATGGCTTACATGTTCAAAAATTTGTTAAAATTTTAATAAAACTGGCAATTTCTGTCGTTCATGCTGCTAGATTTTATTAGTAGTAAATATAATTAATTTATGACGAAAAATGGAGATATATCATTGACAATACTTATCGGGTAATTTTTATCATGACAAATGTTTTAAATAGAGGAAAATGCATCTAACATTCTATTTTTAAAGTTGAAATCTTCTTAAATATCATTATCGTACAAAAATATGCCTATTTATTAACCGAAATAAATGTAATTCCACAGCAGGCGCACATTTTAAAAAATACATCTGGAACTTTTTCCACTGAAGATGTGAAACATGCTCAATGGATTCTAATAATATTTATTAAGGGGGATTGTGGACAAGAGGGACCGGTGGTCTCCAAACCAAAGTGCATCAGTGTTAATCCAATTGAGAAAAGACTATTTTCTCTATTTCTCCGGCTGTATTAAATATTTTTACAAACGGATTTTTTATGTGTTAAATGTAGCTGAATTACAGGTCCCGAAAATCCCGCTTTTTGAAATTGGTTCGAAATTTTCTTAAATATTGAATAAATAATTTCACAAAAAGTATTCAAAGCAATTTAGAAAAGTATGATTATAGGGACCTGTAAGTTATCTGCATTTATTATTTTAAAAAAACCGTTTGTAAAAATAGTCCATAGAGCCGGATAAATATGGTAGAGAAAATAGTTTTCCCCCCATTGGATTAACATTGGGACACCTGAGTTTGGAGACCCCTGTTCCAGCGCGTTCATTCCCCTTAAATCTATTTAATCCAGCTATCTATAATATATACTGAATAAACCACTCAATATTAAAAAGACGAGGCCTATGCAGCCTATTTGGTTTCTTCTCCGACTTCGGCGCTGGTGTTCAATGCTCTTTTAGAACTTTATTACCATCAATTTGCGTGTGTCGCTAAATGACGTAAGTTTTTGAATTGCGCATGAGTGGGCTACTTTGATGAAGAAAAAATTGGTCTTCTTTTCTGTGAGATCCGGAGAACTGGGAAAAGTTTATCCAGTATATATTATGGATCGCTTATTTAATCTAGAAGTTTACAAATAAAAAGATTTGGGAATATTACGGCATAAATGGGGAGTTTGAGGAACGTTATTGACGGTATTCAACGCCGGGTACATAAAGCTCGTAGAATACATTTAGACAAATATTCACTTTTATTAAGTTAATGTATGTAAGGCCATGCTCTCGATTTTTTTTTGGCCAAAAAAATTTATTGGAAATTAGTTATCTTAAAAATGTTTTTAGTAGATATAGGTTAGATTGCTATAAATAAATTATAAGTTTTCTAATACACGGTTTAAAAAAAGGTTATGGCAACTTTGTTTCGTCAGCAGGTGATATGTTGGCAAGCATGACACTTTTTCTTTTCCCCTTCCGTGTTGAATTTTTTTACCCTTTTTTATTGAATTTATTTTGCTAAGTCCAAAATTAAACATGTTTTCTGTTTTTCAGTCACGTGGCATTTGATGATACAATTTTTGCCAAATGCCTCCTAATACAGCATTTTCTTTCTTTCAAAACTAATATATTTTAATTCCAAATTCAACATGAATAGTATTTTCACACAACAATGGAAAATATCGAATTATAAAACTTATATTTTTAGTTTTTTTAAGGGCAATTTTGTTTCAAAAGCAGGCGCACTGTAACAAAAAGTATGTTGTTTTTACAGAAGAGTATTAACAGCTGTTGTGCCGGATAAATACTGTAAAAATTTACAGAAAAATCAGTTTATTTTATAGTTTGTAATTTTATCTCAGTCTGTTTTCAAACAGACAAATTATAAAGTAAAAACAAAACGTTACCTCCCCCAAGTCACCAACGACTATACTAACGACAGTACTAATTAAATTCCACAACCCGATTCGAAGCATGAATCTTTAGATGTTCAATTACAACGCTTTCCCAACTAAGCTAGTTCAATGGTCAGATATTAAACAGTTGAAACACCTCTTCGGTTACAGTCTAACAGTTGAAACACCTCTTTGGTTACAGTCTAATACTTTTTGTGCTGTTAAATACCGAAAAAACTGTTTTTATTTACAATGGTTTATTTTTACAGAAAAAAACTGTCAAAAGAAAATAATAGTATTTTTCTGTTAATATATAATATTTTTCTTTAAAATTATCAGTTTTTTTTACAAGTAGCTAAGTTGCCAAGTATGACGAATTTCTATGTCCGTGCTGTGGTTTATTTTCTTCCCCCTTTACAGCGAGGTTTGAAAGGGACTTCCACTTCCATTTTTTCCTGCTTGTTTGGCCAAAAACAATACATTAAATGAATTTTGTCGATCACTCTAAAAATCCCCGTTTCTCATAACCAAAAAGGAAACGACCCACCGTTCAGCAACTTCGCCATTGAAACGAAGACAAAAGGCTCTAACCCTAATGACGGAACAGAGACGAAATTCTTAAATTTCTGTCGCCGTAAATTCTGTCTGAGGAATTCCAATTAAAATCTTTTTATTCCGGAGTCGTAACAATTTTGAATGGGGTTTTTATTTCGCTGCTATGCCTCATTTTCTTGGAAGCTTGCCCGGCGAAATACGGTGGAATTTTTTTTTTATATTTGGCGGAAAATGGAATATAAAAAAAATAATCATTTACGCTAGAGGCAGAGTTGTGCTAATCAATAATTCTTCTGAAATATTCTCTTCTCTGTTGGGTTTTATTTTCTGGTTGTAAAACTTGATTAGCGTCTGAGATGGTTTAAGATGGAAGGTAGATGGAATTGCATTGGCGGAGGAATTTTTCGAGGTGTTCAATTCTAAAATAGATATGTCTTGGACGGAAATGAATGATCGGTGTAAAAGTTTTTACAAGTTGGATTTGATGATTTATTGAATAAAAAATGGATACAATAAAACAAAAAAACGAGGAGTGTGAAACACAACACGATTTTCAATAACCACCTAAGTATTTGATGTGCAAGAAATCCTTTTAGGATTTAGCAAGAAACTGGTTCAGCAATACCAATACCTTTACAACTCAAAAAGTTAAAGTTGAAAAAGATACTTTGCGCATGCAAGATTTTTTTTCTAAAACTTTATTTTGTTTAATTTAGTTAGAAAAATCGTCGCACTAGAGCTACACGAAGGCTATTGGAGACGGGCAGAACCACAGTCAAGTGACCACACAGTCAAGTGACGAGCCAACACCTGAATAGACACCCAACGCACCGTAAGGGCAGCATCGTACGCAGCGTTAGGACTTTAAATGATATTTATCGTGCACTCCCTCCACGCGAGGCATTATTCGTTGTACATTTTTGGCTGCACGCACCTTTAATAGGTCGTCAGCAATTTCGGCAAAGCAAGAACCCAAGCATCGTCCGCATGCAAGGCAAACGCCTTTACCTACAGGACCCCTAGCCTTACCCCAAAACTCTATTATGACTTTCAACAGGTACTGAGAACTCGAATATCACATTTGAAGTCTGCAGCTCTTTTAGGTCTAGCTGTAGAACTTTTAGATACACACAATGGCAAACAGGCAGTCTGACAGACGGGCCAATGTTTGAAAACCACTTTTATTTTAGAAACGGCCACCTCCGAAACGTGTAGAGAACACAAAATCCGGATTTTGGATTTCCCACACCATCGCAGTACTTCTATTAACTTATATTTCATATTAGTTGATTAAGTAAAAATATTGTTAATAAAATTATGAACCTCGTATTGGATATAACGGAACATAATCGCCCCAATTTTATTATCAACAAAAATATTATCAACTATATATTTTCCAAATTTTATTATCAATAAAAATATTTTCAACTATATATTTCCCAATTTTTATTGTCAACAAAAATATCATCAACTAAATATTTCCCAATTTTTATTATCAACTAAATATTTCTCAATTTTTATTATCACTAAATATTTCCCAATTTTTATTATCAACTAAATATTTCCAAATTTTTATTATCAACTAAGTTTTCCCCAATTTTTATTATCAACTAAATATTTCTAAATATTATCAACAATCTTCCCGCCCCATCGCAGTACTTACATTAGCTCATATTTCATATTGGTTAACAAAGTAAAAATATTCTTGATAAAATTAGGAACCTCATCTTGGATATGACGGAACATAATCGCCTCTTTGCCCAATTTTTATTATCAACAAAATATGAGTGGTGTACAGGAAAGAAGTTTCATTAAAAATATAAACAATCAAATATGATTAATGTTAACTCTCTTAGCGATATTTTTTTATCAAAAAAAAATTTTCATCAAGATAAGCTTCGAACTCAAGCTAAAAATAATTAACGTGGATAATTATATATTAGGTAATGCTTAATATAAGCAAATATTTTGTTGTTTTCCTTTTACGTTACATGTATTGTAAAAAAAATCTTTCAAAAACATCTGAAAACATTAAAAAAACTAATTGTTCTTATTTTTTTCATTTGCATTTTTATATATTTCTTTCAGTTCCTTATTAAAATAAAATAACTAAAAAAATTATTAGCATAAAAATAATTTTTAATACTTAAAAAAATGTATTTTAAGCATTCACAAATTAAAAGTCAAATGCTTCCTAACAGTTACAGCGCTCTGTGCTCCTTTCGAGTTAACGTTGTGGAACTTAGACAATATATTTATAATTCTCCATAGTTACGTCATTGATTGAAGCTTAGTAATATTAAATGCTTGCGTGTGCTACATTTTGAACACATGAATTTTAAAAAATAACAGTAATAGTGTATTTTTACAAAACCTATGTAAAACAAGATAGTAAAATGTTTTTAAAATTTTTGATTGTCTATAATATATTAAATGTATTTTTTGGATGTCAAAAATTTTGAAAGGGTAATATTTAAATAGTAAAAGGTAATCAAAATAACCGATTATTTGGGAAGATAATCATGAAACACATCATGAAATAATCAACCACAAAATTATCTTAACCAATAACTAATCATGGTATCTAAAAGTTTGAATTGCTCATTCTTTTTATATGAAAAACTGACAAGTAAACTGCTTAAAAATGGCGAACTTTTTTTTGATGGAGGGGGGGGGGGCAGCGATTAAAGAAATTCCACGGATTATTCACATATAATTTTTAGTGTCTTTAAACATAAAACATTCCAAAGACGCTGTTGAAAAAAATTTCACAAACATGCTTAATAATTTCATAGTCGCAAAATAAATATAAAAACTTTAAAAAAAATTATAATAAAAGAAATTTTAAAGAAGTAAGGAAAGGATATACAAAATCGAGTAAGGGAGAAATGGTATTGTGGAGGAAAGGAAATTTACTTAAGTTTGTAAATAGTTTTTTTTTTAATTACTGTGAGTTATTTTTTTAATTACTGTCAGTATTGTTTCATATGACAAATTATAGTTTGAATAAGCACTTGATTTATATGAAATTTGATTTAAAAAAAAGGGAAATTAAATTATTTTTTTATTGATGCAATACAAATACGCCGAATCAAAATCAAAATTTGATGACATTATAAAAAAAATTAATCATAAATGAAAATGAGCACAAATAGTTTTTCTAAAAAAATCAAAATAGTTATTTTCAAAAAACATGCTCTAAAAATAGTTTTTTTTAATGCGTTATAAATAAATTTTGAAATACACTTTAGGGTTATACTTAAGTTAAAAGCACTTTCTCAATGCAGCATATCACAGAAAATTTAATTTACGTAATAGTAGTTTTGTACCTAGTACAATGTCTTGAGTATGCATAAAAGAATTTTCAGGGATTTAGACATTTTCAATACTTACTATTGCAGCGTTTAAGGCTTTAAAAAGGCTTTAAATTATAGTAAATAATTTAAATATATGACTTTTCATATCATGTATGAACAAAATCTTAATTTAATATACAATAAGAAAACAACTTTTCAATTGAAACTCTTAACTATATAACAAAGTTGAAGCATGAAAAGCACTCACTAAAATGAAGTTTTCAGGGAGATACAATTTTAATACATGATTTTAAATAAATTTCTGGTTAAAAATAACTTTTCTACTCTATTCAGAGCACAATTTTTTTTAATCTTCCTTCTCCTTGGCTGCCCAATCTTGTAGCGTAGTTCATTTACTGAGCTCGAACATCAATTTGTCTGAATAAAACCATGAATGAATTAAGAACGAAGCGCTCGGCCCACTGAATTAAGTAGAAGAAAATAGGAAGTTGCTTCTTCCGGAAAATATTAACTTTCTCTCAAACTTCATTTGAATAAAAGAAACTATAAAGGAAGATAAAAAAATTGTGACGCTGGGAAAGTTTTTTGTATTTTATGGAAGCAGTAAAATTTTTTCTTCTTCGATGAAATAAAAGATTAGAAAAGTGAGTTTTTTGTTTGGCATTTGAAAAAGTTAGGTTTAACTTTGTTATCTTCATTAGCTATAATTCAATTTAGATTCTTTATTTAATTTGTGTTTTAAAATGACATTTATTGCTTTACGCTGGCTTTCAATTGGAAATTAAATTTATCTGGTTGGATGGGTTAACGTACCAGTAACTATTGGCAGAACTTTTACCTTATCTATAAAATGGCAATATTTGAGTATTTGTTTGTATCGAATAAGTTTTTAAACCATAAAAGAACTTAAACATTTCATTCATAAAAATACTATGTGCTATGATGCAATATTTTATGAAAATTATTATTTAGAAAAGGAAATGAACACAAATATATTTTTGTGAAACAATGAAAGTTGTTATTCAAACAACTTAATAATTAACCCAAAAACAACCAAAACATAGTTGGTTTTTATATTAATCTTGCTATAAATGTACTTTAAAATAATCATTCATTTTTTAAGGACGAATTTTTTTTCTATTGCATTTATGCAAATTTAGTTAATTTAGTCTTGCATTAATTAAATTTAGTTAAATTTAATGCTTGACAAAAAAAAAACTTCGTAACATAAAATAATATCTACAAAAAAAAAATTAAATGCACAACAACCAAAAATTTCACCAATTGTACTTTGAAAGTCTTTTAATTTGAAAAAAGGGTCGAATTCTCTTCTTAAATTTATTAAAATTTAGATAATAAATTTAATGCTTGAGAAAAAAGCTTTGTAATATAAAATAAAATCTATTCGAAGCAATTAAATGCACAACAACCAAAATGTGTCCTAATTGTACCTTGAAAGTTATTTAATTTGAAAAAAATTACTAGGGCGCACTTTAAGTCAGTCTCAATCATAG
Source organism: Hylyphantes graminicola (assembly GCA_023701765.1). NCBI lineage: Eukaryota > Metazoa > Arthropoda > Arachnida > Araneae > Linyphiidae > Hylyphantes > Hylyphantes graminicola. The sequence continues at coordinate 67,102,794 of CM043113.1, read as the reverse complement.
AAACTAAGTAACTAAGTAAACTAGTACAGAATAACGGCTGATGTTTTCCGCATTTTTTTAGTGTGGTTAGAACGTTTTAATATAATTTGAATTTTTTTAACAGATTTTATTTGCTAAACCTTTTCGTCTTTACATTGAAAAAACATGCATCACTCAAGAGCAAGCAATAGTAAATTCCAAGAATCAAAATACACATCCTAGTATCGTAAAAAAAAACTTTGTGCAAAATTTGACCTATAAATGCATAAAATGACCAACAAAATAAATATTCATATTCGTCGGTTGATTGGACAGAAAATCACAACGACCTTTACGAAACATGCCTAAAATGTCATGCTGAAATGCTCCTCATAAGGTCCAATATGAATCTTTGAATTAGGAGAAATATTCCTAAAGTGGCGGCTTATCTCTGTCTTTGGCGTTACAACTATCTCTTTAAACTACAATTATTTTCTATTTTTTATTACCATATCTACGAACTTCTTCAACTAATACTGTTATATAAAAACATTGGTACTGGCGGGGACCTCGTAGACCAATCTTCTGGGTATCGACTTCTCATCGAAAAGGTTTCGGGTTCTGTGCCTGCCACATCCTATAGATGGATATTTGTTGGAAATACAAATTGCGGAATTACGGAGTCCCTCAAATACACAGAGACAGGCCCGTTTGTTAATGTTAAGTATGTGGATTACAAAGAACGTAGTGGCCCGGGTGGTCTCGTGTTTACGACCACTCTTACGCTAGCAGTCTGCGCACTGTATACCGGGTGCGGGCTCGATTCCCGTCGTCGCCCTGGGTGTAATATCTCTCTGTGTCAGTAAATAGTTTTATCTGTGTCTGTCTTACTTGACGAAGGTCTTAAAGCGGGTCACTGATCATGCACACAAACCGGAATATAAATGCACCAACCTACCCATAGCGACATATCTCAACTCAACGAACGACTAACATACAATAGTATACTGGGATGGACGTGCTCTTAAAATCTGTGGAGTCCAAAGTCAAAACGGCGTTAGCGTTCGATGCCGCTCTAAGTTCCTTTGGGTGCTCGGTCATGTGTCGACCTTGTCACTTTATCAGGGTTCGAAATTACAAGGCGTGTATTGGCTGTGTAGAGTTATTATAAGTAAGATACATACTGACAAAATGCTAAGGACTGATGTCTGATATAAGCCCGCCTCTAGTGAAGCAATAAACCAGCTATACAAACCCAACCAACTAACGTTAATCAACTCAACCAGCCGTCTCGGTGGCGCAATGGTTAGGAGCTAGCCTTTAGAACCTCTGGGTTCGGGTTCGAATCCCTAAAAGGCATGGATGTTTGTGTTTGTCGAGTACATGCGGAGTCCGTGCTCGTTAAATCTGTAGGATCCGAAGTCCTGTGGGTCGTCATTGCGCAGTTTCCCACGGGTACAGGTCTCTGTAGACTATTTCACTCTCCTTCAGGGAAACGTCTAAATTGTGGAGGTGGCGCGCGATAGATGTCAGCATCTGTCACATATGTGTGTGTGTCTTGTCTGTATTACTTGACGAAGGTTTAAAAGAGCGGGTCTCTGACCAAGCACACAAGCCTGAAAATATGTCTACCAACCAACCAACCAACCTCAACCAATCAAACATTTACTTTCAGGATTTTTGATTAAAACCACGCCAAGAAATTACGCCAAACTCATGTGACTTAGGCGGTAACATGTAGTAACGTTTGACCTCATTCAGGTTTGCCAATATCCAATCCATCCTTATCAAAAGTCTTTGGGAAAAACCCTCCATATAAATGCGTCACGCTAGCTTCGTGATCACCGGTTTCGTTCTATTCTTCTCCAGTTCTGAATTTTTTTATTATTATTTTTAGGTTTTCCAGGTTTTCCGGTTTTGTAGTTTTTGGGCGTCGGTCGAGACGGAAAAGCAGTGGAATCGAAAACGTCGCACGATTCTCGCTTTGTGTCCGCAAACAAACCTAACGTGGCGGTTACTTTCATTTAAATATACGGACACAAAAGAAAATTCTCGTTTTTAATTTGAAATTCTGCTGGCGTAGCGAATCAGTTAACTGTAGCGAGTAAATTTATTAGAAAAGATTTGGAAGGATGTGAAGTAGTGTGTTTAATAAATCCCCCACGATAAGAAATAATTTTTAGTTTACATAGCGTAAAAATATTAAACAGAATTTAATCGAAATTAGAGTAGAAAATTTAATTTTTAGAATTCTGTGTAAGCTACATTTCAAAAACAGGTTCCAATGCGTTTAATATGTAATCTTGGTAAAGTGTACACTCTTAAAACAAAAAAAGTGAAATCCGCACCTATAGGAGAAGTTCATTTTCGACACTGAAAAGGAGTGAAAATTAACTCAGATTGAGATAAAATCACTCGTTTGCTTTAAAAGTGAGGTAAATTTTAAGTTATTTTTCAGAAAATATATAAATAGAAGAAAATACCCACAAAAACTGTAAGAGCAAATCTGTACAATTTAAAAAAATAATAATGCTTGGTTTGATCATAATAATGAACTTTTGGCATGTCGGTACAAAAAATTACTGGGCATGACATCCAACAAAGACGAACAGTAAAAGGTAGGCCAGGATGAATTTCTTCCGACATTCGGATAATCAGTACCTCTTCGGATAATTGGAGTTCTACTGTAATTAAGTGATAAGCTTTAATAACACTGTTCGACAAAAAAAAAGCAATTGTTTGTACCGAAGCTACCTTGGCGATTTTTTGCTCCTTTGGAGGTCCAATAATAGAGAAATGGCATTTTTAGCCCAAGTTTAATAGGGGGATTCATCAGAGATCAAAAAACTGATTTTTTACGTTTTTTCATAAAAAACGCCTTTTTTGACGTTTTTTTGGCTACAAACAACCTGCAACTGGTTCTTACCTCTATATGGGTGGTAAGTGAGTACCGATGGGCCATTTGGAACTCAAACACCGCTCAAAACTGTCTAAATTAGCGATTTCTGACCCAAACGCAATTTTTGGATGTTATTTCATGTTTTTTCGCGAATGGAGCTATGATTACGTATCTATGTATGTGTTAAGCATCTATATAAATGTTATAATTTTATTCGGTGTTCATAATTTAATTTTATTTATCTCGAAAGCAGATCCCGATACGTAATCATAGCTCCATACGCAAAAAAAACATTAAATAACATAAAAAATGGCGTTTTGGGCCAGAAATCGTTAATTTAGACAGTTTTGGAGCGGTGTTTGAGTTCCAAAATGGCCCATCGGTACTCACTTTAACACACATAGAGGTGATTGAACCAGTTGCAGGAAGGTTTACAGGTTGTTTGTAGCCAAAAAAAGTAACCACGCGAAAAAAACATGAAATAACATAAAAAAAAAATGCGTTTGGGCCAGAAATCGCTAATTTAGACAGTTTTGGAGCGGGGTTTGAATTCCAAAATGGCCCATCGGTACTCATTTAACACTCATAAAGAGGTAAGAGCCAGTTGCAGGTTGCTTGTAGCCAAAAAAACGTCAAAAAAGGCGTTTTTTTTATGAAAAAACGTTAAAAAATCAGTTTTTTGATCTCTGATGAATCCCCCTATTAAACTTGGGCTAAAATGTCATTTATCTATTATTGGACCTCCAAAGGAGCAAAAAATCGCCAAAGTAGCTTCGGGACAAACACTTGCTTTTTTTGTCGAACTGTGTAATATAGTGATATTAGCTTGTAACATAGCGATAATAGTTAACTAAATACAGGCCTCCCAACTGTAAAACTAGCGTGGAAGTATTAAACCAACCCAAAAACTCTCCAAATTTAATCCGTATCTGAAATTTTTATTATTCCGGGCAAAAAGGGAAATTTTAATGTTTCCTCAATCGATAATCCAAACCTCTCCGTCTATAATCCATCTATCGTTACAGATGATGGGGAAACTCAGAAAATAGTTACAAATCTGGTGTTACCGGTTTAAATCTGGGAAGTAAGCAGTTCTGCACACATTATTCCATCTGAGGTTTTGGAGTTTTTAAAGCTAAGGCCTTAGTAAATCGGCGTTTACGCTCCCTCAAATATATAACATATTCTGCCTTTCGATTTATTCAAACTCATTAAGGGGTCACAGGAGTCTTAAAAATGTGCAAAGAAGATACTACAAAGCATAGTTTGATCTTTCATGTCATTTTTTAACTACTCAATATAAAAGGGTAATTCCACGTCAGAAGAGACCACGACTGCAAAAAAAAAAATATTTTTTTCCCACAATTGTATCTTTTATATTTGCTTTAGAAAGGTTTGAATTTTATTTTTTTTGTATCATCAACTATTGTTGTTTCGGCTTTGGCAACACAGCGGCTTCAAAATGGCCGCTTTGTTTCGAAAACATGATCTCGCGTTTTTGCATCATTTTGAATCCTTGAATTTTCAGATAAGAAATACAATTTACCAGATTTTTTGGTAAAATTATTAAAATACACTATCAGAACTATGTTAAAACCACATTATTAATTGGCATTTATAACTAAAAGATATTTAATTAGGAAGATAAAAATCTCATTTTTGACTGTAGTGTCAGTCACAAAAAGATATAAAAGTTCCCATAACTTTTTAAAATAAGGCTTTACTTCAAAATTTTTACGATATTTTCTTACTATAGTAACCTCTGTGTAATTCCAACCGTTTTAATTTTAAAATAAAAAGCATTTTCTCTATTTATAACACATTTTAGATTTGTAGTGTCAGTCACGATGTAGTGCTAGTCACAACTTCTTTTTGATCTAGATGTTTTAGATTAGCTAAATACTTGTAGATTTCTTATATTTTGATAATTTTGATTTAAGATGGCTATATCAACAGCTAAAAGAAAAAAAAGAGCAAAGGGGGTGTTTTTAAGACGGGATAAATTTTAAAAATTTAAAGAAAATGAAAGCAAAAACCACTTTAGGGGGGGGACAACACTTCAATTAAAGGTAATACACCTCTATTGCAATCCTCCAACCGTTTGACAACCTTGTCTGGTAATTCTCTTCCAAAAGTCATGGTCATCTTTGAATTCAAACATGGTGAAGGACCAATTGATGGACTTCGTGATACAGTGAGGAGGGGGATACAGGAAGTCACACTTTCTAAGAAATTTGACCCACATTTTGCTAAAGATTTTTTCACTTTGCACAAGAAATCTGCCCAAACATATAACTATTATACATTTCTGACAACTGTGTAAAGGGCAAAATAGGTAGGGTCATATGGGGGAATTATGGATCAAAAAATCACAACATCCTATTTTTTCTAAAGTATGAAAGATAGAAAGATTTAATTTTGCATGGAGTAAGCTTAAATAATTTAGAATTTATTTTAATAATCACTTTACCTAAAACTTAATTATTATTAGTTTTATTTTAATTATTGAGTGATCAGGAATTACCCCGGGTTTGGCAATTATGGATCACACATGGGGTAATTATGGATCACCCTTTTTTTTATAGTAATGCATATTAAAAGTAAATTAATTTTTGGTTGCAGTTAAAATATAACTCAAAGCAATTTTTTAAACGCCTAAATTAACTTTTTATTAATCTTCTTTCTCAGAAAAAAATTAGACTTTATCGTTTGCTAATTTTTTTTTAAACTCGAAGAATAATGATAATCTTTTTTAATAAATTATGCCGCAATTTCCCATTTACATTCTTTCTAAAATTCGGTTATTTATCGTTTGTTAACCCTTTAACCTCGAAACCGGCCCAGGACGGCTCTACCAGCAAACATCGGGAAGGCCGGTTTCGGCCGTTTCGTTTCACAAATAGGGGTGTTGGGTATGTTAAAAATTAAGCGTGCTGTGGGAAAAAAAAGTATCCGCTAGTGATCATTTCGGTCGTTAGTCATCCTATATAATCGGACCTCTTTGACTTTGTATAAAAATAACATTCTGAGTTAATTGCATGACACAAAATTTGCATAAGGGGCCGTCTTCATATTAAAAATGTTACTAACTTTAAAATTTCCAATAGCAACACCCCTTTTTGAGTCCATATTTCTAATCTATGACCTATGTCAATACGAAATACCAAATTTTGTTAGTTTTTAAGCATTATTAGGGGAGTTAGAGACGTGCCAAGTTTAGGTGCCATAATGTTAAATGAGTTGCACATAAAAAACTATCCCAATCTATAAATAATTAAGATAATGAAACGAATTTTTTACTGAAAAGAAATTATAACAACCCAAATAAAATGCATTCAATATTGGGGTATTTAAAACAGTTTTTATATTTTAAAATAATTATTATTTTAATTTTTAAAAAAATTATGAATAGAAACCCCTCAAAATTTTTACAGAAATATATTAAAGACAGAAAGTTTAAGCGGAACCCAAATTTTTAATTACTTTTATTCATAATTTGCTGAGTAAATCACAAAATACTTTTTAATTGCGCTTCAGGGGACAGTGTAAAAGATTATATATGAGCTTGATAAGCAAATACGGCTTTGGAAAGGAAGATAAACATCATTAAACCAACAACCTTGAGATGGTCCCCCATAGGACATCAAGTGATTCGATGGAATAACTCGTTAAATATTCATCCAAATGTAACAAAAACTAAGATTTAGGGGTTTTCGAGAATGCTTAACATTTCTAAATAATCAAATATGGGTGTTACTATAGGAAATTTCAAAGTTGTTAACATTTTTAATATGAAGACCTCCCCTTATGAAAATTTTGTCTCATGCAATCAACTTAGAATGTTATTTATTCACAAAGTCAAAAAGGTCCGATTCCATAGGATGACTAACGGCCGAAATAATCACTTGGGTATTTTTTGATACAGGACGATTCCATTTCGCTTTTTTCCTGCCTAGAAAAACTCGTATTTCGGGGATGAGAAATTCTCCTACCTTGTGAGGTTAAAGGGTTAAATTAATTTACAGTTCGAAGTATCTCGAAAGTTTCTCGTAAGTTTAACGAAATGAAAAGAGTCAAAATATTGAATAAAAATGGAATTTGCATGTTATTTCAATGTAGATTAAATTTTTTGTTATTTAAATTTTAAATAAACTTTTAATTCGAATTTTTTAATGAAATTTGGAATGCAGCCTAATCTGATTTTTTGCTTCAAAATGACGTATACCACTTAGCTAAAAACACATGAAAAATTAAAAAATATCACTGATCCAGAATTACCCCAGTGATCCAGAATTACCCCAGTAAACTGGGGGATAAATCGATATACCCTTAAAATCATTAAAAAAAATAATTATGAAAAAATTTATATCGGAATGAAAAGCTTAGACCTTTTCCTATTGAAAAATAGCACCAACAATATAGTTAGTTCAAATATGTTTCTCCAGTATAGATCTTAAAAAAAAATCATGTTTTTCAAAGACAATCTTTTTTGAAGATGTTTTTATAGTAGTGTAAAAAGTTGTTTTTTTCTATTATTTGCTGCAGAGTTACATTGTTTTTGAACTTGATATAAGAAAATAGAATGTATAAGGATGACTTGGCATAATTTATTTTATTTCTAAAAACCATTTTTAATCCTTAAAACTTAGTGATCATTATTTACCCCGGAAAGAGAGTGATCCATAATTCCCCCATGTGACCCTAGATTTAATTATATATGCCCATTAAAGGAAGTTAAACCTTCCAATTCCTAGACACACAAAAATTGCTTCGTTTTTTAAAATTAAACAAATGCCTACTTAAAACAACTGCCAATGTTTCATTAAATTCCCCAAAAATACTACACGGTTAATTAAACAAATTTAAATGTTGTAAAAAGAAATACCTCTCAACAAAATTTTGAAAATGAACGTGATGCTGGAAAAAGAGCTTTATTTCCTTTTGTAGTTAAATTATCGTTAAATATTTTGTGAGCAAATGCTAAGTAAAGTTGCTTATTCAATAAAACTGAAACATCTGCAATGGTCGGGGGTCTTTTTGCGTGGCCTGAGAAGGAAGTTTTTTCAGAAAATGCTATTGAAGAAAGAAGTAAGAAACTACCAGAAATCAACTTTAGGGGACGTTGTGTAACTTTGTCTAACTATATTTTTACCATGTAAGCAATTTTTAACTTACTATATTCAAAACTATTTACATATGTTATATTATTATTGCCTAAATTTTCCATTTCTGTGATACAATTCACATGATGAAGTGTGCCACAAGTTGAATGTAGTGTAAGTCACGCACAAAAGTGTTAATAAATTATTTCCTATGATATTTCAATACTTTTTTGCAATTAAATGATTTAGCTTTAAACCTTATAATTAAAATAAGCACTGGTAAAATGATGATTTACTGCATTTTGAAGAAAAAATTAGAGTTCAAGAAATTACCAGAAACCTACTTTAGAGGACATTGTGTAACTTTTTCTAACCATAATTTTACCATTTATGCAATTTTTAACACTCCTTTTTACAAAATTATTTACATATGTTGTGTTATTATTGCTTAAAATTCCATATCTGTGATACAATTCACAATGTAGTGTCAGTCACAAAATGAATGTAGTGTCAGTCACGCATAAAATCGTTAATAACTTATTTCCTATGGTATTTTAATACTTTTTTGCAATTAATATATTTAGCCTGAAACCTTACACTTAAAATAAGCAGTGGTAGAATGCTGATTTACTGCCCAATCAGAAGAAATTAGAATTTTTCTGATAGCCAAAAACCTACGAACTTTCGTGTAGTGTCAGTCACATCTGGACATTTTTATTATTTTTTAGTTAAATATTAAATTTAAAAAAATTTTAATGATTGCTAAAAATACTATATGCTCAAGGGTATACTGACATACAATATTTTTTTTCACAAATAAAAAAATAATTATGAAATATGCAAACGAAATTGGTGAAATCGTTCTGATGTAGTGTCAGTCACGCGTGGAAATGCCCAAAAGTATAATTTTTTTATGTAATTCTACAGGATTTATTATAAAACAAGTTTTAAAATTTATGAAACTTTAGCCAAAACTAAAATTAATGATATTAAACATGAAGATATTTGAACACATTGTGATTAGGCTTGCGCTGCTAATTGTGAGGTCAAAATTAAAAAAATGACCAAGAAAATGACTTTATATTGTACAAATATGCAAAAACAAAGACTTATACCTAAATTCTCAGCTCAATTTTAATAAGAAATTATTTTAAGAACTTTTTTCTAAAAAAATTAATAAAAATTTTAAAATTTTGATTTTAAATTTTTTTAAAAATAATTTCAAATTAAATTTGAGCTGAGAATTTAGGTATAAGTCTTTGTTTTTACATATTTGTACAATATAAAGTCATTTTCTTGGTCATTTTTTCAATTTTGACCTCACAATTTGCCGCGCAAGCCTAATCACAATGTGTTCCAATAGCTTCAAGTTTAATATCATTTATTTTAGTTTTGGCTAAAGTTTCATAAATTTTAAAACTTGCTTTTTAATAAATAAATCTTGTAGAATTGCATATAAAAAATTATACTGATACATTGAGTAGTTCAAAAATGACATGAAAGATCAAACTATGTTTTGTAGTACCTTCTTTGCACATTTTTAAGACTCCTATGACCCCTTAAATTGGACGGGCAGGTGACGGAATTTGAGGATGAGCTTATATGCTAATTTCTTTAATTTGGACCCTTGCCCGTTGGATAGATTAGTTAATATCAGTGGCTATTCCAAGTATATAGCATGTATTTGACTATAGTAGGATTCTCTCAAGATTCAATATGTGTTTCGGATAACTTTTAGTGAAGTTGTTACTTTGATGATATCCCCGCAGTTGTTAATTCACATCTTATGCTATGGGGGTCCTGTGGCCTAGTGGTTTGGATAGCAGACTATTACCCTAGCAGTCTACGCGCTGTAACGGGTGTGGGTTCGATTCCCGCCTTCGCCCTGAGTGTACTTCCTTTCTCTGTGTCAGTAAACATTATTTCTGTGGCTGTCTCACTTGACGACGGCTTATAAGCGGTTCTCTGATCAAGCACACAAGCCGGAATATATAGTACGGTGCAATTAGATCCGAACCCGGACATCCAAAGTAAAAGTTTCATTCCAGGTCCAAATTGTTCTATACAGCCTACATATTGTTTGGTGAAAAGTCTCACCATTTTGAGCGTCGGGTTTGGGGGGAGGGGGGGTTAAAGTTCAAAAATTGGTAGTTTTTTCAGTTGAATATTTCGAAAAATATGCAATTTAGAGCAAAAAGTTCAGTTACAAAAATATTCTACATAAAATTACAAACAAAATGATCATTTACATAATTGTTGTAACGTGAACTGTTCAAGAGTTACAACGGGTTAAAAGTAGCATTTTGACGAACTTTTTCAGATTTTTAGCAAAAATATGAAATTTTCAATGTGAAATCTTTTGGATTGTGTTTTGTGAAAGAAAATATGTACTTTAGTGACCGCTGGTATACTAGTGATAAGCCCTTGAAGAGAAGGCAACCTCACCACCTACTCAAGGGCTGCAGGGGGGGGGGGTAGAGCAATCAACTTGAACAGTGAATGCGTAGACTGTTTTGCAGTAGCCTTCTAGTAAAACTGGCAGCGAAAGCAATCTAGATCTTCAGTATCCTTTGGTCCAAACATTGCAAGAGAGCAACGTTTTCCAGCGTCAGTCACTGCAGTGATGTCAGCTTTGGTGTCTTTGAAGACTAGAAGTTTTGTACGAAGAGCGTTGTTGACTCGCACTTTCCTATACGACGGAATTTTTCCCCTTATAAATAGCTAATACAGTGTCACAATGTGCCTTCACAGGATGTGACAATGTCACATCCTGTGAAGGCGTATATCGGTAAGAGTACATCCTTTCAGGTTACAGTACGATAGACCTCTGTTCGCAGTGCTAGGCTTACTGAGCCCCCCTACAAATGTCAAAAATGTCTAGAGTATACCTTGAATGTCCCCAATGCCTTTCTGAAAATCTGAAATAATATATTATTTCCTGTTCATTTTGCTTTTCTTTGGTACAATCAATTTTAATTTGTTCTCTGAGGGATGCGTGGACATTCAATAAGACTAGTATAAGTCAGTGTCGTTGTACAGTTTGTATGTGCAGTGTAAAGAGATAAATAAGGCCCATTTTGTTATGTTGCTAGAAACTCGCTTTGATTGATATTTACACGGATTAAGTCCTACTTTCACCTCATACGTTCGTAGGTGAAAGTGATCTGCGTAAATGTTCATCTTGTGTGTTTCCTTGGTGGTATCCATCAAAAATAACAGCTGCTGGCCTATGACAAGAAGTTTTAGTTATGCAATTTGTGTATTACTCGCAAATCTGTTTGAAGGTAGCTGGACCACACGATGAAGGAGAGGACCTCCATCAATGACGTCGGACATTTTCTATGAATTTGAGATTATTGAGGTTTTATTTGAACCACGAAACAAAACAGTCAATATTGAAGATTTACTTTCGTTTCCTCATCAAGTCAGATTCTTCGAAGAGGGATGGAGGATAAGCATATCCTAGCTCACAGTTAAAAATTTCTTCAAATGTCTCATTACTTCTTACTTTCACACCATCCGATGTAAAAGACTGTTAGGGTTCACCCATTACAGTGTTGTTATAAATTGTTATAGACTTGGTTATCGAGGGACTTAATAGAAAACTTTCTTTTTAAGTGTATGTCATTGAATGCTTCGCTCTCAATCTTTTTCGACGCTAATGTTCCAATTTAAAATGCTTTATAACAGTTGATGTTTTCGTCGCATGGCATTTCCATGCAGCCTCTCCAACCAGGTTTACATTCTTCTCACTATCTTTCTTTCCAACCAAGTTCCTCTTAATCAAAACAAATTGAGTATTCGGCCATGTATATGACAGTGGTTTTTTCCAAGGAAGCCATCGTTTGTTCTTGTTGCAACTATTTGGAATAGCCGACGCATTTGGAACTATGTAAGTTTGCAAGTCAAACAGGCCTCCTTTTTCCACAGCATGAGTAGAAACTTTTTTTTCTAGGTACATTGTCCTCGACCTGAACCAAAAAAAAAAAGAAATAAATGCACGTATCCGCTCTTAATTCTTGTGCTCTCTTACGAAGTGACTCGTTACTTATGAGTGCTAGCGGTGAGTTGAGTCTGCTCCCGAACTTATTGTACAAAAATGTATAACAGTCTGTAAATATTGGCTGTAGCATTAAGTTTAATAAATTATCCGAAAACGCTGCCATCTTGACAATATCGTTACACGACGCGACGGCCAACAGTACAGAGGCAAGGGGGCAGACGGCAGATGTAAGATGCGTAGGTGGCTTATTGCTAATAAATTTGTTCTTGTTCGCAGTCTCAGTGTTTTTACAATTCTAACAGTCTGTGGTGCTTCTTATCCTCTATTAGACTAAAAATTAATGCAACAATATTTCTTTTAAATAAAGTTTGTGTTTAGATTGTAGTTAAAATGTCTTTTTTACCAAAAATCTGAAAAAGTTCACCAAAATGCCACTTTTAACCCATTGTAACTCTAGAACCGTCGGCTTCCGCTGCCAGTTTTACTAGAAGGCTACTGTAAAACAGCCTATGCATTCACTGTTCAAAATGATTGCTCTACCCCCCCCCCTGCAGCCCTTGAGAAGGTGGTGAGTTGCCTTTTCTTCAAGGGCTAATCACTTGAAAATTTCATATTTTAACAAAATTTCTGAAAAAGTTCGTTAAAATGCTACTTTTAACCCGTTGTAACTCTTGAACCGTTCACTTTACAACAATAATGTAAGTTATCATTTTGTTTGTAATTTAATGTAGAATATTTTTGTAATTGAACTTTTTTTCTCTAAATTGCATATTTTTCGAAATATTTGAGAAAAACTGAAAAAACTGCCAATTTTTGAACTTTAACACCCCCTCCCCCCAAACCCGACGCTCAAAATGGTGAGACTTTTTACCAAACAATATGTAGGCTGTATAGAACAATTTGGACCTGGAATGAAACTTTTACTTTGGATGTCCGGGTTAGGCCTTTTTTTTTGGACTAATTGCACCGTACTAATATAAGTTCCTACCCTACCCTATCTATTATTTTAAGTGAAACTTTGTGTAATATATTGTATTGTAAACAATTTAGACCACTCAAATTTTTTCTAACTACTACGTTGGAGTTAATAGAGTTATTATGAACGTAATTTTGTATAAATGCTGTCAACAATGTGTCTTATACGAGTTTCGTATCTGGTCATCTGTCCATTATCGGTCTGGAGCAAAGACTTCTATAGTAGGATATAGGAACGACTCGTACTGAGTTGCCATCGGCAGCCCTGACTCACTACGGAGCCCGAATCGAGTGGCAAAAGTGCTAGTTAATTTATAATTTTTGATACACAGAAAGGAAGTACACCCAGGATAAGGCGGGAATTGAACCCGCATTCGTTACAGCGTGCAGACTGCTAGCTTTATGGCTGCGATCCAAACCACTAGGCCATCATCGGGCCCCACATGCCACCCTATTTTGTCTCCGTGTTGGTGCATGATGCGGTAGGTTCATTCTCTACTCTACTATAGAACTTTTTTTCTGGAGTCTATAAATTAGTACTTAGATTGCTCTGGAAGTTAACTAAAGGTTTATTGCTACTCTCTAGCCGGCATGGAAAATTGCCGGTATTAGTACCCTGCCCAATGTGTACAGAAGCAGAGGTAGCCATACTTCTCATGAGCCATTACTTGGTTGAAATAACGTCGCACTTGAGTTACACGAAGGACATTGCCCTTAACCAGTTGGCTCAGGTATATACGCTACAACTCAAATTTTAACTATTCAATTATTTTAATTTTAAATTTATTCAGTTTAATGAGTATTTTCTCTTTAACCTTCTAATACATAATGCTGCCATAAAGCAAAAATGTGTTTTTTCATTTATTACATTCCATTTTGAAGTTTTAGTTACTAATAATCATCAAAGATGACAGCAGTAAAAGTGTATTTAAAATTAAAGAGTGAGGCTATTAACTGTTGTGAAATTATGTTTTTGGCAGCATTCAAAGTATAATAAAATTAGTGCTAAATATTGTTTTGAAAACTAAAATATAATTAAAAACTGTTATTTTGAAATATATTTAGTAGTTTTCTAGTCATTCTTATCGAAATTGGAATTTTGCAGTTAGTTTTTGTCATGGAAAAATTTAAAAAATTTAAATTATTTAAATTCCAATGCAGTTAAATTTTTTTCAGTATTTTTTTCCTAATGTATGAGTATTAAGGATACATATATATTTTTGGGGTATCAAAATAAAAATTCGTGCATTAAAGGGTTAAAAAATATTTTCTCTTTAAAGAGCAGGGGGGATACATAAGTATACATTCCGGCTTGTGGGCTTAATCAGAGACTCATAAGCCTTCTTCAAGAAAGACAGACACAGAAAGAATTTGTACTGTCATGGAGAAAGGAAAGTACACCCAGGACGAAGGTGGGAATCAAACCCTCACCCGTTACAGCGCCCAGGCTGCTAGCGTTATGGTCCAAACCACTCGGTCATCCGGGCCCAAAAGAGCAGGGAACACAGCGGAGCTTCAAACTGCTTACTTTTCATGTCACCTTTTAATCACTTATATGTCCATCTACGAAAACACAAATGTGAATTACGAAAACACAACTTATTATGGGGCTGTTGTCGGCAAGAATGCTAGTTAATTTAACAAAAACTTTGTTATAATTTAAATCTCCTTGTTTAAAACCACCAATTTTCTATGTTTAAGTTAACTTTACAGGACAATTATATGTAATTGAGGAAAAAATTGTTTTAAATAAAAATAGTCCATCAAACGCAACGAACCTCAATTTTTAGTAATTAAGGATTTTAAATTGACATAAATAGAATTTTTATGCCATTTTGAAATTTTAAAAGGATTCTTATTTTTGTTCCCATGTATACTTGTTTTCCCGTTCATAGTTTACTGAGCTGAATTTACCTGCTTAAACCAGTACAGAAAGTTTCAACCGTCTAAGTAAAGTAGAAAAGAGGGAAATATGGAGATGGAATTTGTGGAATAATGCTATTTAAAGCTGGCAACTAAGTTATATTGAAATCAACTGCCATCTTTGCCAACCCCAGCCTTATATTTAAATGCATATAAAAATTGTCTTGAAATCATAATTTAGGAATTAAAATTTGAAAAGAAAATTCGTTCTATTTCAACCGTCATTTTACTTCTTGTTACCCTGAAGCTTGAGTGGCATAATCTTAACAATTGAAATTAAGGGGTCATAGGAGTCTTAAAAATGTGCAAAGAAGGTACTACAAAGCATAGTATTCAATTGCATATAATTGTATATGAATAACTACTTAATAAATAAGTATAATTTTTTATATGTAATTCTGTAAGATTTATTTATTATAAAACAAATTAAAAAATTTATGAAACTTTAGTCAAAACTGAAATAAATGATAACAAACATAAAACTATTTACAAAATTTGAAAACATTGGGATTAGTCTTGCTCGCCAAATTTTGAAGTCAAAATTGAAGAAATGACCAAGAATTTAAATTGAGCTTAGAAATTAGGTATAAGTCTTTGTTTGTACACATATTTGTACAATATAAAGTCATTTTCATGGTCATTTCTTCAATTTTGACCTCAGAATGTGGCGCTGAAGCCTAATCCCCATGTTTTCAAATTTTGTAAATAGTTTTATGTTTGTTATCATTTATTTCAGTTTTGGCTAAAGTTTCATAAATTTTATAATTTGTTTTATAATAAATAAATCTTATAGAATTACATATAAAAAATACACTTATATATTGAGTAGTTATACAATTATCTGAAATTGAATACTATGCTTTGTAGTACCTTCTTTGCACATTTTTAAGACTCCTATGACCCCTTAAACAATCCAACTATGAGAGGACCTACAATTCAGACCACACCTGCAGCTTCTAAACACTAGAAAAAAAATCTAAACCTCCTAAAGTGTCTTCTCCTTCTCAAACCCCCGTAACTTCCAATTTAATCCGAGACAATCCCTCCCTGTGTGTGCTTTGATTAGCTCCACGTATTTATCGACAAAATGCATGGGAGGAACGGGGCTGCTGATGAGCTTAATGGGGGATTCAATGACCTGACGGGAAAATCGGTTAATGGGACTTTGTTGTCACGTCGGATTTAATCTGTTTAGGGAAGGTGGAAGAGTTGGAATCTTTGACCTTTGGAATGGGGAAAGGTCAAGAATAGTTTCACCTGCTTTAAACTCTTTACTCTCGAAGAAAATTCCAACGTAAATATTTTCTCTAAGCGTACCATAGGACCATGTTTTAGTTTAGTTTTGTTGGGTTTTAATTATCGTCGCGCTAGAGCTACACGAGGGCTATTGCCAACGGGCGTCGTATTTTAGAACCACAGTCAAGTGACGAGCCGACATTTGAATTTAGTGTAAAATATTTGCAGAGAAGGGGGTTCAGCTTATCCATGTTCAAGTTTCAACGAACCTTCAAAAGTTTTTTTTTTCACAAATTTTCCAAAATTACAACCGACCTATCGAATTTCGTTCTTCAATAAATTTGTGCTGTAAACTGCCTTGTTGAGCCGTCAAATTAAAAATGTTGAATTTTTTCTGGTTCTTGGGTGGGTGATGTTTTAAATTTCAAGTTTTGAGGGGAATGAAGAAACTTCTTAGTTTAAACATTTAGCAAGAAATTATCTACGTTCCCCTGCCGACCTGGCAGCGCAATGGTTAGAGAGCTAGCCTTTGGAGCCTCTGGGTTAGGGCTCGAATCCCGATAAGGCATGGATGTTTGTGTTTGTAGAGTATATGCGGAGTACGTGCTCGTTAAATATGTTTGGTCCGAAAGTCCTGTGGGCGGTCATTGCGCAATTTCCCAAGGTTACAGGTCCCTGAAGACTATTTCCCTCCCCTTCAGGGACATGTCTAAATTGCGGAGGTGGCTTGCGATAGATGGCAGTATCTGTCACGTATGTGTGTCTGTGTGCTGTGTCTGTCTCACTTGATGAAGGTTTTGTAAGCGGGTCTCATACCAAGCACACAAGCCAGAAAATATATGTCTACCAACCAATCCACCTTCCCCCTTCCCACAATTTGAATAGCGCACCTTTTCTTTGCTATCCAAGACTAAGTTCTGAAAATCTTACGAACTAGTCACCAAAGAATGAAACAATTTGAATTCGTAATCCAACTCTTGAAAAAGCTCACGTGTGATTAGGGAAAGAATGGGTAAAAATATTGTCAAAACAGCCTCACATTATTTTCAACTTCCCCTGTAAAATCTAAAATTCCCATACATTGTCATTAAAAGTACAAAACGATAACATAATTTAGACAACATTTGTCATTGCAATGAAATAACTGACACCGTTTAATTATTTATTTAACAACTATCTCTTGCGTGAAGGTTTTATTCAAATTTAGACGGAAGCCAGCTAGTTATGTGTATAGAGTTAACTAGACCACTTTTAGCAGACATATTCTAGATTCTTGTCTCTTGCTTATGTGAATATTTTAAGTTATGACACATGATGTGTTTTACTCTTTTTCAATAACATTAATTATGTATAGTGCTAGAACTAATTTTAGAAACTTGAATCGCTATACGAAATGAGTCAGGTAGATATAGGTTTAAGTTATCGTCTCACTAGAGTTACACGAGGGTTATTGGCGACGGGAGTCTTAATTTATAACAACAGTCAATTGAAGATCTAACACCTGATTTGGCACCCAACGCGACAGTTAAGGGCAACATCGTACGCAGCATTGGGATTTCGGCGCATGCACTCCGTCTATACGAAATTAGTCAGTTTAAACCAGATTCAGTTCGAACTATTCTATGTTACTTACTTTAAAGTCGGAAAAAACAAGATGAACCCTTCAAAAATGTACCATTATTGATTGAAGATATTTGCTTAAATTGTATATTTGCAAAATACTGCATAAGTGGGGTTATTTAGTTTTTACAATTACATTTATGCTGACATATTATAATTTACTTACACGTTAAAACAATGATATAATTAATGGTAACGTTATTAGAAAAACACTATTCCCCAAATAACGACAAATGAAATCTGAAAAAGAATTATTTTTTAGGATCCTTGAATATTCAAAAATTATATAACCAAACTGGTTTTTAGCCTACTTTTCTTTTTTTAATTATCAAGATTTACAAAAGTGAAAGTAGGTATTGAAATGCGGTCCATGTCCGTCTGTCAGTCCTTCCGTCCGTCTGTCTGTCCGTACCTCCCTTCCAAAATCGGTTCTATCCATGCGATCTTAAAAAAAAAAGTGTTAGAAAAGTATGACCTCAGAGACCCAACTTTCATACTTTTTGTCCGTCTGTCTGTATGATCGGATAAAAGTACTATTACATTACTATTATTATTACATACTATTATTATGTATAGTACTATCGGATTAGTACCATACATAAAAGTACTATTTATCGTATTATTTATATTTTATTATTATTATATTACTATTATTATTACAACTATTATTATTACATACAATTATTATGTATAGTACTATCGGATTAGTACTATACATAAAAGTACTATTTATCGAATTTCCCATTGGATTAGCATTGAAATTCAATTTCGAGTCATTTAAATCGCTGTTGCCAACTCAACAATGGCATTAGAATCTTTATTCATTTTAAATATATATTATTTTAAGCAAAATTTAATCATAAATCAATTTGGAATGACGTCTGGAATGTGTTTATTTGATTGTTTAATATTTGTTTACTAAGTAAGTGGAAAGACATATTTCTTTGGTGGTTTTGTGGTTCACCAAGTCATGCTAAGTAATCAAAACTAGTTATAACAATAACAAATTTATTAAATAACTAATAACAACAAACTTAACTTATAAAACTCGATGAACACATAAAATCATATTAGAAATTAACCGCGGCACAACAGAAGATACAGAAAGTAAATAATAACAAATAACCCAAAAGGGGTGTGCGCCACAATGAATTTGCGCGTGCTGTTTTATACAAAATACAATGGTCACAGTCACAGGTAAAGATAAGTAGCTAAAGTTCCAGTTAAGGCGTTCGCCACAGCACTCCCCCCGGAGAAAAAGACAGTTCGCTAAGGAAGACATCAGAACCGAAAGCGGACTCTTCTTCCACGCTTCGTTATGTAGATTCTTTGAGGAGGACTTGAAGCTGGTGAACTCTGTTCTCTCGCAGACGGTTGAACTTGCTTGACCGAGGAAGGGGTTGGAGCTGCCAATGCTGCAGAGGCCGGAACAGATTCCTCCACTGGCAGGAAAGCTGGCTTGAGCCTATCTACGGAAACCCAACGCTCCTTATTGTTAATCTGTAAAAGAAAAATCTTAGGCCTGCGTTTTAACACTTTATATGGACCCTCATAGGGAGGCTGTAAAGACTTTCGGATTAAATCAATTCTTTGGAAAACATGAGAACAGGTATTGAGGGCTTTGGGTACATAAACAGTCTTCTGACCATGCCAAGCAGTTGGGTTAGGCTTAACGTTTTTAAAAGCCTTATGAAGCTGGACAATCAAATCTGGTTGGGATAAAGAGATTTGTGGTTCCGAGAAAAAATGACCAGGTAATCTCAAGTTTTGTCCATAAACCAGGGAAGCTGAGGAATAATCCCAATCACCCCGAACTGCTGTTCTTAAACCCAATAGAATTAAAGGCAAACAATCAATCCAAGAGGCATTATTGTAGCACATTAGAGCTGCCTTAATTGTCCTATGTTGTCTTTCAATCAAACCATTGGATTTAGGGTTGTAGGCAGTAGTGCGAATTATTTCAGTGCCCAAGCACTGCATTAGACCCTTAAAAGTGGCAGATTCTAGTTGCCTACCCTGGTCGGTCGTGACTCGAGCAGGTGCACCAAAGCGTGCTACCCAATGAAAAAGGAATGCACTGGAGACCGATTCCGCAGTAATATCAACCAAAGGAATCACTTCGACCCACCTGGTAAAACGATCGATGACAGTGAGGCAATAACGAAAACCACGTGCCAAAGGTAAAGGACCGATTAAATCTAAGTTTACGTGAGAAAAGCGAGAGTTCGGCATCTCAATATTACTTAGAGGCGATACGGTGTGCCTGCCAACTTTAGCTTTTTGACAAGCTATGCAAGTTCGACACCAACTCACAATGTCCTTTCGCATAGACGGCCACACATAACTAGCGCAGATTTGCTTGAGACTTGTACGTGCACTAGGGTGAGCCAAACCGTGAATAGAGTTGAAAATTACTCGCCTGTGAGAAGCAGGAACGTAAAGCCGAGTATTTTCTTGCGAAATGTCAAAGTACAGCTCAACTTCAGGATTAGGCAATTTGACAAGTTTGAGATTTAAACTCGTTTCGGAAACGTTATCCAAAATATCTTTCAACTGGGAATCTCTCAACTGCTGCTCTGCAATTACATTATAATCAATTTTTACAGGCAAAACAATTTCATCAATCCTTGACAATGCATCGGCTACCAGATTTTGAGAACCTTTCAAATAACGCAAGTCAGTGGTAAATTGCGAAATAAACTCTAATTGGCGTAAACGCCTTGGAGAACATTTTTCAAATTTCTGAGCGAATGCATGTGTCAAGGGTTTGTGATCGGTGATAACATGGAAATTTTTCCCTTCCAGCATATACCTAAAATGAATTATCGAAAGGTATATAGCTAACAACTCTTTATCAAAAGCACTGTACTTTTTCTGAGCATTATTCAATTTAGTAGAATAAAATGACAAAGGCAGGTAACCATTTGGTGTAACTTTGTGCAGTGCACTACCCACAGCGACATCACTAGCGTCTGTGAAAAGAACCAATTCAGCATCAGGTTCCGGATGCGACAATTGAACAATGTTAGCAATGCTTTGTTTACATTTCGTAAAAGCGTCTACTAACAAATCAGTCCAAACAATATGTCGATTGTCGTTCTTTTTACTACCAGATAATAAAGCATTGAGAGGAGCATGTAATTCTGCCGCTTTAGGAATAAATCTTCGGTAGAAATTTAAACAACCAAGAAACCTTCTAAGATCTTTTATAGTGCGAGGCTGGGGGTAGTTTACAATAGCATCAACCTTGTGAGGTAAAGGTTTAATACCTTTATCATTAACCAAATGGCCTAGAAAGGAAACTTCACTTTTACCAAAATCACATTTTGATACATTCATAGTTAAACCATATTTTTTAAACCTTTCAAAAACAATACGAATGTGATTTAAATGTTCGGTTAAGTCTTTACTTGCAATCAAAATATCATCAATATAAGCAAAAACAAAATCTAAGTCAAATAAAACTTCGTTAATAAACCTTTGAAAAGTTTGTGGTGCATTGCAAAGTCCGTAAGGCAAAAATATAAACTCAAACAAACCAAACGGGGTAATAACAGCCGTTTTTTCTACATCATCTTTATGAACAGGAATTTGGTTAAAGGCTCTAACAAGATCAATTTTTGAAAAGATTTGAGAACCATGCAAATTTTGACTAAAGTCCTGTAAATTAGGAAGTGGGTATTTATCCTTTTGAGTACATAGGTTCAAAGCCCTGTAGTCACCCGTGGGACGCCAATCGGAGTTATTTTTAGGAACCATATGCAAGGCACTCGCCCAAGGACTTTTAGAAGGACGGCAAATTCCACTTTTTAACATAAAGTCAAACTCTGCTTTAGCAGCTTTAAGTTTATCGGGACTTAATCTGCGAACCTTAGCAGAAACGGGAGGACCAAAAGTTTTAATATAATGGACAGTGTCATGCTTGATTTTTACATTTTCAACCCTAGGCTGGGTAATCTCAGGAAATTCCCGAATCAAGTCGTCAAACACAGTAGTACCCACAATAGTTTTTACACTAGGTACCCGAGTTGGCAAAACCACACCACGATTACCACTGTTAGTAGTTGGATCAATCAGTTTACGATTGTTGATGTCCACTAACAAGTGAAAGTGGTCCAAGAAGTCCACACCCAAAATTGGTTTTGAAACGTTCGCAATGATAAAAGTGAAATTAAAACTACGACGCAAGCCAAAATCCAAGGACAAAAATTTTGTTCCAAAGGTTTTGATGGTTGTACCATTGGCTGCGTACAAAATGTTCTTTGAAGGTAATCTACAGCCTTTAAAAGAAGCAGGTAACAGGCTTACATCGGATCCAGAGTATACAAGAAATTGCAACTTGGTTTTGCGATCAGTAATGAAAAGTCGGCGATTGTAAATTACGCCCTTATCGGCATTGATCACCGAATCCAATGCAGGGCTTTTTAGTTTATCAAACCCACATGGTTTAACACACCTATCAGCCTTGTCGGCATATTTCTTGTGATACCAACACAATTTAGGTGTAGTCTGGTCCGAATCAGCCTTTTCTTTAGTTTGCTGGACAACATTTTTACGATTGCCAAAACGACCTCTAGAAAAACTTCGCGATCTGCTTAGTTGACGAACTTGGGATTTTAAAGAAATAATTTCGTCTTTTAAAGACTGGATTTCAGACTTTAATGAGACGTCTTCAGTTTTTAAGTTAACTGCACTGCAGTTAAGAGAAGTACTAGTGACTTCAAAAACTCGATCAGCCAAACCCGCCAAATCGTCTAAGCCGTCTTTGCTGACGCTAAGTACTGTTTGAACAGAAGGCGGCAAAAGTGACAACCACATTGACTTCAAGGCCTGATCGGTAAAATTTGTACCGGCTAATTCCTTCATTCGTCTAAGCAGAGCGGAAGGTTTAGAATCCCCTAAAGTTAAATCTTGCAAAAGAGTTTTAATACGCTTGCTTTCAGACACAGAAAACTCCTCAATTAGCCGATTTTTAACTGTAGTATAAGGGTTCTTTAAGTCCGGGTTAGCAATTAAATCTGCAATAGTTAGCATAACTTGCTCATCCAAAGCCGAGATTAAACAACAAAATTTAGTACTCTCGGTAGTTATATTGGACAATACAAAATTTGCTTCAATTTGAGCAAAATATAACCTGGTGTTAGACGTCCAAAAACTAGGCAAACGCAATGCGATTCTGCCAACTTCACTGCCAGAGGCAGGGACCTCGTTAAGGCCAACCTTTTCAGAGTCCTTAAGGTCGCTTGGATCAGGCATAGTGCAAACAATTTATATTAAAAGTTACAAATTTATAACACAATAGAATAAATACCACAAAAAAATTCTATTTACATAACAATGTTAATTAATAAACACAATACACACTTAATTTGCAGAGAGCAGTTGAAAGAAACCAGTTGATATAAAAATTTCGCTTACCGAAAAACAGTTGAAAAGCTGTATGTTTATATACTCACGACAGCAAACCAAACGACAGCTCGAATCACGACCAAGCAGGTTACAATGTGGCATGCAAATCGCATCAGCTTTCAAAAACCCGATACCGGAAAGCATGAAAAAGTACAAAAATACATGGTTAATATAAAGTATTCGAAATAGACCGGGTCACCATTTTGTGGTTCACCAAGTCATGCTAAGTAATCAAAACTAGTTATAACAATAACAAATTTATTAAATAACTAATAACAACAAACTTAACTTATAAAACTCGATGAACACATAAAATCATATTAGAAATTAACCGCGGCACAACAGAAGATACAGAAAGTAAATAATAACAAATAACCCAAAAGGGGTGTGCGCCACAATGAATTTGCGCGTGCTGTTTTATACAAAATACAATGGTCACAGTCACAGGTAAAGATAAGTAGCTAAAGTTCCAGTTAAGGCGTTCGCCACACGTATAATCCTGATTACTTTTTATTTTACATTTCTTATTTTAAGTGCATTTTGCAGTAGGTTCATGTTTTTTTGTTATAAATAAATATTTAATTATTCGTAGAACTTCAAATAAATCAAGCAGATGATAAGTAATATTAATTTTATTTGTGATAGAAAATTTTTAAAAAAAATCGTTGATTTTGGCTTTAAGAAGTTTAAGTTATAACTTTATACTGTGTTTAGTGAAATTTATTCTAACGTGTATAAATGTTATGTAGAAACTGTTGTATATGACACTTACTGTTATAAACCTAGTTGTTTCCTGATAAGAATTTCAGTAAGAATTTAACAACAGGAAAGTAGGCTATTTTAGTTCTTTGATAACTTCTTGTTTGTGTGTTTCTACTTCATGTGTTAGTCCATTTGTAAAGCTCCATATTCCGACGAAGTTTCGACTTTGATGGTTAGGTCGATGAAACTATATTCATTCTATATTAGATCTACTAAAGAAGACCTAGTCATTACAACATCGTCGAAATTGCAACTTGCGTTTACTTAAATCATTAGCTTGGTAAACGCATGGTGAATCTAGCTATATATTCGTCAAAAAAAGACTGAAGTACATTTCCTTTCTGTAGAAGCTGTTTTGCTACGCTTGTTGATTTATAGAGTAGAAGCCAATTTTAAAACCTCTAGTGACCTGGCGTCCCCATTTGGGGATATTTTTTAAAACCTCCCCACAAACAATTAACACTTTAATTAGCTCCGAAATTGACCTGGTTCGATAGAAGAAGATCTAAATATCACTTTTCAGACTATTATTACAGGTATCAGTCATTTATTTCTGTAAAAAATGAAGTTGAACGAGGTTCAATACGATATTAGAGTTCTTAAAAAATTGTTTTAACTTTTTTTTTTAACTTTTCAAAAAGTTCTTCTAGTTGTTAATTTTAAAGGCATTTTGCATTAAAAACAATGTAATATAATCTGTTAACTGTAAATGAGTGATACGGCCTTTTGTGTTGCATTTATAGCACACATAAAATGTGAAATTTTTAGAGTTCAAGGCGTGTCCCTAAGTAACTCTTAAACATAATTTTTTTAAAAAATTTGAAAAGCATACTATTTAGCATATATTTGTATGAAAAGTATGTTTAGATTTAGATTATAAGTGTAGGATTTTGCTTGGGTCTTAAGAGGTTAATTAAATTTCCTCTCTGTAAAAGTTGTTTTGCTACGTTTGCTGATTTATAAAGGAGAAGCCAACTTTAAATGGTACACTCGTTATCTTAAAAACTATTAACAATTCGATATATTTTCGTGATAAATCAACAATAAACAATGTTTTTGTACCATTATCGTTTTTGTAATTTTACAAATATTTAATATTCTTCTTGTTCAATTATCGATTGTTTCTTCCATGACTGGTAACTTAACGGCTCAGTGGCTGAGAGGTTAACGTTTCCCTCTTAAGCCCAAGATCGCAGGTTTGAGTTCGGCTGAGTCCTCTGATTTTCTGGGTGGGAAAATCCTGGGCACGCATATCATATGATTATGTGGCATGTAAAAGATTCCTGGAAGGCCCATTTGGCTTGGGTTCTATCAGCAAAATTAGATCTCGGCATACTTTAGCATACACAAAGAGATCAGATTCATTGTAAACTGTGCGTCAAAATTGGTAGCGGGAGTCGCCTAGGTGGTGACACAAAAATATGGCTCTCAGCTCTGTTTAATATGTCGAGTCTGCAAAGAAGATCATAAATAGCTGTTTGTAGTCTCGACTCGGAGCGTCCTTACTACACAACAAAGATGTCATGGATCAAGGAGTTCGTAAGTGGTCAGATGACCGGTATAAACAGTCAGCAAAGGCAGCCCCGTTAGAAAAAAATATGACTGGTAGCGTTTTCATAATATATTTTTTATATCAACCCATTACTTAGACAGGGTAATACCAAGTCTAAGTAGCAAATAGTTAGCAAACACAGATTTAGTCCCCTCGAGAGAATGAGGATCCGCCCCGGGAGTTACCAGGCTTATGGTAGATGAAAACACATGTTTTGACACTGGGCAAGATCGTCATAACCTTGCATTATAAGAGTCAAAATTAAGTTACTCTAAACAAAAAAAGGGATAGATTAGTTGGAAAAAATTCAAAGATTTAGTTTTAGCATTCCCTTTTTGAATATCTGTCACAGATAGTGAAACAAGACTCCTTGTTATTTTAAGTTGACTTGGGTTCTCGCGACAAAATTAAATCTCGCCATACTTTAACATCCACAGAGAGCTCAGATTCATTGTAATCTATTGTAATCTGTGTGTCAAAATTGGTATACAGAGCCGTCTAGATGGTGCCAAAAAATGGCTCTCAGTTCTACTGAATCTGCCGAATCTGCCAAAGCTTGACCGCCAATATTGCAGCCCCATTAGAAAAAAAAGCTTAAAGTTGAGAATAAAACTTTCTTTATAGTCTTTCCTAAACGTTTAACTTGTCAATCCATTGCAAAATAATACAGCAGAAATTCTTGTTTTGTTGTTCACTAGTCAAGTTTCTTTCCTTTAAATTGCTAGAAATAAATTTATAAAGTTTAAAAAGTCGGCCCAAAGTTAAAAGATCTGTCTGAAAAAAGTCTAGTGAAATATTTTTGGAAAGTATCCAGATAAACTTTTAAGTACTTTTGACTGAAGAAACTAGGTTTGGTCTGAAATATAAATGTTCCATGTAAAAGAAGTGTTTAAAGTATTTTATTTGTCTGTTTTTTTTCTCCTCTACTTTCTCTCCGTTAAATCCATGAATAAGAACTTTTCGAAGTTTTATGATATTTTTTTATTATTTGTCGTGTGTAGGATTGTGTTGAATTTTATAAAATTAGATGATATTTTCATTGGATTAAGTTAGTCTAGCATTTACGTAAAAAAGGGGTTTATTAACATGCATCAGATGAGGTTATCAAGTACAACTTAATGCGGTTCTTATATGAGTATAGAAGAGAAATGGCAAGTTTTGTGTTATCAAACGAAATCTAAAACAACAAATGTAACAGTAATACTGGTAAATTGGTCTACTTTAGACACTACTCTTTGGCAAGAACCAATTCGGCTTTTTAAAGTTTTTAGAGTGTACTTTAATTTTTATTTCTATTATTATAATAATTCTACAGACTTACGGAGCTCAGTTTTATTTCGTAGACTCTAAAAATAATATTTAACAATAAAGATATCTGAGAAATTCACTCGTTTTTCGTGTCGGATTTCGAGACATGCCAGATAACAATATTAAACTCCTCAAGTGCGATTTAGAACCAAAATCAAGTGACATACCTGGAGCAAAATATTTTTTTATACTTCTCTACAGACTCAAACGACATCCCAAGCAGGACAATCGCTCTGTAAGTATGCAACATTAGGCGATTCAAAATAATACCAATCATAATAAATTTATCGAAAATTCCACCCAATAAAATACATCCCCTAAAACTGTACATTATACTTCATCTTCGATATCCTGCGGCATCCATTATAAACCAGCGCATTATGGTGGCCCCGCTATACTCGCCGCCAACCAAATAAGAAACGGTAGGGATGGCGGGTTTTCAAAAAAAAAACAGTGTTTCAATAACCGGTTTTTCGGTCTTAACGAACCTTAAAAACCAGTTATCAATGAAACCTGTTTTTCAATAGAAAAAAAACCGTGTTCCGTTGTTGTTGTTTTTTTAAGTTGTTTTTTTAAGTTTTTTTATTAATCAATTAACATCATTTAACTTTGAAACTTTACTTTTGAATTAAAATTTAGTCAATTTTAAATGTTCAAAGTGTTTTGTTGGAAACTAAGTTCTAGGTTTCTTCCTAATTAAGAAAAAAAATTCTTTACTTTGCCATCTATGCCGTTTCCAAAGTCCAAAACTAAAAATTTTTTTGAAAAAAAAATTTATAATTAAAATTTGGTTTTTAGTAATTTCGGTAAATTAGGTTTTTAGGCGGTTTTTCCCAAAGGAAACCGGTTTCCGGTTTAGACCGGCCTCTTAAAAACCGTTTTTTTTTTGTCAAAACCGAATGCAAAAATAACCGGTTTTCGGTTTTCCATTCGGTTCGGTCCAATTTCGGTTTTCCATCCCTAAAGTGTTTCAAATAAGGGTGGCGGAACAATAGTTTCTAACCTTTAATGGCAGGTATTTCCCCAGCAATTTACCGCGATTACCGGGTACATGGAAAACATTGCTTGCGGAATCGTTTTATGTGTTCTTTCTCCTAAGTGTGGGGGTTTTATCTTCTTCAAGCATTGTCTGGGGCTGGGTTTCTTTATACTTGGTTGTTCTTTTAAAGATAGAAGAATATACGTTTATATGTTTTAAAAGTAAGGTCTCGTGTTTAGGGTTACTCTTTTGGAATTGATGTTCTGGAATGTATGTTGTAGTTTGATTAATATCAGAAAGAAATATCTAAAAAGCATTGTATAACGGTGTATTGTGTGTAATCTTAGGACAACTGAGTTATTTTTTATCGATGAAGAATGTATTATAATGGTTGGGTCCATCCGTATATCTTTCTTTCTATGTGTTCCAAACAAGAGTATATTTATTCAATTGAAATGATTTGCGAAAAACTGAACTTTTTGGTTAAACTAAAGAATCGTGGCCTGATTTGGGCGTCTTTTCAAAAATATCGCCACGTCGAATGACAACAAACTCCGACGAATGCCGAGACAACCAATGAATAACCGCAGTATGGAAAACGCCACATGATAAGAAACTTTCCCTTGCTAATTTCTACAATGGTTGCTATAATACCAATAAGTCGGGGTTCCCAAATTTTGCGTAAGCTATCAGTCTACGATTTACACAGTTTAAACGCCTAATGTATTTCGACGCGTAACGCTCTTTTAAAATCTTTTGCGTAATATTATTTTCAAATTTTATTTAACAGTCTTTCATTTCAGATTGAAAAAGACCAACAAAACCTCTCAATTGGGCAATTTACATACGAAATAATTAGAATTTTCAATTATTTATAAGTGCGTCAGTGGAATATCAATAAATAGATAAATTCAAAAAATGTATAAATTGAATTAAATGTTATTGATTTTTATGGCAAATAAACTGAATTGTTATGTAGTTAAAAATGGGTTACTCAGAGAAGTAACTCTTAAAGTTGGTTTCACCTTTATAAATTAACGAGCGTAGTGAAACAACTTTACAGATATGTCTCCATTCTGAAAGTCTAACTGTTACAACGCTGTTTAGTGTAGAAATATTTATAAAAAAGTATTCCCCCCCATTTTAGGGCCCTAGTCCCGATAGCCCTAAGTCCCATTATAGTCCCAACTCTCCCCTATAACTTCAGCAAACGAATTATAGAATTTTTGAAATAAAGTAAGTGAAAATATCCAAGTTTGACGTTTAAAAGTTTAAGGTATAATTTTTTTTTTCAGACGCATAAACTTTGTGTGAATGCGGTTTAAGTGACGGCTTCTATTGCATCTATTTCTGTTTTGTTAGGAAGAAAGTTTTCAACGATTTTTTTGTATTTTATACTACCTGATTTTTTTTAATTAAAACTTGACTTTTTTCAATCAGGCAGATCAAACGTAACTGAAGGATTAACAATATTTGAACATTTTAATGCTAAAAAACTGATACTATTTGAACTGAACTATATCATCATATGTTATGAAATAAGGGCGGGAGAAATTAATTTTCATTCAAATTATAATATTGATTATTTTCATCCTGTATCCTTCAATTAGAAAATACTGTTACAAATAACTTTTTTTTTTCTCTAATGGGGCTACAATATTGGCTGGCAAGCCTTTGCATACACGGCAAATTCGCAAGAACTAAGAGCCATTGGTTGTGGCACCATCTAGGAAACTCTCACTACTAATTTTGACGCTCAGATTACAAGGAACCTGAGCTCTCGATAGATGTTATATTATACCGAGAATGAATTGAAATATAAATAACGTGACTTGTTTATAATCGGTATATTCTTTTTGGCTTCAGGGACGTTCCTGGCTGCTTTCACGGTGCTGTGCGGCTGTCCCACTGAATACTGTGATGAGGAGCGCTGTACGGCCTTCCTGTACAATCTGCTGGCGGCGTTCCTGCAGCTGCTGACAGCACTCATCGTGGTGGGCTGGGTGTGGAGCATCATGTGGGGGATCACGTTCGTCGGGATGAGCAGTGAGTAAACAAAGAATTATTTTTATCAAAATCGGGGTTGCCACGGTCCTTGAAGAAAGAACATTGGTTTTCAAGGTCTTAAAAGTGCTTAAAAAACATTATCAACCTTAAAAAAAACTTAATTTATAATTGTGTGTTAAATATAAACAAAAGTCTTCCAACGCCGTCTTCTAAGGTTGTTGTAAATGTTAATTTTGGCTTCATTAAAAGCACTTTTTCAATGGAAATCAGTTCTTATTTAACTTTTTGATTTATTGTATATGTATAATCCAAGAAGGAAGAGCAAGTGATTTTAGAAGAATTTTTTGTTAATAACTTAATGGTTATTTTATAACACATACTTTTCATTTGAAAGTTAGAGAGCTCTTATTCGTTTTCTAAATGAATTGAAAAGTTATCGTGAAATTAAGGTGTTGCATGTTCGAATATACAGTCCTTGAAAACGAAAAATATATATATCCTTGAAAAGTAATTAAATAGTCCTTGAAATTTTTTTTACCAGAAAGTGTGGCTACCCTGCAAAATTTATCTTGTTTGCAAAAGCGTTATGATAAAGCTATTTGGAACCCTGTGTCACTAAAGTACACAGTTGTGTTCAACCACGGGCGACTCAACTAACAAGGCCATAGAATCTCTTTGTGCTATAATACTATCTGTCTGGTTTGTAAGCTGAAAAGTATAGTCGGCTTTGCACGTATAGGCTTCACACTTTTCCTTGACAAATGCCCTCAATCCTGACCAGGCGGAAAGCTTGAGGTCAAGCAGAGCTCCTGTACCATTAATGTTGAGAAGGCCATCTATATTTAAAACACAACAATAATTTGATTTAAAGGCCGATTTATTCTTCATATAAGCTAACATTTAGAATTATCTGCAAAGAGAAAAGAAATTGGCATATAAATTTTATTAAAAATTATATTTAAAATAATTTATGTAGCGAAGCACTCTTTAGAAAAAAACGTTTGTTAAGGCATAATTGTAAACACAACATACATTGCAATTTTTAAAAAATAGTGGCCAGTATAGAATATTTTTAAACAAAGTTTTATTTGAAATTTCAAAATCCCTGCTCAAAGACATTGTGCCAAACTCACGTAACTCATATACAAGCCTTCATTTTGTACTGATATACAAGCCTTCATTTTGTAAATATGCCGATACATAGTGGCTATTATTTTCTAAAATTTCTGGCTATACAGTTTTTAAACTGTATAGCCAGAAATTTTAGAAAATAATAGTGGCCTAGAAAATAATAGAGCGTTTAGAAAATAATAGTACCTACAAATTCACGACCAACTTCAATAACAATTCCAGAGAAGCTTTCCAAAACTTAAGCGTAGACGGAAATTTTGACGTCACTGTTCAGAGTGTTGAAGATCGATAAACATATTCGAACGCATTCGAAATCCAAAAAATTTGGTCATGCCGTGAACGAGCGGTTCGGAAGAGGTTTTGAGATGAGTTTTTGAGGTTGTCTTCATTTTCACAGCAATGTCAGTCGGAACTATGACTTCAAAATTTCCATCCCCGATCGTATTTGGGAAAGCTTCTTCGGCCTTAGTAGGTGAGTAGGCCGTGACAAAGTTAAAAATAATGCAAAATTTTGTTAATAATTCCTTTCATTTCCTTCCTAACAGTCACCAAGAAGGAACACGACATCGTGGCAGCCAGCTTATGATCCAGTTGTTACGCGGTGCAAGACCGCCATCTACTCTTGGACCCAAGACTTCTCACGGAGGTCATACGGACCAACAATGCCTGAAACACATGAAGGTTAATGTCCCTTCAAGTATGGTAAGGCCTTCTGGTAAAGACTTATCCAACGCCTGAAGCGCTTTTAGGGAAAAGTCTTCAATTCCTGAAAAGCCTTCAGGTAAAGGCCTGAAATGCATTCAGGGAAACGCCTCAACGCCTGAAATGCATTCAGGGAAATGTCGCTTCAATTAAAAGGGCTTTAGGTAAAGGTAGCCTCAACACTTGAAAAGCCTTCAGGGAAATGTCATTTCAACGCCTGAAACTAATTCGTGGAAATATAAATTCAAAGCTTGAAATGCCTTCAGGATAAAGTTGCTTCAACGCCTGAAACGCATTCATGGAATGGTGGCTTAAACGCCTGAAACGCCTTCGAATAACGATTGCGTCGATGAAAGAAACGGATTCAGGCAAAAGTAGCCTCAATGTCTGAACTTCTTCAGGTGAAAGTCGGTTTAAAAAGCATGAAAAGCCTTCACGTAAAAGCTTCAACGCCTGAAACGACTTCGAGTAAAGACCACTTCGAAACATACCACGCATTCAGGTAAAGGTAGCCTCGTCGGGTCTAACACGTTTTCAGGTAGAAGTTGGTGCACAACGCACGAAATGCCTTCACGTAATGGAAGCTTCTTGATATGGGTCTCACACTCTGCCGTGCTGGACCAAGATCTGGGCTACTTTCACTGCCCTCACAAGAGGCCTGCTAGATTAATTTAATGAAATGTGATCACTGAAAACGAAATCTGTGATAACAATCTTACAAAATGGACGGACCAATTGCATGTTCGGAAGTGGTGAAGTTGGCGAAAGCCTTCAATGATATAGACGTGATAAGGAAATGTAAAAATCAATAGGTTTGACTTTACAGAATTCTTTTTGTTTATCTAAGTTTTAGTTTTAATCTAGCACAGGAATAGCCATAAGATCTTCTTAATAGTGAGGAAATGTTACTAGTGATTAAAAAAAATAGTAAATGTTGACAAATACGTAAAAATTTTGATGATTATTTGAAAAGTTTATTGATTTTGAAAAATTGCAACTGCATGTGCCTATAGACACATACATTCGCTAATTAAACAAAAGTTTGAATACCAGTAGTTGTTTTCGATGTGCAATTGGCGTTTCAATGGCAGTGTCAGTGTCCTCTAAACCGGACTGTAAACAAGGCTAAGTGATTATGTACATACTAAAGACATCTTAGAAAATTAGGTATTATTTTTTTTTCTATGCAAAAGGCTATAGCAATAGCTTACTTCTACTCTATAATTAGAATAGCTAAAACGCAATCTCTATTGGAATTAAATTCTATCAATATTAAATTCTATTTTACCTAAAGTGACATTTATGTTATCGAATCTTTATTTTTTGAAAGTTTGATTCCATTCTCTTACTATTATTAGACTTATTAGTAGTCATTTTAAAAGCATAATGAACATAATTTCATAAGTTTTTTCATTCCCGCTAATGTCGAAGAAAAAAACTTTTTAATTTTACTCTTAAAAATAAAGCAGTGCGAAACCTCCTTTGATTTTACGGAGTAACGTTTCGACATAAACGTAGTAGCAGAAGGAGCTGGCACCGTCTTTACGGAGTAACGTTCCAGTAATTATTTACAGTGCTTACTCACAGATGGTCAAGATATAATATTCTTTTACTAAATATTATAATTAGTATTATGGGAAATGAAGGAGTCAGCCCATTATATTTAGTATCAAAACCTTTAAAAGTTATATGTGTATTTGTTACTTGGTACTTATTTTCATTCATTATTTAATTTTTTAAGCATTTATATACTTTGCCTACAACTAAATGGAAGGTCCAATGCGTAAAGAAAAAAATCTTATTCATCAAACTATTAAAACTGGCTGTATTAACTAATTTTCACTAATATTACCGGTAATGTAGCTTCTTATGATTTACTAGTGTTAAATACAAATTACCGATAAAAAGTTAATTACCGCCATATCCATTTTTAATAGTTTTTTCATAACTCGTATAATGTTCGGGTTACTTTTATACACTGGATCTTTCATGACTCTTACAAAATGTGCTTTCAAACCTAATTGACTGCAATGTTGCATCATTATGTATCTGATGGATAATGGCTAAAAAACATCAGGTTCAATATCTTCTTAATGGGGCATTTACACAAAAAATTGGGACTGCAAATGATTCGTTAAACTATCATCACTCGTAGTTTATTTTTTTCCAAATAACGCAGGTAAACTAAAAAATATATATTTAAGTACTAAAACAGTTATCAGAATGCTCCATTAAGTAATAATGAAGCATCAATCATAAGTCATATGAGTTTACTTTAACATTAACTACATAACATATTATCATCTTAGCTACAGCAGTACGCATACGTAAACCTTGGTAGAATTAATTTCACAGCTTCATTTAACAGTCTTTCCTAATACTAACCTACCTTTTATAAACCGAAAATACTTAAGCTTCTGAAAACTGTCAATATCGAAGCAATTGGAGAGGTATTAATCGTTTATTAAAATAAAAAATAATGTGTAGAGCAACGTTAGGGAGCCCAATTTTCAAGGTTTATTTTACATAAATTTCGATTATAACCCATGCTAAAAAATAGCTTTTTTTTTTCTTATATGGCTGCAACATTGGCGGTCAAGTCTTTTGCAGACTCGGCATATTCCCCTGAACTGAGAGCCATTTTCTTGTGGCACCATCTAGGCGCTCGCGCTACCAATTTTGCCGCGCAGATTACAAAGAATTTGAGCTCTCTGTGGATGTTAAAGTATGTCTAGATTTTAATTTTGCCGAGAGAACCCAAACCAGATGCGCCCCTAGGGTTCTTTTACCAGCCACATAATCATATGACATGCGTGCCCAGGATTTTCCCATCCATAAAATCCGACGAAACAGCTGGGTCTCGAAACCTGCAATCTTGGGCTTATGATGTGGACACTTTTAACCTCTCATCCACTGAGCGGCTTAAATATCGATTAAAATCATGCTAAAAAATAACTCATTTTGATTGTATGGAATTTGATTCATTTTTTTCAACACATGTTTTGAAGGGGATATAGTACGTTAGATTGTAAAGCCACATAAAAAAATTATTAGTTAAAACTGTAGTTTAGATAATATTCAGGATGCTATCTACTTCCTTTCATAATATACTTAGAATGTCGAGTATTGTCTAAATTAAGGCATTGAGTCTTCATATTTAAAACAAAACTTTTCATTTCATAATGAAAACATAGGTTCAACCAGATTTGAAAGCATCATTTTTTCAGTGTTCTTAATATGTAATTTAACTATTACTATGTCACCTTTAAATTTCTGTTTACCTATTACTTACTGTTGCTCTTTTTCAAACCTCAATTCCATATTTTTCATTCATGTATAATTATAGATATTTATTTTGAAATTGCGATAACTCGCATCTTATGAACAGAGAGAAGTATAAACATTTTACTTACTGTTGCTATTTTATCCTAGTCTTAATTTGTATGCAAAATTTTTAAGATGTAGGGTCAAGTGGGGTAAGTGTGATTGGGGGTAAGTGTGATTGGGGGTAAGTGTGATAAACAGCTCTTGTAACTTTGGAAATCATTCTAAAAATCTGAAAGTTTGCAATATATAACATTAGACCACTTATAATTGAATTAAAAAGAAATATTGACCTTATTTTTTGTTTAAAGAAAGTTTTGAGCTTTTGAATTTAAGTGCAACTGTCTTCTTTTTATGTGGGTCTTTCTATGTGGGGTAAGTGTGATAAAACAGCAATGGATTTTGAAATGCAAATTTTGTACACTTAAAATTCGAATTCAAACATATAATTTTTTTTCTACATATGTATGTTTCTTATAATAATTCACTACCAATTTTAGGATTTGGAATTTACTTGAAGCAGAGAACGAATTTTCTTAATGAAAAATGCAGAAACCCTATCACACTTACCCCACTTGGCCCTATCCTCTTTATATCTATTTAAATGTATGTTTGTTTATTATTCTGTGTTATTTTATAAACAAATATACGACTAGGCTAATAAACGAATATCAGTTGCGTTTCTCTAAAGCCATTTCAGTTCTAGAACTTTTGAATAAATTCTGATTTAACGTAAACTTAACAGCAAAAACATCTTTTTTAATGGATTCCAAATCTCATGAGGTTAAAATAATTCGATAAATAACACTCTTTTTAAAACCTCACTTCCATATTTTGTCATTTATGTATAATTTTAGATATTTATTTTGAAATTGAGAACTCGCATCTCATGAACAGAGAGAAATGTAAACATTTTTTGGGTTTATTTTTTAATTGCTTTATTACAAATGGAATCTGAAATTGGTATGTCTTATTAAAAAGGCAAAGGTTGATTCACAGATAATGGGGCCACGATTTTTGTCCTCTTAAGGCACTTTTGCAACTATAAATTGAGGATAATGTATACATTGAATGATGTGAAATCAAAAAGAAAAACGTTTTTTTTTTCGACACTGGAATTTTCTTTTTAAATTCCAAGTTTCAATTGCTTTGTTGGGACCATTGATCAAACTGTGTAAATAAAAATTATGTACAGTTTTATGTAAACATTTAGATTTTTCAAATATTTGTTTGTATTGTGTATATATGTATTAATTGTAGGCATTTACAAATTCTTTAGTCTCGCATTTTCCTAACATAAAAAATAAAGCAATTGCTTTAGAATGATACAGAATATAAAGAACACTTCTGCTAGCATTGCCAAGTACTTTTTACGTAATTAGTAAAACTTAGATAATCAGTTTTCTTTTTCCTGTACTGATGCATGTAATTGCAAAATATTTTATCGCCAAATAATTCGCCAAGTCATTCATCAAATACATGTACACATGGGTAAAAAGCAGTTTAGGGTTTAAGTTCTTTTTTATCATACTCTGAGATAATAGTTCTTCATATTCCACACACACAATCTAATTCTATATTTTTTTTTCATATGATAACCTAAGGATTTAGTATACCATTTCAAATAAATTTTCAGCATTTTTAGCAGTAAGTTAAATGACTAAAATAGTTTACTGAAAATATCTCAGATTTGGACAGTACGTTACTTATTAGCGAATGGCTTAAAGAGTGAAGAAATGCCTTATACACAGAACAACTATATAATGCGCGTAGTCTTTCAATGTGTCGTATTCTCTTGTAAAGTAAAAATGCCTTCTTTAGAGTGAATCTTAAACTATATCATATTTCATTCTCCTCTCAAAGATCGTCACTTAAGTTCCCACATGTACTTTCTCACTTCGCACAACGGATCAGATTTACTGTACGGTAACACTCGGCGTGATTTTTTCGGATTTGGCAATAAATAATTTTTTGTGGCTACCTTTCCGACTTCGATGATTCGAATTCGTTGACTTCGCAGCTATGACGTTTTCCGGAAACCCTACCTGACCATTATTTATTGGCGCAGTATAGAGAGCGTTACGTCAAAAGTTGCCATAATACGGACTTTTGGTGCGATTTCGAAAGTTCGTCAAGGGTTACCGTACAGTAAATCTGATCGTTGTGCAAAGCGAGATTGCACATGTGGGAATTTAAGTGACGAGATACTGAATAAGATTCTTGTATCTTATTCTAAAAACTATATAGAATACTCTATTCCGAAAATTGTTGTAGATATATGAGATCTTGATGCACTACATATGGAATTTTATTCTGACTGTGATAAAAGAAAAAAATAAATAAAAATATCATATATAGACTATTATATGAAATGTCTGAAAAGTTCAGCATGCAAAAATTAGGTTATTTGTGTGATTACATGCTACAATGGATTTTCCTGAACAGTGCCAAATCGTACTTGTGATAACTGAACATCCTACAATAAGAAATATCACACATTGACATAGACAGCTAATTTTTTCTATCACAGTCTTCTTAGTATAATATAGAGCACGCTTTTTGAAACTATATTTTTAAAACCTGTCTAGTATCCTAGAAGGTAAAGTTTAGCTGTTAACATTCTACAAAATATATCTCGATGAAGTTTTAAAAGCTTTAAAGATACTGTTCAATTGCATTTTTAAATATATTAGATGTTGCTATGGGTATAAATAGAGTACGTAGAAACCAGCAGATGGTAAAAAAACAGTGTGTTATAGTAGTTATGGAGAAAGAGAGCACAAGATAGACTTAGTAAATACTACACTTTCATTCTTTATGGTATGAAAACAAAATATAAAGTGTACATGGATGCTTTTTATAAAAGTAGTTATCGATGAATTCCGTATTTTGTGCATCAATTAACTAGGGTGACCAGACGCACTGCATTTTGCAGTGCAGTGCTACACTGTAGGAAATTTTGGCTCAAAATTGCACCGGAATCTTGGAATTTACCCGCTGCCATCACTATTTGGAAAGTGAATTTACCAATTTTATTTTAGAACTCTAACCTGTGGTAAAACCCTAACTCTAATCTGCAGTACTACACTTAAAAATTTTGACGTAAGATTGCACCGTAATCTTGGAATTTTCAAGCTGCCACCACTATTTGGAGAGTGAATTTACCAATTTTGTTTATAAAACCCTAACTATTGTTACACCGCAAAACTGGTGAATCAACGCTCCAAATAGCGGTGGCAGCTAGAAAGTTCCTGAATTTTGGTGCAATCTTGCACCAAACTTTTTAACAGTGTACTTTTTAGCATTTCGTATTTTCTCAAATAATTCTACAACATTTGAAATGCTCTGTTTTTTATGTGCACTGCAAAATGGTCCTGCATTTTGCGTAATCATTAGAATTTCTCCTATGGAGCCACGCCATAAGCGGGACATTTTCTTTGTCGTCAAATCAATCATCGTCAGAATAAAGCGAGAGAGCTATGACGTTGTTTACTTTCAATCAATCAGTAGTCTCTCATTAATGGCAAGAAAGAGAGCTCTATTACATTACAACCTAAAAAGTTAAGTAATTAGTTTGTTTTATTTGTTCCAATTAATTTTTATCTGCTCTAAACTGGAACAAATTCCAGACAATAATAAATGAATCTATAATGAATCGTCCTCAAACTTGTATAATTAAGCTCCAGGGCAAAGCGATTTTTTTAAAGTATTTTTTTGCATAATGTATGACTATCAAATCTCAAAACATTTGTTTTAGAGTAAAATTACTTAAAAAACATGCATTAGAGGGAGAAAAACCAAGACCTTCGTTGTGCAAAGGTGACTTGCGGATAAACGCAGCTCAAGTTACCGAGTGTGCATTGTATCAGTATATATGGTTGACGACAGTTCCACAGTATTCAATTCTTTTACATGGTTCGTGGTGGATTTTTTTTTTTCGTATTTTTTGTTCTCGTTTTTCCCCTTATTTCACTGACGTTTAGAAAAAGAAATCAATATTGGTAAATTGATATACATGTTAAGAGCTGCACTAATGCCATCTAAATAGTTGAGTAATGTCTAGTATAAATAAACTGGCTTGCACCACATTTCAAAAGTTGAGTCGATTACAAGACTGAAGCTACACTATTGCTACAAAATAAAAGTGAAAACATGTTCTTTTCTTTTGCTTTTGTAACACGGTACAACTGTACCGCATTGATGCTGAAAATATCTGGTCACCCTAGTTAACCAGGCTATGAATAAAGTTAAATGCGTAGTTCTCTTTCAGAATATGGCGTCCAGACTTTACAAACACTAGACAAGTATCCGTCCATATTTCACAGTTCTCAACCGTCCGCCAGTCAGGCAAACATGTCAAAATCTTCATTTCCCTCAGAGTTACAGTATTACTTTGAAAGCGCGTTCGGAATACACAAAAACGTAAACATTAAACTTATTGATTACATTTTTACATTGTTTGTTAGGCTGTTTACACACATAACGATTTTTCACATAGCTGCAGTTGTCTTTTGCAAGCTCTCAGTAACCTATTAAACAGCCAATGTTGGTTTGTGGGGGGGAAAACCTTGAATATGCTGCAGGTAAAGAAAAATCGTTGAGTTGTGAAACAAACCTTAGGTTTGCGCGTTAAAACTAACCATTAACGAAAATAGTGTTTACCATTACAAAAATAGTTTATCTTCCATACTTTCCACTTGGAATAATTATTTACGTTTTATAGAATGCCGACTTCAAACAAAAATATTTATACAGTGTATTATAAATAACCAATAATAATTTATTATTGGTTTTGGTCGAAATGTAATGCATTATCATATGAAGTCGAAAAAGTTTGCTCTCTGTATAATTATAAAACATTTTAGTGTGCAAATGGTTTACATTATAAAATAAATATCCAACAGATTTGATTAATGTGTTATATAATTGAACGGTCAAGTATAAAAATAAGGGACTGTTGTTTAATGTAAGCAATGGCGAAAAATATATTGAATAAGCTGTAATTTCATTCGTACATCTTCCACCTAAAGTTTGCATAATAACTCGACATTTAAAAAAAATATTTATCAGATAATTTCAAATTTAATTTGACTAAAAATATCCCTTATGAATTTTATACTCGACGAATGTTTCAATGTATGAATGAAAATATTTTAATACTAATGTGTTAAGTTTTCAGAGAATTGTAATGTAACGTAATATATATCCATAAATAATTATTGAAATATTAAATTATTAAGTGGATTTAATCTCTACCTAAGTATTTTTATATTTCTATTTACTTTGAATATGACATTTTTGAATTTGTTTATACTTACATTAAAGTGGAAACTCATTAAAATGTCTCTGGTGGTACTTGCTTGTAAAAATTCTATCATGATAGCTTTAATTTCTACACATGTAAGTGGTTTTATTTAAGCAAGTTCAATGGATTTTAATGTTAAACTAAAGAATCGTGACCGGATATTTTACGCCAAAACTGGGAACCCCGAGTTATTGGTATTATGGCATCCTTAGGCGAAATTAGCACTGGGAAAGTGTCTTATCATGCCACGTTCTCCATACTGCGATTATTCATTGGTTGTCTCGGCACGGGCTGGGGTTTGTTGTCATTCGACCTGGCGATACTTTTGAACAGTCGCCAAATCCGGCCACGATTCTTTAACTTGACAAATTTTTCTTTTGTTCGTTAGTGGAAGTTTCCTCATTCAAAATCATCCAAAATTGTACAGTGCACGCAATATAAAGCATCACAATTCGTATTAGAGTTATCTTAGAAATTTGAACGTACTACAAGCAATAATGAATTTTGCGGTACGATACCAACAACGAACAATAATAGTTACCAAATGACCTAGTAGCACATTTTAAGCTATTTAGCTCATAGAGTTAGTAAAACAGTGCGCTATCTCCTACCATAGATAATGAGTGATAGCGCACGGTTTTACAATCTCTATGATTTAGCTTTCATTTTCGATGTAAAGCTAAGGTTCCTAAGGTAACGGTTGTTACATACACATTACGTCACTGAAATATTAAGTATAGAATTAGTGGAATTATAGAAATCAGCTTGTCGATCGTGATGGACGCTACGATTACGATGCTGACAAAATCCACGCTTTACAAAATAAATACGTATAGTTGAAAGAAAATTCTACATTTATTCCTCGGAAACCTATTAATAAAAGAAACTATGATTCCTTACCATTACATTTTGATATTGCAATTAACAAAACTAATTTTCTTTCGTACATTTTACAGTATAACGGTATGGGAATTTTTGACTTAACGTAAAGTAGTATCAGAATAAATTGCTCGTGTATTTTTCAATTGTATGTCAATCCTTGAAATTATACTATTCTTCTGTTCAGTTTAAGTGTGCAATGTTTTATACCTTACATCCTTTTTAATAAACGTTTTAGTTCTGATTTTGATGTAATTTGTACAGTTTTTAACTATTCACCCCAGATAAAGATAATGTAATATTATTGTTGATCACATTGGAAATAAATTTGCTTTGCTAAGAAGTGTTACGAGTATTTATTATGATTATCTTAATATTAAGTTCACAATCGCTAATGGATAACTGGAACGGCCACACCTACGGTGACGTCACAAACACACGTCAAAGTTTTCCATACCTCACAAACAAACCATTCGCCAGCTTGTTCGTTCAAACTAGTCAGTTAGCGTAAATGAGACGTCGCTGATACGTCAAGGATGGTCTTCTACACTCTTAAAACAAACGAGCGAATTTAACTCAATCTGAGTAATTTTCACTCCTCCAGTCTGGAAAATGCACTTCTCCTTTTGGAGTGGATCCTTTGTTTGTTAAACCTCCGACAGGATCACTCCAAACGAGTGATTTCAACTCAGTCTGAGTTAATATTCACTCCTTCCCAGTGTTGAAAATGCACTTCTCCAATTGGAGTGGATTTCACTCTTTTGATTTAAGAGTGTACCCTAAACCAATCTCCGCCCCGTTTGGATTGTCCATTAAAAGTATTGACAGCTAAAATTCTTCGTATTGCTAAAGGAGTATCGGATAATTCGGAATAATTTTTCCCTACAGCATACCTGTTGAATGCTAGTAGTTCTGCGTCTTTTTCGAGAGTGTTACCAAAAGCACCAACTTTTTAACTTCTTTAGTTCATGGATTAACTTCTAGGAAGCAGCCACTTCTTAGCTTCTGTAGTTCATGGATTAATTTCTAGTATTTCTTTTTAACCTCTAGTGCATATTGAAGTCATTTGGCAATATACAATTTCAAAAAAAAAATCCACTTTATGACTTTAAATTACGGATGTTTGGCAACTTTAGTAACTTTGTATATTAAAAGCTGTATTATTGATGTTTTAGAATGAAAAAGTTTACTATTTTACGGATCAGTGGCTTAGAGGTTAAACATGTCCGCCTCGTAAGCCCACGATCGCGGATTCGAGTCCCGGCTGAGTCATCGAATTTTCTGGATAGGAAAATCCTGAGCAAGCATGTCATATGATTATGTAGCATGTAAAAGATCCCTGGAGGGATCTATGGCTTGGGTTTTCTAGGCAAAATTAAAAATCTCAGCATACTTTAACATCCACAGAGAGCTCAGATTCATTGTAATCTGCGCGACAAATTTGGTAGCGAGAGTCGCCGAGATGGTGCCACAAAAAATAGCTCTCAGTTCTGGGGAATATGCCGAGTCTGCAAAGGCTTGACCGCCAATATTGAAACCCCATTCAAGAAAAAATAACAAAATGAAATACGTACCGTCGAGACGGATAACTTTGGCCCAAGCATCGAAAAAAATATTTGTTTTTTAATTTTTCCTCATAAAGGGATCCCATCTTAACTTGTTTTACATTTTTGGACAACTGAAAACAATGCCTTTCATATCATGTAAAACAAATTCACAAATAACGTTTGTATTCCTAAAATAATGTCCTAATTATTAAAGCTAACACTATTTTTTTTAATTATAAAACTTAACAAATATGCTTTCAAATTGTTCCTAAAAGTTCAATAATTCTTAAACTTCATAGTGATTTCAAAGTGTTTAAATAGTTTTTGTAGTTTACTTTTTGTTCTTTCGTTAAATTTAGAATTTTGGGACAAAGTTACCCGCATACCCGACCATTGGTACTAAATACTTCAAGCATTTCACTCGATGGATCTAATATTTTAACGAACCAGATATCTCTGGAAAAGGATGCTAGGATTTTTCTGAAGCAATTTTACGTAATTATTTTTTGAAATACAAATACATTTAACAAACGATAAAGAATATTAATTAAGTATACGAAAGAAAGCTATTGAAAATGCTGAATTTTAGCATTTTAAGTTTAAATTACAACTAGATGCTGTGTTTAGTGGAGTTTTTTAGGTTTATAAATCTTGAGAGGAAGCGGTTCTTGATAACAATTACTGTTACACACAACTTCAATAAGAACTCCAGTATTTCATAACACGAAGTTTTATACGAAGATAAATACAAGGAATGTACTCAAAGAATAATGTTCAATGCATTTTTAAATATTTATTTATTTACAATCAATATAACCAAATACAATGAATTTTAAAGGCAATACAAAAACATTTAGTTAATATATACAAGCAATTATTATACCCGCCATCCAGCCCCATTCACCTCCATAGTACCCACATCCTTCCACCACTATTTTAACTACCATAATATACATAGATTTTGATGATTATATACAATGAAAGTAATGAGTACATAAAATGAAATCTGATGAATACATACAATGAAGTTTTATGATTATATACAATTAATTTTGATACTTATATACGATAGATTTTGATGAATATATACAATAGATTTTTATGAGAATATATACAATGAATTTTGATGATTATATACAAACAATTATTGTACCCACCATCCATCCCCATTCACCTCCATAGTACCCACATCCTTCCACCACTGTTTTAACTACTATAATATACATGGATTTTGATGATTATATACAATGAAAGTAATGAGTACATACAATGAAATTTGATGAATATATACAACGCATTTGATTACTATATACAATGGATTTTGATGCTTATATACACTGAATGTTGATAAAGATATGCAATAAAATTCTATGACTATATACAATGTGTTTTCATTATTACATACAAACAATTATAGTACCCGCCATCCAGCCCCATTCACCTCCATAGTACCCACATCCTTCCACCACTATTTTACTGCCACAATACAGATGGACTTTGATGATTATATACTATGAAAGTAGTGAGAGTACATACAATGAAGTTTGATGATTATATACAATTCACTTTGATACTTATATGT
Organism: Hylyphantes graminicola; assembly: GCA_023701765.1. Classification (NCBI taxonomy): domain Eukaryota; kingdom Metazoa; phylum Arthropoda; class Arachnida; order Araneae; family Linyphiidae; genus Hylyphantes; species Hylyphantes graminicola. The sequence continues at coordinate 67,058,591 of CM043113.1, read as the reverse complement.
TCTTTACAATGGATTTCGATGAATGTATACAATGAATTTTTATAAATATTATACAATTAGTTTTGATTATCATACACAAACAATTATTGTACCCACCATCCATCCCCATTCACCTCCATAGTACCCACATCCTTCCACCACTATTTTATAACTACCACAATATAGATGGATGTTGATGATTACATACAATGAAATTTGATGAATATATACAATGCATTTGATGACTATATACAATGGATTTTGATGAATATATACAATGAGTTTTTGTTATTACGTACATTCGAACAATTATTGTACCCGCCATCCAGCCCCCTACACCTCCACAGTACCCACATCCGTTCTCCATGGAACTCATCATTCAGTGCTATCAATCTTCAGGAAACAATGGTAACCACTGGGCTGTGGGAAGGAGTGTTCTAAAAACTTCTGAAAAAGAAATAATTCAATTATTCGTTTAGTATGCATGTAAAATATAATGGAAAAAATACAGCTACAAATTGGTGTATAATTTCAAATATACCTATGAAACAGAGTGGTTTGAAGCAAAATACACATATATTCATTTAAGGATCATGGCCTAGTTAGCATAAGTCAAGTTTTTGTCAAGTCAAACGGAAGTGTTAGTCGATTGAATAGCTTAGTGGAAGAACGTGCTAAGTATCATTTTTGAAAAAAAATTAATTTTTGTGTCAATGAACATGATTTTCTCTCTTTTAAAGACATCAAAAGCGGCTCAGTGGCTGAGAGGTTAAATGTGTCCGCCTCGTAAGCCCAAGATCACGGGTTCGAGCCCAGGCTGAGTCTTCGGATTTTCAGGATGGGAAAATTCTGGGCACGCATGTCATATGATTATGTGGCATGTAAAAGATCCCTGGAGGGCCCATTTGGCCTGGGTTCTCTCGGCATACTTTAACATCCACAGAGAGCTCAGATTCATGTAATCTGTACGTCAAAATTGGTAGCGAGAGTCGCCTAGATGGTGCCACAAAAAATGGCTCTCAGTTCTGGGGAATGCGCCGAGTCTGCAAAGACTTGACCGCCAATGTTGCAGCCCCATTAAAAGAAAAAAAGATAACTTAAACTTTATGAAAATGGAGAACCTTGTTAAGTATATTTTTCACCTATTTTCAACTAAGCTAAGTTCAAACTAAAATCATCAAAGCTCATTTTCCCATTTTCACCGTTTTGTCACTAAGCACGTTCTCCCACTAAACTTTTCAATTATCACCACGATATTTGGGATAATAAGATTTCGTCCTAAGACGCTTGAACTTCTTCTGTGCCATAGTTGTCATAAAAAGCTGCTATTTGCATCAATAGTATTTCACAAATATTATTTTCATTATTTTAAAAGTTTTGTAGAAAGTTTCTAAAAGTCTTTATATTTTTGTCTGTATGTGTAATATGACATAGATCATTTCATAAATAATTAATTTCATATCTATAATTTCAATAACAATAAATCGAAATAGATTTAAAAATTGTCGATGTCATCGAAATGAATAAAAAAAGACGTTATTAACTATATAAATTTTAACACGTACAAAAAATAAAGGTTATCTATGCTATCGAATAATTATTTGTTAAAATGAAAAAAGAAGAAAGATAATATTTGATTAGCTTTAAACATTGTAACCAGTTCTTAAAATGTGCTTTCCATCTTTTTCAAATTATTATTAGGAAAAGTCTTAGATACTTAGCAATATCGTTTACAAAAAAATATAAAGAATAAAAAACGATTACCTGCAAAGTGCAAAGATATTGAAAATTGTCCAAAAGATCTCAATCTCGAACATCAGCATAAGAATTTGGTCAAATCTCAGCAGTACTGGCACGGATAGCGAGGAAGCACCATTAAATTGAACACTAGACTTTATCGTAGAATCTAAAGCTGGAACGATTGTAGGAAACACATTTAGAATTTTAAAATACAAAACACTCTAAAACTAACTTTAGGACTTATGACAAAAGTTACACAACAAATTAGGTTGGTGTATGTGGTGTGGGGAGTGGTTTGGATAGCAGGCCATGAGGCTAGCAGTTTGCTCGCTGTAACGGCGCGGGTTCGATTCCCGCCTTTGACATGGGTGTATACTTCCTTTCTCGGTATCAAAAAAAAAAAAAATTAAATAGCACTTTTGCCACTCTATTCGGCTCCGTAGTGAGCCATGGCGCTCGGTGCAAGTCGTTCTTCTACCCTACTTATATGCAGTATACTTTAAAGTCTTTGAGATCCAATTTCCAGATATATAGGAAATCTAATCGAATATGTTACCTGGATCATTTTTATCAATTTTGGATGAACATTTCCCAAAGGTTATCATACTTTTGAAAGTTAATCGAGTATTACGTGTATATCATATTTTAAGGCATTAATTTGACTAAAGCCGTGAAAGCTTGCGTCAAGTTTTGGGATCTAGCTTCAGTCGATCTAATTTCAGAACAATATATAAATTTTTGGTTAAACTAAGGAATCGTGGCTGGATTTGGCGTCTTTTCAAAATTATCGCCAGGTCGAAAGATAACAAACCCCGGCGCGTGTCGAGACAACCAATAACTGACCACAGTATGGAGAACGTGACATGATAAGAAACTTTTCCATTGCTAATTTCGCCAAAGGTTGCCATAATACCAATAAGTCGGAGTTCCCAGGTTTGGCGTAAAATATCCGGCCACGATTCTTTAGTTTAACCAAATTTTCATTCTTTTTTGTTTTATTACTTCAACTATTTATAGCAAAACTTTTGATTTAATCAATTTACTTTATTTGAATGTTTGAATCACACCTCATGAACCTACAAAAACTGATATATTTTTGGTCTTCAATTCGAGTCTACACAATTGGCAAAATGGCGTCGTAATGAATGAATGTATAATGTGAGTAACTCAAAAGCAATTAGGTTATTGATGTTACAATTAGCAAAGAAGTTGCATAAAAGGATTTTATTATGCCATCAGAAGAAAAATCAATGTTTTAAGAGTCTTTGAAAAACAATTTCCAGTTTTACAAAGAATATAATCGAGGATGTTATCTGAATAAATTTTAACAATTGATTAACCTTTCTTAAAATGTATCATACTTCGTATAGTTACTCGAGTTTAATTGTATACTTTATTTTAAGGTAATTAAATTAACTTAAGTCTTCAAAACGCTTGCATTCAGTATTGGGATCTAGCTTTTGACAAGCTAAGAAAAAAATTTAACTTTTTTTTTGTCAAAATATATATAGAGATTTTCATTATTTTCTGCTAGATTACTTCACTAGTAATATGTAAAATTTTGAATTAATATATTTACCTTGTTTGAATGTCTTAATCATATCCGAAAAAAATATACGAAAGAACAATTTATTTTTGGTATTTAATTCAAATCAACATATATTTCAAAATGGCGTCGTAATGAATGGTCTTTGAACAATCTGAGTAACTTAAAAGCATTGTTCAAAATCTAAATTTAAAATCATTGTTGGGAGAACGCATATTTGTATTATTATTTTTTAAAAATTATTTTAGTTTTCTACAACAATGGTTATATTTAATTACAAGATATTTTGCTGTTATTATTTCCAGTGAAATTGGGGGAAAATAAGGAATATTTATTAAATTCTTTTCGGATTTTAAGACATACGTCATTCAATTTTAGCTTAATAAACAACTAAAATATGTAAGTTAAATGAAGATGAGATTTATGACACAGAGATGAGACATTCATTTTCATAAAAATGAAACATTAAATTTTAAAATTTTTACAATTTATCAGTTTTAAAATTATTTGGTAGCTTTAGGCCGGTTTTGCATTCTTTCAGTGCACAAAATTTGTTCATTTATGGTTAATGATAAACCATATGAAAATGCAGGAATCGTTCATTAATAGAACATCAGATCTCAAGAGAATCAAAGAGTGTTATTTATTATACTTGGTTTTATTATTTGTACACGAGTTAACTTCTCTTTCTCTTTTTTTCCAACGAGTCTGCTTTATTGGCGGCCATGCCTTTGCAGACTCGGCATATTCCCCAGAACAGAGAGCCACTTTAGTTTAAGGGGTTAAACTAAAGAATTGTGGTCGGATATTTTACGCCAAATCTGGGATTACTGGTTGATATTATGACAACCTTTGGCAAAATTAGCAAGGGGAAAGTTTCTTATTGTGTTTCGTTCTAAATTCTGTGGTCAGTCATTGGTTGTTTCGGCACGCGTCATTCTCATTGTTGTCATTCTCGACCTGGCGATATTTTTGAAAAACCGGCCAAATACGGCCAATATTCTTTAGTTTAACCTTTGTGGCACCATCTAGGTGACTCTCCCTGCCAATTTTGATGCTCAGATTACAATGAATCTGAGGACATCTCTGCCATACAGAGCCGTCACACATTTCAAATGTAAGGGGACTTTTCTGGATTGATGATAGAATGTCCGAAAAGCAAACATTTTAAAGGCACGTATGCCTCAAATTACTGCGCCAATGCCAAAATTATAGCTAAGAATAATGATATATAACGTTCAATTTTTGGTCGATAAAAAGCACCCGAGTAATATGCGCAGCAATTTAACAATTACTATAACCTTACATCCATCTTAGTATCATTAAACATTAAGTTATTAAAAAGTTCAGGCATTTCTATTGAGCAGTGCAAGATAATTAATTTTAAATAGCTTCATTAAAAGTTAATAGGTTAGGTACCCATGAAATTTGCATCAGAACTTTGAACAAAATACTAGAGCCCAACTCAATTAACTAAGTTTATATAGCAGTTATTATTAAGTATAAAACATCAATATTTTTACTATAATTATACATACAAAACTATTCAAAAAATTAAATTCGAACACAAGGTTTTGAAGGAGGATGTCATAATTTATTACTTACCTTTTGTGAAGTTGATAATTTCACAGAATATGTACGTATTTACATAGCTTGATGAATTTATGCGCACACAAATCAAGAACAATGGCGTTGCAACATGTGGACCACAATAATCAGCGTAGGTCTCGCACAAAAAAAAAACATTGTTTTAAAAACAAACTGAAATACATTGTTAAAATAATAAAGTATTTTTAGTCCAGGGAATAGAGACACAAAAAGGGGGTTTACCGTACAAACGGTCCGGTATCACTGATTTTTTTTATATGTCGTGCATGAGTGACCCAGTAATAAATGTGAGTTTTCGTCATACTCGTTCTATTGCTTTTTCCGCCATCTTGAAAAAACGTTCGAAATTTCACCTATTTTCCAATTTTTGGCCTATATCTTTTCTCCTAAGCATTTTTTTATGTAACTTTTCGGCACAAAGTTGTAGAAAATAAAATTTTCTTTAAAAGAGGTACGAATTTTTTTTTGTACGACAAGAGTTAAATGGACGAATTAAAAAGCTACGGAAGCCTCAAAAAAGGTTTTCAAAAAAAAAATGAGTGTTTCGAATTTTTCTTACTTTCCCACGACTTTCTATCACCGTTACTCGCATAAGACATCATTTTAGCAAAAATCAGTGACTTAACAATAACAAGTTGTAGGAAATTTAATTTCCTATCAAATACATTTATAAGAATTAAATTTCTTATGGATTCCTAGAAGAAAGGTTAAATTTTAAATTTACAGAAACACAAAAAATGCCATTATCACCTGACGATACATTGCTTTATCCCCCCCCCCCCCCATAACTCTTTTCCGGTGTATTTTTAACGTGTAGAAAATATTTTTTTCTATAAAATGGTTATTTTGTGTGTTCCATACGATGAAATGTAAAGGAGCTACGTAGTACGAAAAATGGCGTAAAATATTTAATTTCTCCAAGAGTTTTTTAGAACTTTAAATCACAATAATTTTTTTAAAAAAAACCTTTATTTTAACGGAAAATAGTCATTCTGAAACGTGTAGACATCCTCGTTTTTTATTAGTATGGTCTTAAAGGAAATTTTAGATTTAACCCCTTTATTAATAGAGGGGGTTGCTTTTAAGGCAACATAACTTTGCTTTAAAATAACAAACTATTTTGCGGTGTTTAATGAATGTCTAGCTGCTGAGGTTGTAATTCAAGTTTATTATTTATTCTAAATGTCTCTAGAATAATCTCTATGATAACAAGAAAACAGTAAAGGCTTTCATCCCGACAAGATCCTTCTATCATTTCACTTACCTAACATACGGCATTTCCTTAACACGTCGGATGCTGAGGACGCGCGAGCGCGTCCGGTGGTTCCGATTCATCGATAACAGCACATTCTGATAAAATTCGTAGTACTATTTCGCCAACCGTTCTTAAGAGTTCAAGTTCGTTTGTAAACTCGATAAACATAGTGGTCTAGTGGTTACACGAACTAGTAATCCCAGATGTTACTGATGAATTTCCATACATAAATTTTAAAGCTTTATGCAGCTTTTGTGTTATTTCGAAGTTTATATTTTTCCTATTGATTACAAATATAATAATACAGCCATAATTCTGTAGGGATGTTAACATGTTGACTGCCAGTCACTTTGAGTTAGATTTATAGTTAATGCCCTCACGTGGAATTAGATTATACCCAGATGCCAACATAATTATTATAAGAAATATGATTCAAAAATAGTTATAAAAGATAAATATGTGATTAAGTATTATTTAAGCTTTTCATTGAAGAATTTTATAATTACGTGCCAGCGCGTGATTGGCCCTGAAAGGTCAAATTTTTCGCCACTGTCACTGTTATAGCTAAAATCACTTGGGTTCTCGTCTGATAATTCAGCCAACAAATTTACAATTTCGTTACTTGTAATAGCCTTGTTATTGTGATTTTTTCTTCTTTTGGGAAACGAAGGCCCAGCACCACCATCTGAACGACTCATCACAAAATTCCTTTTTCAATTTTTTTTTATTAATTTTGTAACCAATATCGTCTCAAGTGTAGGGCGACCAGACACCAAACATACTGCATTTCTCAGTGCAGTTTAGTTTGTTATTGTTCGATTCCCACCTTTGCCCTGGGTTTAATTCCTTTCTCTGTGTCAGTAAAAATCCTTTTTGTGTCGGTCTCACTTGACAAAGGCATATAAGCGGGTCTATGACCAAGCACACAAGCCGGAATTGTATATGTACCTACCCTACCCTAGTTTGTAATTGGCTAATCCAACGTAACTGTAGTGTAAGTCACGATTTAAGAGGAGATAAAAAGATTTTTTAATTAAAAAAATAAATCAATTTAAATCAAGTGCATTACATTATTTAGTTATAATGGGTGTAGATCAGCTATTCCACAATTTTTTTTTCATTTAATGTTAAAAGTTGTAGTAATAATCACTTTTTTGCCGGGTAGCTTCAGTTATCGACGTTAATTCAACCTAACCTTGTAATTTTACGATCTCATACTAAGATTTTTACTTTTTCGAAAATGAAGAAGAGTTAGTTTATTTCCATCGTAACGAACTGGTTTTAGAAACAGTATGTTCTTCTACTTTACGTCAGCCTCTATCGATGAACATTTTCCATCGTTATCGCCGCAGCCAAAGTGTTAATAACCTTTTGTCCCATTGGAAGTACAGTAATTGAATCTTCAAATTCAACAATTTGTAGTATATGTTTAATGAGATTTTATTTAGTTAATTACTTAAAAAATAAATGCTCATTTTAGTTGCATTACTGCACTTTGAAGATGTTGAAAGATCGTCGTGAAAATATTTTTTTTTTTTTTTTTTCATTTCATACGTTTCTCTGAATTCACACTTTACAGAAACACTAAAAATTCCAAACTATCAGATTTCCAGGAGACATTGCAACTCTATTATTCGTTGCATAAATAGTGTAGCATTTATGATTAATAATTTACTAATTAAATGTATATCTGTTATATTTCCTTCTTACTTAAATTTTAAAATGTGTTTATTTGTTATTACAATGTACACCAAAACACACCTTAAGTTTGCAGCATTAAAATGTTCTACGCGGAGGAATCGTGCGTAAACAAACGGAATTCTGCCCCCCTGATAGGTCACTCCTACGCGATAACGTCCGCCCTGATATTCGTTCTCCTTGTTACGTCAAAATCGAGGAAAAAATAATTAATATACACTCTAACTAAAGCAAAAACAAATAAAATAATAAAAACATGTCTTGAAATAACGAATAAAGTTATTTATTGAATGTGAAAAACCTTTTGTTATTCGATTCTCGCTCTCGGAAGTTAGAACTATTTACCCTTTTTCCCGTAGAACATTCCTATACTGCATGCATGCTTAAACTGTGGTGAGGTGTAGTATAATAAGGAGAAAATAAGTAAGTATGCAGAATCAGATCATCTTTATTTCACGGATGTATTTTGAAGTCGAATTCTCTACAGTCAACATCTTTATACATAAAACAAAGATCATCATGAACATAATACTGTAAAAAGTAATTTACAAAGGGAGAAGACTACAACAGCAGATCCAGAACTGATTTGAGAAGTCTTGAAATTGTATTTTATTTAAGAGATCATACTCAAAACTTCATTCATAGTAAGTAGAATAACAAGATAAAAAATAATAATTCAAATTGAAAAATGTAACACTTTTGTCTTACCTTCAAGTAATATTTGATGTCATTTAAAAAAGTTACTTAAGCTAAACGATTAACTTAGCTGCAAAGTAAATTCCATTTTTGATCAGAAAAAGTGCTTTGGGAGCATTTTTATCATTCTTAGGAATGAAATGGCTTTTACGCAACTAAAATAACACATAAGCCTAAAACATTGAAGATATATATAAATGAAATTGTAAAGTAAAAAGTGACAAAAATTCTTAAAACAGAATTACGCAAAGGCAAAAAAGAAAATTCAAGTTACATAATCATAAACACAAAAATGAATTTAATTAAGTAGTCGTACCCAATTTGAATTAGGGGTAAACAAAAAATTTCAAGTCTTACCCAAGTTTTACATTTATTTTATTAAACAGGTATTTATCAGAACTCTTAAACTATTTACTCCAGAAGTGTGTCAACATGTATATTGTAGAATTCACTTAACCTTTTGGAAGTAAAATTATAAGACTTTTTGGGTTAAAACAAATGTAAAAAAAAAGTACCATTAATTGCAAAACTTGCAATAAAATTGACAAATCTTGTTTTTACATAGCATACCAAAACTGTGTAATTTTACTGCTCAAAACCTTAAATCTTACTAAATTCATGTGCATCTCATCAAATGCTAAACGTTCATTTTTTCAAAATTGCTTGCAAAACAAACTTTTAAATACATAATTTTTTGAAAAATATGTTTACACAAAGAAAACATGAGACGGGTTTTTTTTACTGGAATGAAGAGGCTAATCTGGATCTGCCACTGTAATAAAGTCTTCAATGATGAATATATTACAAGAGTACTGCATAGTTGCAAATGCTGACATCACCAAACAGCTGAAAAAACCTTTTTCTTAAGCTTCTGGTTTGCTGACATAAATTTATTAATTCTGAGGAATACAACACAACAATTATTGCTTCCTGACAGGTGTTCACTAGCTGCAGGTAGTTTAAAATTGATGGAATGTAAATAAACATTCGAATAGGGGTAACATCAACCTTGAAACCCTGCAGAACAAATTGAGGATGCCACTTTCAAAAAATAGGTGATATTTCGATGACTTGCAGAAAGTTTTATCAACTTTGGTATCCTCCACGACCGCGACCCCTGTTAACGACTCGATATTGGGATCGACCCCCTCTAAATGGACACCTAGGTCCACCTCTAGGACCACCCCTTCCCCCTCTATGATAGCCTTGATCCGGTGGCCTCATATGGCGAGGATTATAACCATGGTTGTTGGCACCATCAAAGTCACGTCTCTGCTGGTAAGATTCTTCAGGGGGCCCTTCTTGCCAAGAATGTTTTTGGGACCAATCTTCATTTTCTGGCTGTCCCTGATTCCTAGGGTCCATGTCACCCGGTCCACGATTCCTTGGATCTATATTACCCATAGGGGGGCCACGGTTTCTTTGATCCATATCCCCCATTGGTGGACCACGGTTTCTCTGATCTAAGTCTCCCATTGGAGGTCCACGGTTCCTAGGATCCATGTCACCCATTGGAGGTCCATGATTCCTTGGATCCATGTCACCCATAGGAGGTCCACGGTTTCTGGGATCCATATCCGGTGGTCCCTGATTCCTCGGATCCATATCGGGTGGACCCCGATTCCGGGGATCCATATCACCCATAGGTGGTCCACCACGGTTTCTCGGATCCATGTCTGGCGGTCCACGCTTTCTGAGGTCCATGTCTGGTTGTCCACGGTTCCTAGGATCCATGTCGCCATGGTTCCTGGGATCCATTTCTCCACCAGGGAACCCCATGTTAGGGGGTTGACCAAAGTTCTCTTGCTGCTCATTACCTGGGAACCGCCCCCTCTTGTGTGGGGGTGGGCCCACATTGTTGCCGTGGGGATCGAAATGCTGCTGTGGAGGTTTCTGGTGCATGTGCTGGCCATTTTGTGGGTTGTTGTCGTTGTTGGGGTGCCAGGTTTGGTGGGAGGAGGGTGCTTCCCCATGGGGCGGGGGCTGGAAGTTTCGATGCTGGTCTGGATGGGAGCCTGGGCGAGGAGGTCCGCCCTGTTGCATTGGGGGTGGCATGGACTGGGGATCTATAAAAAAATTACACAAAATTAGGTGTAATGCAGTTTACAAAACAAAAAAATGTATCAGCCATCAGCACTTTCTTAAAACTTAAGTTTTCAAATCTGTGTCCCACTTAAAATGATTAATCATCCAAACTATTTTCTACTTTGTTTACTATTTTCAGTGACTTGACTGCTTGCTGCAAACCATAAAAAATACCTTAATTCCGAAATCAGTTAATCATAAAGTAACAGATAATAAATGTCAAATAAAACTTCCAAAATCAAATATTTTCTAGATTATTTTTTAAGTGCCAAGACCTAGAAAAATACACAATGCTTGTCCCTAGTTCCCCTAACATCCCAACAGAGAAATAATGCCTTGTCTACAAGGATGAATTTCCATAAAATTCAAAATACTGGCAATACAATAAATTAATGCTGTTATGCTTAGTTAAGTGCAATTTAATAATTAATTTTTGCATTAGTATTTTAGCATTCTTTGCTATCAGGCTTATGGCCTGTCCTGTCGGGCTTTTGGCTGCAAGGACTTTTGTCCCAGACCTTTCAGTTATTAGCATTATTAAATGAAGACATATCTTAAAAACTCTCAAGTTATCGATACCTAAACAAATAACAAACTCATGTAATTCACAGATTATATTAAGTAAGGGATTAAATGTATATAAAATGTGGTCCTTACGCATTGGAAGATTAGGCGGTGGTCCTTGGAAATTTGGTGGATGCGGTCCCCTTGGGTGGAAGTTAGGATCTTGGGGTGGCAACATGAATGGAGGAGGAGCATTCATATCGTGGTTAGGGGGCATTTCACCTAATCAAAGATAGCAAAATATATGATTATTTGATTTTTAGCTCTAGTTTAATATATATCACACTATAGCTATTTCAATGGATTTCATATATTACAGTGAAAACTCTACGACCGACCACCTCTATTAAACGACCACCTCGACTTACGACCAATTTTTCTAGGCACCGATTTTCCTCCCTATGTGTTCAATGTTAAAGCCACTCTGGGAGAGACCAGATCTCACTCCCTAAACGACCAGTTTTGAAATCCCATTTCATGAAAAATTATCTTTTTCCAACACGTGTGTCAGTCAATTTTTTCCCCTTTCGTCCTTCGAATGACTTTCAACTATTGCTTCTTTACCTATTGACATTGACAACAAAAGGGGTCTGGAGACATGTAGGGTGATTAAATGGGTGGACAGCGTCTTCTGATCGGCCATTTGTATTTTTGGCGGGTGGGGTGGTTTGGGGATGGGGGAGGGTACAGTAACAGTCTGCTTTAAGTTCAATTGCACTTCTTGTTCAAAAACTTTTAACATGGCAAAAAAACGAATAATTTTAAGTTTGGAGCAACGGGTAGAAGTTATCGAGTTGCATGAAAAAGGAAAATCTGAAAGAAAGTTAGCGGACATTTTTAGCTGTGGAAAAACACAAATAAACAGCATTTTAAAGGAAAAAAATGCTATCCGTAAAGAATGGGAGAACTTCAAATTCAGAGGAGTAAAGCGTTTGAGGACAGAGAAGTTCCCGGAAATCAATGAAGCATTGTTGGAATGGTTTAAGACGGCCCGGACGAAAAATATCCCAATTAGCGGTGCCCTTATGCAAGAAAAGGCCCTAGAAATCGCAGATGCCCTTGGGATTAAGGATTTCCAGGCTAGCAATGGATGGCTGGAGAAGTTCCGGACAAGAAACAACATTGTCTTTCGCGCATTGTGTGGGGAAGCGGCTGATGTCGACGATAGCGTGTGTGAAGATTGGGTAACGAGACTTCCATTGCTCCTTGCCGGATACGCTGACCGGGACATTTTCAACATGGACGAGACGGGACTATTTTTTCGTGCACTTCCAAATAAAAGCATGGTGCTCAGGTCTGAAGATTCTAAAGGAGGCAAACAAGCCAAGGAGAGGATGACCATTGCATTTTGTGCTAGTGCAACTGGCGAGAAGTTGAAACCTTTGATGATATGGCGCTCAAAAAACCCAAGATGTTTCAAAGGAAAAAACATGAACAGACTAGGTATCCATTGGAAATCAAATAAAAAATCGTGGATGACCTCTTCAATATTTGAAGAGTGGCTGGCGGATTTAGACAAAAAGATGAAAAGAGAAGGGAGGAACGTTCTATTGATCTTGGATAACGCTACCTGCCACAAGCACGAAGCCACTTTAAAGAATGTGAAATTGTTGTTTTTACCTCCGAACGTTACTTCAAAACTTCAGCCGCTGGATCATGGCGTGATAAAGTGGTTTAAGTTGGAATATAGACGACATGTTTTGCGGTGCATCATTTCAAAAATGGAGGATTGTCACAGCGCTACGGAATTGGCAAAAACGATCACCATAGCTGATGCTGTAGAGTGGGCAAAACGGGCATGGGACGCAGTCAGTAAGGATTTGATAGTTAAATGTTTTGCCAGTTGCAATCTCACAAACTCTGAACTGGAAAAGCAAATTCGGCCTCTTCATCCCCTTGATAATTGCCCCTTTGAAGAGATTGAAGAACTCACCCAACTTGCCGGAATCGAGTACGATCCCCAGTCTATGGTATGCGAAGAAAACCTGGAATGTTTCGATGATCTCGGCAACAATTGGGAAGAACGTGTGATGCTGGATGCTGTTTCTGCACAAGGTAAGAGGGCTTTTTAAACACTCTTAATTGTAGCGGTTAAAAACTTGGAAACAAATAGTCGACTTAAAATATGTAATGCTTTTCAGGCACTCAATCAGAGTCGGAAGAGGAGAGTTTGTCCAATGACATACCCCAGAGGGATGAACCTACATGGACCGCACAGCAAGCGTTACAACAATTAAACTTTATTAGGGCAAATTTCCATAGCACCAATGACAATATAAATGGACTTTTTTCCGATTTAAAAAATAAATTAGAAAAAGAGGTGGTTTGCGAAAAATCTAAAAAAATGAAACAGTTAGAAATTTCTTCTTTCTTTAAAAAGGTTTAATATGTACATTCTAGTTTGGTAAAATAAGTTAGTGCAGTATTTTTTTACAGTTTGTTCAAAAAGTTAGTATGTATAATTCTGTGTATATGTATTTGCGAATTAATAAATAAATGTAATGATAAATTCATTTCTGTAATTTTTTAATGGTTAATAATACGTTGTAAAATGATATTTCGATTTTCTAGCTAATTCATTTTTTTACTCTAGGAGCGACCAACCTCCATTTACGACCGATTTATTAGGGAACGGGAGGATGGTCGCTCTTAGAGGTTTCACTGTATTTTATTTTTAGAATTCTTGCATAGTAGTTTTTAGAAATCTGGTAGGATAAAATGAAAAAGTTTTATGTAGGATCCAAAGAAAATTTTACATGATTTACTAATTTTCTAACTTTGCAATTGTTACATGTATTTTTGATTCTTGTACTGCAGTGCACTACAAACCTCATTTCACAATATATATATTGTTTAAACAGCTAAACCTAGTTGATAAATCAGACAGGTTATAGCTCAGTAATGAAAATAGCCTACTAGCCAAATAGAAATCGCACATACATATCATCATGCTAAATATCATTGATAGTTCTACCATTTAAAAAATATATTTGAGTCATGCAATTTAAAAATAATATTAAAATGTACTTAATCAAAAATCCGTAAATATTATTTTTAAGTTTTAAAATCATAAAATTAGAAATCTGTAAATAAAAAAACTAAGTTGAATATTCTGAAATCAACAATTTGCTATTTTTTTTAATTGTTATTGTCTCCAAATTACAATATGATTGACCACAAAGAAAAGAAAATCAGGAATCCCCTTTGAAAATCTGCAAAATTCTAAATTTTTTTTAATTTTAAATCTCCAAATATCTGCTATTTTCCCCCTTACATACCCTACAAAATTACAATGCAAATCTGCATTGTTCTCAGGAATAATGAAATACAAAGTCAAGAATTATTTTTTTGCAGAACGCTGCATGGAAAAGTAGCATGTATCATTGATTAACCATTCACACCCACCGTTTGTCCCCTCATGCGGTGGTGGGGCAAGTAGCAGTGGCTGCTTGCTCTCCATCCACTGCTGCTGGAACTGTTTTGGGATGGGCTTGGAGAAAGGGATCTTCTTGGTGGCGGCAGCTTTCTCGGTCGACTCTTCAGAGGCGAAGTCCAGGCCAGGGATCACTGGGTTGGCGTCTTCGTAGCTGTTCTCTACAAAGAGAAGATGGGTTTGTAATGTTATTGTCATTAGAACTTGAAATTTCAGTGAAATGTAAGAGGGGTTTTAAGGCTTCATAGAAATTATTTAGACTAGTATATATGGGAGACATGCAAAGTACAGAGTAGTTTTTAAGGACAACATCATATGCAATGCACATTAAATATGCTTCAATGTTTGAAGCATATTTAATGTAATAAATATGCTTCAAACATTGAAGATTTAATGTGCAATTCTAATAAACAGATTATTATTCGTCAGACTTTTTGACTGCACTGGCTGTTTATAGGTTGGCAGTTGTTTTTAGCAATGGCTGGGAACTTCTGCATGAAAGACAAGAGCTTTACCTATTACCAAGTGCCTATTAGTGCTTCTTAGCTCTAACAATCATGTGTTTTGACTTAAATAGAAGTACTAATAAAACCGAATGCAGCTGCTTTCGCTAGTGGGGAGTAGTAAAAATTACCATGTTTTTAGTAGATTAGTTCAAAGTCAATGGTTCTATCAATACTTTGGTTGGAAACACCCTTTCCTTGGTTGCCACACTTTTTGGTAAAAGAAAATCAAGGACTATTAAAGGACTTTTCAAGGATATATTTTTCCATTTTCAAGGACTGTATATTCGAACATGCAATACCTAAATTTCACGATAGTTTTTTTTAAATTTTTCATTTAGAAAACGAATAAGAGCTCTCTAACTTTCAAATGAACTTATATATTTGTTTTAAAATAACCATTTAGTTTTTTAAAAAAAATCCATCTAAAATCACTTGCTCTGCCTTCTTGGAATATACATAAGCAATAAATCAAGAAGTCAATTAGGAACTGATTCACCTTGAAAAAGTGTTTTTAATGAAGCTAAAATTTACATTTGCAACAGCCTTAGAAGACAACATCCAAAAAAATTAAGGACTTTTTAAGGTTGATAAGGCTTTTCAAACACTTTCAAGACCTTGATAATCAATGGGGTTTTTTTTTCAAGCACTTTTCAAGGTTTTCAAGGACTGTGGCAACCCTGCTTATTGGGCAGTGTTTTAACAATTGATTGAATGGGGTAAACAAATTTGCAACAATTACCTTTAGCTTTGAGATGGTCTGGAAGCCCATATTCAAGACCCATTCCAGGAATAGCAGAAATAGTTCCAGTGTCATCTAGAATGAAAAAGTGAATAAAAATGTAAGGTGAGCATGAGTAACTCATAGACAAAATATATTTTCAGATATATACTGAACAATCAAGTTATTTGAATAATATTTTCATGTATTTTTTAATAATCAAAATATGTGTTGTTATTAATTCATTCAAGTTATTATTAGCTAAATTATCGTAACGATTTTTTTTATATCAAAACTAGAACAGCGTTTTTTGAATTTTGGATACATCCCATACAATTCTTTAATACTCATTTTTCCCCAAGAGAAATTAAGGGGCTTTTTAGAAGAATTTAATCCTCTGTTTAGTGTTTTAGTTTTGGGTGGGCCCTGTCTAGAGTAGTGTTTACAGTGTTTAACACATAAAACAAAAAGCAAACATTAAACATTTTCTGGGTCTCTTTGTTAAAATTATGTTTTTTTATTGTACCAAGGAGATTTATGAGATTTTAATGAGTTTTCAAAGACACATAGGAACCCTATTCTAAGAAAACAATTCTGTATTTGAGGCATCAACAAACAATCATTTTTAGAAAATGAATGAAACTATTTTCCATTTTGTATAAATAATTAAATTGTAACTTTCAAAATGCATACCATAATCTGCAAAGTCTTCCATTCCCTTTGGTAATGTATTCAAATTGTACTTATCCTGCATTCTATCACCAGGACGATTTCTTGTCCAAAATTTGCTAAAATAAATATTTCGGGTAAGTTTCATCAAAATGTCACAAAATTTAAATTTATCACTTAAATATAATATTAGCGATTAATATACTTTTTTTAAGTACAACTGCAGGGATTAGAAAGTTACTGTTGAATTTCAAAATAAGCATCAGGCAATCTTTAGAAAGTAACGGAAATGCAATAAACTTTATCGTTATTTCGTTACTGTTAAAAGTAACTAAGTTACAATTAAAGTTACTTTTTGAAAAATCTAACAGCACAGCCTAAAAAAAGTAAGTTACAGGTAACGCATTATTCCAATCCCTCAATAACAGGTGTATCTTAGTGCAGTTAAAAAGATAACAAAACTTTCATATTATAACGAATGGAATTCCTATTAACAAATATTGGTTCAAATAAACTGAAAAGAATATTAATCAAAAAATTTAAACCTAACCCTTGTACAAAAAATAATTCAATGCTGTTTATAAGAGAAAAGACAAAAGTGTTCACAGTTCTGCAACTCAAGTTTAAAAAATAATGACATTAGCAATTATTGTTTTAGCAAACTGCTAAGTCCTCTAGGCTGGAGGAAATAATAAAGGACTTGTTATTCAAAAATAATGTTACTCAATTCATTTGTACTTTTTTTATTATGAAAAAAAATTAAAAAACAAATTTTTCTAACGTTTAAGTTGCATTTTTCACAGCAAATACCAATAGCTTTGTTTAAGACCTTAAAGCAGTCAAATCCTGAAATCTGCTTCAGACCTTCTCCCAATTTATACTGATTTTCAACCCTCTACTGTATTATTAACTTAAGATTAAAAATTATAAATCAGTCGTCTAGTTTCTAAACAAGATAAGTCCACATTTGACTTAAACTACTTTGGTTTTTAATCTTAGACAAGTTTACAATAACCTGTATGTTGATGTTTCAGTACAAAGTGGTTCAAATCAAATGAAGAGTACAGGAGAAGAACCGCTTGATTTATTATGAGTCGGTCCGTAATTGTGTCTGCTCGGCGGACTTTGGCGACAGTTAACCGGTTTCTCTCTTTCTTCTTTGCTTGGTCCAAGCGTCGGAATCGTGCATCGCGTGAATCTCGGTGAAAAAAATTATTGAAAACTGGTTTCTTTACACCAGTTTAGGTGATTACTCGCTATCATTGCCAAAGAGGCCTGATGAGGAAAGTTTTCTATGAAATTAAGCAGTTTTTCCAAATGTACTCTTTAAATCTGAACGTCTCCTCATGTTGAAAGTAGATGACTTAATTAAACTCACCTGGAGTGATCATTTGATCCAGAACATAGAATGTGCCCCAAAGGATGCCATGCCAGGGACCATACGCAGGAATCGTGAGCCTGCTCCATACAGCCAACCTCTTTGTCAGCCCTAAAGATGAAAAATAAAAATTAACAAAGATTTTGGTCATTTTTTGCAAATGCAACAGGGGAAAAAATTTCTTGATTTAACAAGAAATAAGAGCAATCTGAAAAATACTTATTTAGTCATAAAGATAGGTGAGAATTGTAAAGATTAGTAAAAAAAAACAAGGAGTAAAAATATGTAGTTCAAAATTTATTATAAAATAAGCTTATAGATAAAGGATGTTATGTTTTCTAAATAATATTAATATAAGCTGAAAACCAGGTTTTCTATTACCATTTAAGAAAGTACACAAACAACTAATAATATTATACTTATTATTTACAATACTACGATGTTTAAGTACATGGTGTTATAATTGTGAAAACATAAATTAAATTGTTATAAACTTACCCAACATTCCAGAACATAACACAACCGTCCGAGCCGCCACTGGAAAATAGCCCTTCATGTACTGGATGCCAAGCTAAAGCTGTAAAAAAAAATTATGCATGAAAAGTCATTTTAAAACTCGTACTCTCCAAAGTCAAACTAAGATGTTGGATCTGGTCTGTTCTTTTGCAACTTCTTAGAATTTAGAATCATCAAAAGTCGCCAAAAACCAGAATGTACCCTATATCTTAGACTTTAAAGAATGTGAGTTTTGCTCCAAGACCCTTCACATTAACTGGTTGTTTTGCTGAATCAACAACACACTATAGTGCGTCTATTTACTATGCCAGCTTCAAAAAGACTTTCTTCCCCCATCCCTTCACCTGGTTTTCTAGAAAACGGGGGAAGTATCACTGTTCTAAACCTAGCCTGTTTGAGGTTTTGTTGTGAGTTAAACAATTCAACCCCAAGTAGGGTGGGGGAAAATCACTCATGCCTTTTTGAAGAAAACATGCAGGGATGGGGGAGGAAAATGCTTTCGAGGCTTGCATTCTAGATAGACATGGTATAAAGCTATGCATGGTCTATAAATCATAACTTTGAACCATGGATAAGTGTTCAGGATGGCAATCAAAGAAGTCTTGACACATCAAAAAAAAATTAATACTTATGTCACAACTCATAAATGCAAAATATAAATTTAAAAACTATGAAAATTTTACTGTTGGGGAAAACTTAAAATAAATTTACTTGTGGCCTCTTTTTTGTGCCCTCGGAACGTCTGCATTTCTTGACTCATGTTTCTAATGTCAAATAGTTTGATAAGATGGTCTCTAGAAGCAGTTATCAGCCAGTTTCCGTTTTTGTTCCATTTGGTGTCCATCACAGTGTTTTTGTGGGCATGCCTAGTTAAGAGAAAGAATTACAATTTTAATACATTACTTTAAAGTGATAGTCATAATCGTAGATAAGCATGCTTAATGCATTAATTTTTAAATAATAAATTTTGTGAAAGTATTGCTTGCAAATTGAGTCTTTTTACACCAGGTATGAAATAAAATCGTTATAACAGAAAAGTAACAAAGTTTGTAGAAAAACATAACTGGGTCATTTAATTATCAATATTTGGAGTTTTAAAATGCACTATAAGTATCCACCATGCCAATAACTATCTTTTATTTTTTCATTCTTTTAAATTAACAAAAATATAAAAAAAAAGGTTTATAAAATAAGGAATCTGCTAACTGTAATTAAATTGTTATACTGAATAATTTGCAATATTTATTAACTTACTAGACCTTTAAATTCCTAATAATTTAATATTTTGAACTTGAAAAGTCTCATTTGTCTGATACATCACTTTTCAGTGCACTGTGCAATTATACTATATCAAAACAAAACAGTATAGAAAGAAGAAAGAGCTAAATGAAAATCTTTATTTTCTATAAATATATATTCTATTGCTAGAAGAAAATTTATGCATGTACAATCATTCTTACTACAGATTAAACAAACTCAGATTTGAAAATTAATACAACTATAATTTTAAAAAATAAATTAAGAAAATATATAATACTACAGAAAAAATATTACAATTATTAAATAAGCCAAAAACTTACACAGTGGCCAATGACTGTCCACTTTTGGGATCCCATAGCTTGATTGGCTGCTGACTGTCTTTGCTGCCGGATACAATGAGAGATTTTTGTGGATGCCAATCTACGCACTTTACATCAGCGCCATGACCTGGAAAAAAAATAGTTTTATTACAGAAGAATCAAAAAATAAAAGGTAATAAATAATAATGAAAATATCACACACCTAAAACAAGACCAAAAGTGAAAATATTAAAGGCAATTAAAAAATACACTGCTCAAAACAATTAGGGGAGCACTTTGGGCACTTTTGTTAACCCTTTCAGTTCCAACTTCTTATTTTTTATTATAAAAACTAAAATTTGAGAAATAGATTCATTGTGCATCCAGAATGAAATGGTAAAAAAATAGGGAGGGATCTGTTCATTTTTTAAATAAAATTTAATTTAAGGGGGAAATATTGGAATCATACATTTTGAATAGAGTATAACAATAATTTTCTCAAATTTTTATATATAAAAAAAAGGTAAAATCAATTTTTAAACATCTGAGAATGCAAGTGTGAAGTATTTCGGGTCAATTTATTTCATAAAATTTTTTGGGAGTGACTTTTTATTTTACCATGTTTTTCATTTCATTTAATTAAAACAAACATTATTTAATTTTCCAAAAGACATGTTTCTTTCAAATGATAGATAAGTGTGAGCTCAACTTAGTGAGAAAAAAAATCGGAAGCTGATGATACCAAATGGAATCATTGGGAGTCAAAGTGCTTAAACCTTGTGTTTCCCTAATTGTTTTGAGCAGTGTATTTTATAAAGGGTGCAGTTGCATAACTCACATTCTCTAAAGCACAACTAAGATATATGGTCCGCCCCATACATTGGCGACTTTATCTAATTGAATTAACCATTATCAAAAGTTTCCAATGAACACATTGTGTAACCTATTTCTTAGTTATGAATCTTAGTTTAGAAAATGCGAGTTATTTTTTAACTGACAAATTTTAGTTGCTTACCTCGCAAGATTTTTTCTTCAAAACACCTCAAGAAATCCCAAATACGTACAGTGCCATCATCTGAACATGTCACGAATTTTGTATCCGCTGGACAAAAACTGAAAGAAAAATATTTTTGTACACTTCAGAATTATTCATGAAGTAAAAATGAAATATAGTGAGTAGTTATGGAGCATTCTAATTATGAATTATAAATTCCGTAAAACAGTCAATGAAATATAATGGCTCGTCTAAATGCTAACGGAAAAAATTTGAAGTAGAATTTTCTTTTTTCCCCCTCTCTCTCTCTCAATGAAAAAGTAGCAGATAACTTACGAAACTAATTATGCTTTATGAACAGCACAAATCAAATTTATAGGTATGTATAACTAAATTTATAGGTTTATCTAGAACACCAATTACACTTTTTAAATAACGAACAGTTAAGTTTACATTTTACAAATACTATTGCTTAACCCTTACTTTTAGCAGCAAAAAGTTACTGAATTTTTATTATTTTAAATATTATGTTGCTCTTAAGTGAAAGATTAATTTCATTCCAAAGTTTTATGGGACAGATAGATGCAACATTTTGGAGTTACAGTCCAGTCTGCCTTAACCGAAAGATACGGGACCTGAGCACTTTCCGTTAATCAAGATTCCATAGGAGTTTTCCGATAATCGAGAATCATCCACCTCCCTCCTAGAAAAATGATCAGTATTTCGAGATGAAAACAAACCCGATAATGAAGATGAGCCCAAGTCTAACAAGTGCAGCATTTCGCATACGGAAGTTACTAAAAGCTTAGATTAGGCACTTAGATACCTAGAAGCGCAAAGGTGAAACCACTACTAAAGACGTTGTCTTGTTTAAAAGATGGCAGGACAGGGCTGCTTTAAAGTAAACCAAAATTTAGCAGTAAAATGATTACTGCATATTTTGACAAATAAATCAACTTTGTAAGTACGAATTCATTTTTTATTTATTTAGGCATTTATGCGTACATTTCATATTTTAGCAACAACAAAATAAAATAATGGAGTCTTTCGGTTAAGCCGTATTTCGGATAACAGGGACCCTACTGTACTTACAAAGTTTCAAGCATTCAAAAATAAATAATCCTACCTTATGCCCCGAAGTGGCTCTTTGTGCGCTTGGAACATCTTTACATTGTTCATGTTGCTCTGCCAGTATTTGACATAACCAGCATGGTCCCCTGTGACCATCCACACATCGTTGTGGCTCCAGACCATGCAGCGGACAGGCGAGTCATGGGCCTAGAATGAAGAGGAGCTTAAAAAAATAAACCATAGAAGGAGATCTTACAAAACTTATAGTATACTAAAATGAAGATCCTTACCCCATTCCCCCCAGAGAAATGGTTTTTAAACTTGACATAAATTAGAAAAAGTGTGATTTATTTAAAGGCATGTCTAGGAAATTACCTGCAGAATTGTTTCAAAATTGAAGGTCAGCCCATTCCAAAGAGTAAACTCTCCACTGGAAGCTCCAGTCACAAGTCGTCTTCCTTCAGGTGTCCACTGTAAAAAGAGAAAAACAATTTATTCAATATCAGCTGTTAGTTATTTTTTAACACCCAATAAATTAAGAATAAATATTAAATTATTATAATGAGTCATTCCACGTCAAATCGACCAGCTCAAAATCTTCATGTCACAGAATTCAATCTTGATTTTATTCCAAATACTAGAGACAAATTTATTCGACACATATTTTTTGTTTTTTCAAAATTTTAAGAATTAAGAAAGTTATGATTTTTTGAAACCGAAAAGTTAAGCCTAACTTTTTCTCATTTAGCATTGCGGTCTATGGGAAATTTAGTATTTTCGAATGAGTATAACTAAAAAGGGTAACCAGGGAGCAACTAACAACTTTTTGTATGGAATACTATTACTAATGGTAACATTTTGGTAAAGTGCACTGTTGTTCCTAAAACTCCTTCTACCAAAATTATTTTTTTAAAAGTCAGAGGAGAATAACATTAGTTCCAATGGAGAAATTTGTACAATAGGTTTGTGTTTATGAAAGAATATGTGCATATACATACGTGCGAGAAGAATATGTGCGACTATATTTTCTTTAATGAAGTATTAATATTAAAATTTCTCATATGATAACAAACATTTTTTAAATACTTCGTGTTATTGAAAAATTTAAGTCTTTTCCTCCTTTCAAAGTTTAACTTATATTTATAATATTTTTTTATTTAATATAAATACTAATTGAAATCTCAAAGGTACAAGGTATTTACATTTTTCAATAATACAAAGTGTTTAAAAATATTTGCTATGGTATTTCAAAGCGGTATGTTATTTTAACACGCTTGCACATATTCTTTCATAAACACAAACCTATTGTACCCATTTCTCCATTGGAACTAATGTTATTCTCCTCTGACTTTAAAAAAAATAATTTTGGTAGAAAGAGTTTTGGGAACAACAGCGCCCTTTACCAAAATGTTACCATTAGTTATAGTATTCCATACAAAAATTTGTTAGTTGTTCCCAGGTTACCCTTTTTAGTTATACTCGTTCGAAAATACTAAATTTCCCATAGACCACAATGCTAAATGAGAAAAAGTTAGGCTTAACTTTTTGGTTTTAAAAAATCATAACTTTTTTAATTCTTAAAATTTTGAAAAAATAAAAAATACGTGTCTAATAAATTTGTCTCTAGTACTTGGAATAAAATCAAGATTGAATTCTGTGACATGGAGATTTTGGGCTGGTCGATTTGACGTGGAATGACTGAATCTATTAGTATTTCTACACAAAATATTTTAAAACTATATGCAAGCTTTTTTGGAATTTTTTTTCTTTAAGGATAATTACTTAAAGTTGTATAACCCAACTTAGTAATTGGTTTAATGGTTAAACTGAATTTGATAGATTAATTAATTTTACTATAATTTGATATGTTATTAATAAATAAATTTCAAATAATTTTGAGCTGATTTATTTATTAACTAAGTAAAAAAAAACTTAATGTTTCTTATAGAAACTTGTAATCAAATATTACAACAAACCAAAACTTTCTTAAGAGTTCTTCAATGAATTGTAAGACAGTTTTCAGTGTTATTTTTTTTTGGTCAGTAGCAACACAGCATTTAATTGATAGCATGGTTCATATCAATCTATACAATAGGATCAATAAAACATAAAATACTACAAACAGATAAAATAGGTTGAATAAAATTAAATATTTATGTTGAGCTTTTATTTTTAAGAAATACAGCAAATGTAAAATAGTTATAAATTTGAGATCACAATGACAAATACATTTTGCTATTACATTACACGATTCTAGCATAGTTACTTACAGCAACACAAAATATCGGACACCTCATTTTGTTCGTGGATGTGCGAACAAACTTGGTTGTAACTGCATTAATGGGATTGTCAGGCATGCTTAAAGGAGGAGTCATCTGCAATAAAGAAGAAATATATTTTAATATACTAATTGAACAGTATTTATTAAGTAACAAACTACCTTGAGTGACAATTAAAAGCGTGCTGAACCAAATAGTAAATAAATGTGTCCTATTCATACATGCTAAAATAAATTAATGATTTTACATGGGGGAAAAACCAAATATTATGACTTTAGTAAAATTGTATCGGTGAGTGCAGAAACCACTTCAGTAAAAAAAAATCCGAAAACTCGTTTTCAA
This sequence comes from Hylyphantes graminicola, assembly GCA_023701765.1. Taxonomy (NCBI): domain Eukaryota; kingdom Metazoa; phylum Arthropoda; class Arachnida; order Araneae; family Linyphiidae; genus Hylyphantes; species Hylyphantes graminicola. The sequence continues at coordinate 67,033,955 of CM043113.1, read as the reverse complement.
TGAAAATAAGCGTAGAAAGAGGCAAGATGCATGTTGGGTGCAAAAACTACGTTAGTCTGTTGAGTAGTTCTGTAAATACAGGATGTTTGTTTCGAGTGTTGAGTGCAAAAATAGAGGAGGAGTTATTAAGTTTTCTCTCCTTCCTGAAAAATTTTTAATTTGAGACTGACGTTGTTTCTGCACTCATAGATTCAATTATTAGAGGCATATCCTTATTTTTTCACGATTGTTTATGTATGCATTAATTTGCAGAAAACAAGATAATTACTCAACTCTTTTTTTTTGTAAGTAACATAATATTAAACAAACCCAACATCAGTTATTAAAACTTGCTTTCAGGGCTAGAAAAATCTCAAAAATTTTACATGCCCTGTCGGGCATGTTAGTCCTAGAAATACATGCCCGAATAAAACTTTTACATGCCTAAGTGCAGGCCGAGCGAAAGGGGGAGGGGGAAAAGAAACTGTACCCAGGCATGAGTTTTTCAAAAATAACAAAAGCTGAAACTAAAATGCGTAATTGGAAGCATTTTTTTAAAAGCAGTATATTCAATTCACGAAATAAACTGTTACATTATGTAAGTTGGAAAACCAAATTCTCTCACTTTTCCAGGTTCTCCCAGAGAATTTACAGAACTTTTCAGGTTTTATCAATATTAATTAAAAATATATCAAACTATTATACCTTAAAAAACCTTGCCAAAATAACAAGGAATTCGAAAATTGTAGAAAGTGGTGAAATTTCCTTACCCCCACCCAGAATTTTATTGATGAAGAATTTCTATTTGATGCCATAATGACAACATTGTGAAGTAACTAATTTCAACTAAAGATTAAAATTATAAATTTTTTTCAAGAAGCAATGAATGAATCTGGGTATTTATTAAAACGCAAAATATTTAGTTAAATTTATGGAAAGGTATTTTTGATGAAATGTTTACATGCCCGGTCGGGCATGTGAGGCGAAAAAATACTTGCCCGATTGGAATTTTTACATGCCCCGGGCATGTCGGGCAATATAATTTTCGAGCCCTGCTTGCTTTAACTTTCTTTTGTACATAACAGTGTAGCAAAGTATTTACATATGTTGAATGAAGTCACATACTTAAAAGGCATGATTATTTTTTGAATATCAAAACATACATTAGGTTCATTGAATTTAAAATATTTTTTAAAGGGCTGGTCAATCACATAGAGCTAATGCATTAGTATTGAAATACTAACTTCTGTGAAAGTATTGATTCGGTACGTAAGCAAATTTTCCCCAATGAGAATCATTATAACATCAAAATAACACATTTGAATAGAAAATACCATTCACTTATCTTAATTATTAATTGATAAAAGTTAAAAAAAAGAGTTAAGTCATATGTAGAATAGTTTGGTTAAATCTTAAAAATTGATAATTAGTCAACCAAATGATATTTTTACTTTTATTTTGCTGCTATAACACTTCTTTATACCCAGTGAAAAAGGACTAACATAGCAAAGCAACTTTCATAAAAGTAAGGATTTCTTAATTATAATTAATGTGTTAGGCCTATGGGATCAACCATCTTTCCTAAACAAGTTACATAATAAATTAGTTCACCTCTGTGTAGTATGCAGGATCAGGTTGAACTGCTCTTCTATCTCTATAATCACGCTGCCAAACCCTGGCCTGAAAAATTAAAACATGTTATTTTATTGATAATACACCATAAGATGTAGAGCTTTTAAAAATAATTTACATGCTGAGTTCATTTGGAGCCAAACATCCAGGCCCTAACCACTGGATAAAAGAACGTGGTTGAATCGATTTAAAATATGCTGCACCATAAATACATTTTTTTACATTGGAGGCATTTTTGTCTTCTTCTGGTTATTGTCATAGTAAATTATTATAGTAAGTTTGCCCATGTTGTTGTTGTTGACTTATTCCTCTTGGACAGCCACGGGCTAGACCAAATCAATGAGCTCAAAAGTCTTTAGGAAATCAAATACGAGTAAGGGACTAGAGTAAAAGTCATTCTTCTCCAGGCCAAGACAGCGTAAAATGTGATCGGGAGAAGCCTGTGCAGAGTTACACCTCGTGCACATTGAAAAGGTCTTTCTCCCAAGATCAAAAGAGAGACACCTGATGTGACCACTTATGAGTCTACTTATGGCAGACTCAGGGCTGCCAGTGCCAGAAAGCTTTGAAAATAGTTGCTTTAGTAGCCTAAGATGTTAAAAAATAGTAGCCAAAATAGTATCCTCTTTTACCTAACTAAATAAACAACTTTTAATTGTAAGTATACACAAATGTATTTTTTTTTTAATATTTGCTTTGAATGTTATCCGAAATTAAATAAAATCTCCAAAAAAAGTGATAAATTAGTTTAATATGCTTCGATACAAAAATTTAAAAACTAACACTTAAGACTTATATCAGTGCAGATCTTAGAATTGTAGCACCAACACTCGGTTAAAAGGATTGATAAAACTGCCAATAGTTTTCGGATGTGTATTGCAACAGAAAATTTCATGTTAAATTATTAAACCAATTTATATATAACTGTTAGAGAACATAAATTAGGAGAAAACATTTTAAAACTACTTATTTGTATTGGAATTTAATTAGCAATTGCATAAAAATTTTCAAAAAACAAAAACATTCCATTAACGATTGGATAAGAAACAGCCATAAAAGTGCCTTTTTTATCCTTCAAAAATATATATGTATGGTATATAAATTTATCTATTTTTAATTTTTGATTAGTATTTAGCTAAAAAATTTAAGTAAAACCAACATTCATCTATAAAAAGCCTGTCATTTCACAGAAGCGAGTAGGAAGAAGTTAAAATGCGAAATTGTGCAAAAAAAAATTTAAGACCGCAACTTAAATTTACAAATTGCAACACCAACTTTCAAATGAAAGGATTGATACTGCCGATAAAATTTACTTGAAAATAAATTTATTAAAAAATATAATATAAAATAAAAACAAGTTTATTTTAAATAGTTATCAGCTATTCAAGAAACATAAGGATCAATACTAATCCATGTAAATGTTTCACTGAAATATCTCGCAGCTTAAAAATACAAGGATGGCTGAATTAAAACTATAAAATGTAATTATTTTTATTTAACACGATCCAGAATCATCGAAATTCACAAGTGAAATATAACTTTTTTTAAAAAAAAATATTTAAAAAACGTATTTGGATACGATTCTTTTAGATACCGCCAGATTACTTAATAAAAACTTCAAAATAAAGCAAATTAATAACAAACAGACAGATGTCAATCCTATCCCCAAATGCAGTTTTAAAAAAATCTTCAACAAAGCATACAAAATCAAAGTTTTAGTTTCAATAAACTTTACATAGGCTGCTAAAAAAAAAAAAAATCATAAGTCAAGTACTATTTCAAAAACACATGGTTTTTGCTTTTGTTTTGTGCAAAACGAAAGCAAAACTTGATGAGAACTTTTGACTAGATCTATGTGAGAACCAAACAAAAACTTTAGGCATCATCTGCACTTCATGTTTTGCGTATCGGCAGTATCATCGTGGCGCCATCTATGGAAAAATTATATAACTAAAACTAAAATAGTCGCCCAAGACTGAAAATAGTTGACGGTTTCGCTTAAAATAGTCGTTTTAGGCCCTTTTTGGTCTTAAATAGTTGCCATAGTCGCCTAGACGCTAAAATAGTCGCTTTAGTAGCCTTTTAAGTCGCCACTGGCAGCCCTGCAGACTGTATGGTTCTATCAGCCCCTAAGCCCACAGGAGACTGATCATTTTACTAAAAGCGGGCCGGAGGGATGTTCCATAGTTGTTGGTTAGTGGTTCTGATCTTGGAGCAAAACTCGGGGAAAGTTGATTTGAAATTGTGTAGTTAACTGAAGTTTGCCCCTCCACTTACCTAACTTTAACGACCAAAAACATAAAAACATGATTAAATAAACAACTCACCTCAATATGTTTAATGACAGAAGTATTATAATCGACTGTCTTCCTCGTAACTGCCTTCCTGAGCCTTTTCCCATCAAACTCAATTGCCTGGTTGTTGGCCGCCCCTTGCTGCATGTGTTGGTTGTAAGGGACAAAGGGCTTTTTCTGGAAGCCCTGCGGCTGGAATTTGGGGACATAGTTGAAGCGAGGAATGGGGGTGACTTGGGGAACTTGCATGACAGTCTGCATGGTTGCTTAGCTGAAAAGAAAACATGAAATAAACTTAGGTCATTCATTGCAGGGATTGGAGTAATGTGTTCTTGTAGCAGTTACTTTTTTTTCAGGTAACACTGTTTACATTTTTCAAGTAACAATAACTTAGTTACTTTTAGCAGTAACGAAGTAACAAGAAAAAATACTTCATTACTTTTCACGCCGCTCTTCACAGGCTATTATCACAGTTGGGCGCTCAGCTCAGATTTAATTATTTAAAATATCACTTTAAACAATGCTAAATGTTCGTTATTACCTTTTTTGATGGTCCCTATTTTTTAGTCTTGGTTCTCTATGAAAATCGGTAAGATGGCTAAGTTTAAATTTGTCTTCTAACTTGAAATTTCTAAAAGTAACTTTAATCAGTTACTTTTCATATTAAGTTAACAGACCATCCGATCCCTGATTTATTGCAATCTACACAAATAAGAAGCCTAGGGGTACAAGTGACTACACATTGATAATGAGAAAAACAACAAGATCAGTAGGGTCTCAAGAAAGTACCTGATATTGAAGGGGTTTTTTTTATCATTTAATATTGCAGCACCATACAGTGATTTACTTGGATCCCTTTGCAACAACAATATTTTTATCCACAGCAACTACTCAGGAGGGCACTAATGCTAATGCTTAAAAAAACTGCTTATGTACTTCTTGGCCTTAGCTCTTAGACTATGTAAAAGACAAGTCAGTTTGCTGCTAAAACTAAATGCAGATCTACCAAATGCGCTCTAGTCAATGCCGTCTTTACCATTAGGGCACACGGGGCCCGTGCCCAGGGCCCCCATTCTCAGGGGGCCCCGAAGGACCGACAATTTCTCTCACACATTTATTCTCAAAACATATTTGTCGGGCACATTACATTTTTTTCAAAAATCAGTGATATTATCAGAAGGTATTTACAAGGCATATACTATGCCATTATATCGATGACTGCGCCGATTATGCTATTAATGCCTTCAAAATGGTAATTTAGATATTTCTGAAGCATTGTCTTTAACTGCAAGTGACATCAATCATCCAGGAGACACTAGAAAGGAATACCAAAGCCCAGCAAAAAAGAAATGGGGAAATTTGAGACTTCTCTTCTAACAGAAATATGGAATGATCTTTTGGGAGTTATGAATAAAACAAGTCTAAGTTTACAGAATAGCACTATAACCATGGTCGTTGTAAAGAAACTTTACCAATCTCTGATCAGTTATGCCAATACCGCAGGCAATAATTTTGATCAGTACGAAACGGCTGCTGAAGATAAAAATCCATATGCTGACTACAAAGATACATTTTGAAAAAAAAAAAGATTTTGCCCCTCAGCACACATCATTTTTTTTTTTTTTTTTTGAAGGATCATTAGAGACTGCACAGTTGAGAGACAAGGAGAAGTTTCGTGTAGATACTTTAGTTCCCATAATTGACACATTAAATACACATTTAAAAAAAAAAAACTTCCGGCAGCATACCAAGATATTGACAGTCGATTTAGTTTTCTTTGTCAGTTAACAACAATCGAATCTGGTGAGTTGACCAAAAAAATGCAAAGAATGTTCAGAATTTTATCATGAAGATATTAATGCAGATGAGATCAAAACAGAATGTTTTCATTTAAGCTAATATTTAAAAAAAACATAGCAGAGCAATCATTGGATTTAAATATCTCAACCTTACATAACCTAATAAAATCAGATAAATTCGAAGAAAATTTTCCAAACATAGAAATTGTTACAACAATATTCCTTTGCCTAATGGTTACCAATTGTTTTAGAGAACGGTCATTTTCGCAGCTTAAGAGAATAAAAAATGAATTGCAAACAACAATGCTACAAGAACGGCTGAGTAATATGTCAATTATTTGCATAGAAAGTGATATCCTTCAAAAAATTGACTTTGATGAATAATAAAATATTTTGCTTAACTGAAATCCCGAAAAAAAAAAAACGTAATCGTAACCAAAAAAACAGAAGCATTTTAACATCACTAATATATCTTACTGTATTTGATTACCTACTTATTTGATTACCTATAATACATGACCATACTCAGTAAATTTTTTTATTATAATTCGCTTTTTTACTTTCTAAAAGGGCCTCAAATTATTGTGTGCCCAAGGGCCCCAGCCTAGTTTAAGACGGCGCTGGCTCTAGTGTGACGCTTATTGAACAAAACAAGCTGGTAACTCTATGGATTGAACTCGGCGATAACCATTTATCAGATTTTCAGAGCAAGAAAGGTTTATTTTTTTCCTCGACGGAAATCCAGCAATGGGTACATATAAAGCGTTATCCAGAAAGTAGTTAACCATTGGGTATTGCTTGGTTAAATTCAGATAGTTGGCAGGTCACTTTAAATTGTTGACACAATTTTTAACAATCCAAAAACAAAATTTGCATTAAATATGGACCAAACAACAACAAAAAATTGAAAATTAAATTAAAATTCATACTCTATACACGTATAAGCAAAAAGAGCATTGAAATTTTTCTTACATTAGAAGATGTACTCCAGTACTATCTAATGCAATAATCTTTTTGGATGGCTTGAAATGTATAGGAAATAAATAAAAATTTCATCCTGAAACATAAAAAAAAAACATCAGAAAAGGAGATACAAATTTTTAAGTAAATCAATGCAGTAGATGAACGAAGATTATTTACAATAATTTATTTTAATAAAATGCAGCTAAACAAAATTTAAATTGTAATTAGAAAAAAATTTAGAAGCATTTAACATCAGGACAGCTAAAATCTTACAGTACCTATCATAGTGTTTGGAACATATTTTTTGCAAAGCTAAGTTTTGGAATTGTTTTCCATTGCTATAGTTTGTATTACAACACTAGTCTGCTTCCCCTACCCACTTATGAGGTTGTCCACAAAACAGTTTGGTTTGAATTATCGTCGCACTAGAGCTACACACGGGCTCTTGGCGACGGCCCTTAGAGTTTTAGAACCCAGTCAAGTGACAAGCCGACACCTGAGTAGGCACCCAAAGCAACCGTTAAGGGAGACATCGTATGCAGCGTTAGGACTCTGAAGGATATTTAACCTGCACACCCTCTATACGGTGTATTATTCGTCAGACATTTTTGGCTGCACAGGCCGATTATCCAGGAAATGGTGCGAGGGGAGATCTTTTAGCATTTTTCCTTAACCTACTTGGGTGTGGACAGAGCAGTTGCGATTGACCCCAGAGCCTCAAACCAGGTAGGTCCAGAACAGTTGTCGCGGAGATAGGAATAAACACACAGTTTAAACTAGCGATCTAATTTATTTACAACACAGCATAACGCAGAACTGCCCACTAACTGGTGGGACTTAGGCTTTATAGTAGACATAGAATGTTCTAGAAAGATCGAAATGGAATATTAAAGAAAGTTCCAGAATCATCCTGATTCCAGGCAAATAATAATTAACAGTTTTAGTTTAACGATTTCCTTCGCTCACACAAACTGTTTGGGAATCCGGGACGCCCGCGTGGTAGGCGAGCATTATACAACTGGATTTACGAGGCATGAGATCTCTTATGTGAGGCACAGTGACGCTCGCATGGTCTCTTATTAAACCACACAAGATGGTGGAGGAAGCCAAGCTTGCATTGTAATTGTATGTACTATAGAGCAGGATAAATTAAGGCATCACTAACATAGGATACTGTGGACTGCAGTATCACTAAAAATGACTTGGATCCTTTTGTATAACTATGGCAAAAAGAGTCCAACTGCTCATCCTGGCGTTATCTTAGCTATCCCATTAAGAAATTGCTATGTACAAAAGAAAAAAAAGAATCCTGCCCATAAATAATACTGTGTATATCTCGTACACATAGGTATTAAGTATTGGCATGTATATGTAATTACTCCTATCTATAAGGTTAAGAAACCTGACATTCTAAAGGCATCCTGCATTAGGTGGCTGGGCCATCTGTGCGATACAAAGACAGCTTCTCCACTAAAAAAGTAACTTTCTCGAAGATAGAAGGAAAACGGTGCAGAGGAAGACCCCTAACTAGATGGCTGGATGTGGTTGAAAGAGACCTCAAGGTTTTAGGAGTAAATCGATAGAGGACCATTGTAGGGGACAGAGTCAGATGGAGGAGACTTGAAGAGACGGCTTTGGCCTGTAACAGGCTGTAGTGTCAATGAAGAAGAAGATAAGGTTTTATTGTGAAAACTTTAGATTCACCCTTATTACTTGATTTAACTCTGGTTCAGACTTACAAGGCCAATATTGAAATCATAGCCAGTTTACACTATAGGTATTTAGCCTTATAACAGAAGTCACTGAAGCCTTGACTACCTCATACCTTTATATGAAATCTCTGTTGGCTGTTAGGGTTAGGCAGAGTTCGATGAACTAACAAGTTTAAAAAAACTGCTGTGTACACAAGATTTGGAGTAAAACTTGCTACAAAAAATATTACTAATAATGATTAACTTTTTTATGTAAGCTATCGTGGATTTATAATAAATTAAAAAAACAAATTGTATAGATATTGCACAGAAATTTTTTTAGTTACGTAAAATAGAAAAAAAAATTGGTGTTGAGTTTGCGTCTTACAACAGTTTATACATCCTCCATGAAAGGAAAGGGGGAGTTTTCACTGCAAAAGTGATATTTTCTTTAACTTAGAAACAGATGATTTTGATTTAATGATTTGGAATTTCCAGCAGGAGTAAAATCTTTTATGTGTAGGTCTATATTATCCACACCTCAATTTAGGTGGAATTATCATCACACTCACAACTGCTATTGGCGACAGGCTTTGTAATTTAGAACCATTGTCAAGTGATGTAAAGATATAGTGGATACGATAAAAATCAAACGGCTTCAATGGCTCGGACATCTCTAGTGAATAAATGAGAAAAGAACCACAGAGAAAATTTATAAAGGAAAACCAGATGGAAGGAGGAGAGTTGGACGTCCTAGGAAGAGATGGCTAGACGAGGCGGAAGAAGATCTAAGAAGGATGAAGTTGAAAATTGGAGAGTTAAGGAAAAAGTGGCACTGTGTGTTAAAGGAGGCCAAGGTCCTTCATGGACTGTAGCACCAAGGAGTTAGTACGTAAATAAGTTAAGTGATGTGGCAGCGCCCTAGGAGGCACCCAGCACAATGCTTTAGGGCGACGTTGTATGTTCCGTTAGGACTTATTTAACATATACTCTTTCGACACAGAACCATTCCTAGTTTGGTAGTTATTTTGGCAATGCCAGCACTCGATATTAGGACCTTTCACATGCAAGGTAAACACCTCAACGATTAGGCCCCTGATATATCTGCTGTAAAAAGTTTGTAACCTAAAGAACCTTAAGGAGTTTTTGTGAGAGAATTTTTAGTTTCTGAAATGAGTGGCAAAACATTTTTTTTCTCCGATGGGGCTGCAATATTGGCGGTCAAGCCTCTGCAGACTCAGCATATTCTCCAGACGCGAGGGCCATTTTCTTGTGGCACCACCTTCTGAGTTCCCTGTGGATGTTAAAGTATGCCGAGATTTGATTTTGCTGAGGGAACCCAAGACAAATAGGCCCTCTAGCGATCTTATATATGCCACATAATCATATGACATGCATGTCCAAGATTTTCCCATCCAGAAAATGTGACGACTTAACCGGGGCTAGAACCCCCGATCTCGGGCTTATGAGGCGGACACGTTTAACCTCTCAGCCACTGAGACGTGGCAGAACATTGATGTTCTCTTGGCCTCTAATAGAAATGGGAAGCATGCACTACATATTGAGACAAATAGGTTTTTTTTAAATCAGATTTTAGTTTGACTGAAAATGTGAGAAAACTTATTTTTAGAGAATTGGGATTGAATTTTATAGATTTTATTTTAATTTATGGACAATAAAAAAGTTCACATGTAACAGCAATAAGGTGTACAGTTTTGGCTACGAATGTAATAAAATGCTTGAACCCCCAAGACTTGCATCCTTAAAGCTGTAAAAGATTTTTCTTGTCAAGATCGTTAAATTAAGATTTTGTTGCATACATAGGTCAGGCCTTGAGCTACACTTCCCCTGGTGTGATCAATGTTGCCCTAGATTTTCTTAATTATTGTAAACTGTTGCATCTTTACCAAAGATTTGAACCATTGATTCAAATCCTCAATAACGACAACTTAAAGGAAAGACAACCCTGTCAACTGTGGCTCCAGTGTGACGTTAATCCAACTAACCAACTCTTGGGATTTAACATGGTAATAAAAAAAATCAGATTACGACCGTCTAGCAGAAATTAAATGTTTATCTTCCAACTTGAAAAGTTTTATACATTATTTAACACTTATCAATGATCGAAATATATTCTAAATGTGAAAATTTCCACATGCATTCTCTAAAAAATATTTCATAAGTATAAAGCATATACCTTCAAATTGCATTGTGTTTCCAAAAGTTACAACCTGTCCTAGAAGCAAAAAATTGTGCATTACATTGGTACGTTGGCCTCAGATAATGAATTTTGTTTTAATATCCCACCAGAGCCATACAAGAGGTATTGCCTACCTTAGTTGAATGACCAAAGCTGCACAAGATGGGATGACTTAATTTGTGTATAGAAATTAAATTTTTAAATAAATCAACCATACAAAAATAACATTGCAAATTAACTTACTTTTTAAAGTTTCACAAAACTTGCAGCATTGTTATGGAAATATTTGTTCACGAATCAATAAGTGGCATATTTTCTTAAGACTCCATAATGCAAAATCCATAAACAACCTTGAAAATTAGAAATTAGCATACATAAATTTTAGTTATACCCCGAAAGGTATTAAGAACTTACAAGGAAGTAAAATATTTTATGTTTTCATTTTGACCTTATTAAATAATTTTTAGAAATTAAATAGTTCAGTGCCTAAAGGGTTTCTGAAATAAAGAGAAATATTTAAAGATAACCTATAAAGACAAAAATAACAAAAAAGGAAAAAAATAACTATTATTTAAAATTCAACTTAATTTGCACATTTTCAAATGAAAAGTTAGATAAGGAATACATTTTATTAGATGTTTAAAAAAAATGAATATCAAGGTGGTTGCAATTGGACCCCTTAATAATAAGTGCTAACTTAAAACTGTATTGTAAAAATCTTTCATTGTAATACAAAGATAGAATTTTGAAGAGAGGATTGGTTGATTTAAATAAAAATTTAACCTATATGTTATCAATTATTAACTATTGTAAAAATTAGAGACCAAAAGTGAGTAAAACTGTCCTTTATTAAAATCAATTTCAATAAAAGCAAACATTTGTGCAAATAGAATTTTTATTATGCAAAATGTTGTAATTTCTTTATTAAAAATATAATCTTTATTAAAAATATATAACTGTGTAAAAATTCAAACAGTTATTGATTTTACTTATAAGCTTTATGCTTATTTAACATTTAATGATAAAAAAATTCTTCCACAAGGCTTTCAGAAAGTCTTGCATTCTTGACTTTTCAAGGAGACTGAATGGATCTTTCAGGAGTTGAATCTTCCGAAGAATCAATGCATTTTCCAATTTAAGGGAAGAAATATTTATTTGGAATTCGTTTGTGCTACCCTGAGAATATCAATTTAAACTTCCTAAAACAGAGATAGGGAAAACAACTCGGCATTGGAAAAGCCACCTGCCCCCTTCCCACTAAAGAAAATAGGGATTAGGACTAAGTGGAATATTGTTGCACTAGAGCTACACAGGGACAGTCATAATTTATAACCATAGTCAAGTGACAAGACGACACCTCAGTACTACTGAAGACCTATACACTATATCCTAACATGTAAATTTAGGGAGTTGACAGGAGTAAGTAGCAGACCATGACGATGTCGTGAACTAAACATTGTCTTAACAAATAAAATAACTTAACGTTCGATACTGACCGATTTGTTTTGAACCAAGAAAGAGTGCAAAAAAAAGGACTTCACTGCGATAACGCTTGAAAACATTAAGAGTCATCAAGATTTGGTTGACCAATCGGCCCTGAACTTAAAATTATAACAATAACTAGAGACACCTGCGCTTTCACTGCAAACTAGCATATATTACAAAGCATTGAAGTTTGGTTGAATAAAGTTTGGTAATTACATAAAACTTTGGAACAAGTAAGAAAATAATTTTAGCATCTAATTCGCAAAATTTGTTTTTCAAGGCCTTGAAAACGAAATCTTAATATTCAAGGACTTTTAAGGTTTTCAAGGCCGCATACGAACCCTGCAGCAGGCACACCGCAAAACTTTAAAGGGATATCATCTGCAACGACCCCTACTTGAGCCATATTAAACGCACACTCTTTCTACACGAGGTATTACTCATCACCATTATTCGGCTGCAGCGTTATTTCGACAAGGTCGGATTCGAACCAGGAACCTTTGGCGAGCAAGGCAAACACCTTAATTACTATCATAATGAAGGCTTTCTCATCAAAGCCTTTGATACGATGGGAAAGAAATCAACCAAATCTGTTAAACTGAAAAAAAGGTCCATAATGATTAAAAATCAGAAGAGCACAAGACAGCTAATTTTTCAGGATTCAATAAGCTTGCTTGGAATGTTAACCAAAGGTCAAACAAGCCACTTGGCACAAACAACAAATCAAGCCAAGGCTTTAGGAATAGAGATGATAGGTCGAGGCAGATTTTAATTACACAGGCAATAAATTATAGTCTCACCTGCAATGGTAATGCTCGATCAGAGACTAGGACTACTTTTGAAATGCAGGAAAAATGTATTTATGCAATGCATGAACCTGAATTCAATTGTTGAAGCCACAACTGAATGAAAAGCTACGTATTTTGAAGGAAAATTAAGCATTTTTATACAATAACAGTGAAAAATCACATTCCACTGCATTACGAAATGCTGATTTTTAACCAATCAGGCAGTTTAGTCCAAAAAATGGCAGTGTTAATTTTTAACATTTTGGAAACACTTCTTTGGGCTGTCACTATTTTTAACTAAATTGTAACTAACTTTTAACTTAAACTTAACTTTTAACTATAACTATAGGTGACAGCTTGTGGAACACTAGAAGTAAGTACAGTCAAGTAATGCAAAAAGTTCTCAACTGTGATAACAATTGCAACCATGGTCTGCCACTTTAATAAACGAACTAATATTTTACTATTGAGACAAGATGTAAACTGAAACTGGATAAAGAAGTTAACGTGAAATGTAACCAAAGCTTTGTACTTTTTACAATTAAGAAACTTCATATTTGATTACCAAAAAAGGCCAATTTGGCCCAACCCTTCTTACTAACTAACCAAATTAGTACTTAGAAATAATTAGCTCTTAGAATATCTAAAAAGAGGGCACTATTTAACCTTTTAGGAAATGATTTTGATCTGAAATGGGGCTTTTAGTTTGGAAATAGCTTTATTTGTGTGAAAAAATTTATTAGTTATCTTTATTATTCAAAAACATACATTTCAAAACAATTTACATTTGAATCATGTAATCAGTACACAATACAAAGTCACATTGTTTTCCAGTTTAGAAAAAACATGAAACATACAAAAAATACCTTTGCAACAATGCCCAATAAAGCGCTTTGTAGAACGAAAAAAAGTATCCCATCCCAATTATTTATCCTTCAATATTGCTATTTTATTAGAAATTGAAACATCCGCGCAGAAGAAAGAACACATTGCGCCTTTTAGTAAAATTTGACAAACAAAAGTTACCCAATTAAGACTATCAAATGGCGTCGAGGATTTGAGGACAATCTAATTTAATTTCAAGTATTTACTTCCCATTAAACGCTGTCATTTTACTAAAATTCACAATGTGTCTCTTCTTAGTATATATTTGTTACATAAAACAAACGATAAACTTTATTGAGACAAAAAAAAAAAAGTAATAATTAGGCTACCATCACGTAGGCAGTATGAAGCTACCTGATACGATACACGTTGATTCAATAAGTGTCCAGCATACAATGTTACATAGTCAAAACAATGTATAATTCTTTATAGGGTAATAAACTCTTCGGAAATCTTTTTTGAATATATAAAAGAGCATTTCAGATTAAAAATAAGCTATGAAACACTAAAAATATCCCAATCAGACAATTTTTTTTACGTGTTCGTCTTTTCGGTTGTCGTTGCCATTTGAAAAAGTAAAATAGTTTGAAAAAAATATACGCATTCAAACAACGCTCTACTTTTGGCCACTCAACTTTTAGTCCTGTCCTTTATTTCTGCGAACTTGTTCAGAGTTTCTTTCTAAAATATGAATTACGAAAAAAAATGTTTTTTCTTGTGTTGTGTGCTTGGTAAGCGACCCGCTTATAAACCTTCACCAAGTAAGACAGACACAACGCACACATACGTAACAGAAATGGGCAATTCTACCATAATTTTTAATTTAATGTCTCTTGTGCATAACTTAAAACGAATTAATATTTATCTACCATTTTTTCTTATTATTCTAACAGAATGGTACTTATATAATTGCAAAACGGAATTTTAAAGCAACGAAACTCCAAAAAAAATTTTATAACACAAAAAAAAAAAACACTGCAGAAAAGTCCAGTCCTTATACCGTCGTATGTCCCGAATGTCAAATTTTTAGTTTAGGGCTCAAGCTAACACATTTTTTTTTTAGCTAAATTACCTTCATTTGGACTTTAACTTGAACTAATACTGTAACTTAACAAATTCCTTCCATAAAATTTTGGCTTTTAATATTTATAATGTGTTTTTCTCGTCTCGATCCTAACTTTGTCCCTGGGTTTTGGTACATTCTGACCTCATTCCTAAAGTGGTGAAAAGAGGCACGGGATGGAGCTACAGTGATTCTTCAACCATGAAAACTGTATTGCAAAAAATTCACATTTCAGTTAGTATTCACATATGTTTGCTAAAATTCACCAAAAATCCCAAAATTAAAAAAAAAAAAAAAAAAAACTCAGTAAAATTAGCTGCGAGATTTTTTGCTTTTCATACAGTCTCCCAGGTTTATGATTAATTTTTGCTTGATAATTGAAATTTTCTTTCTATAAATATGTCTAAGTGGAGTACAAGGAGTGAAAATATCCATTTTTATTAAACTGGACAAAACACGGGTTTCAACACAAAAAAGACCGGAAAACAGTGTGAATGTCCTTACCTTCCGTTCCAGACTTTCCGGTCCTTACCATCGTATTGATATCTGGGGATGAAAAACCGAAACCAGTTTTAAGACTAACCGTTTTTTGTGATTTCGGTTTCATTGAAAAATAGTTATTACGCTATTTGTGCCCGCTACCGGTACAAAACGCGTGTTGTTAGGTTTGTGGTTAGCGATATAACCCACTAGGCCACCCGAGCAGGGCCTCCAAACTTCAGTGATATATAGATCTTATTAACGTTTTTAACTGCTATATGTGTTAACTTCAACCGTTTGATGCTTGTTTCTATTTTCGTTTACGATCTGCAATCGTTGTTTTGTTCGGCCATTTTTACTAGAAGTAAATGGTTTTCGCAATTAAATTACTAATATTTATCGAAATATTGCGTTACAAATAAATTTAAAACGGTCTACGTAACTTTTTTTTTTGCCAGTAATAAGTCTTTATCGCTTAAACATTCAAAATAATGTATGTATGTAAGGTTTAGAACTATTTGTCTTCCTACTATCGATCATTATAGTAAGATATTCTCGTGTTAAAATAAAAAAATGTCGAATTTGACGACCAAAGGCAGCCATGTTACCCAACCAGAACGTTTCTGCAAGTACATTCACAGATACTGCAACCAAACCCGCCTGGATGGCTTCGATTACTGCATCCGACACATCCTCGAAGACAAAACTGCGCCCTTCCGACAGTGCATGTACGTCAACCAGCCGAATAAAAAAAGATGCACCAATGCTGCTCCAAAAACTGATAAAAATGACAGGCGGGACAATATCCTGTGTCCTTTCCATGCCAAGAGGGCCATGATGAAAACCAAGGTGTTCCACCCCAAGAAGAAACCTGTGCTGGAAAACCCAGCGACATTGCTCAAAAACCTCGAGCACTACTGCGAGGATCCGGTCCACGATCCAAACTACCGCAGAGAACCGGGCCACTATGACCGACCCATTGCTGCCGGTGTGGAAGGCGGAAAGCCATCCACCATCGAGCAAGTTGAAGAGATGGTCGTGAATGACGGTGAACCCATCTCCAGCAAGGCCCACGTAGAGTCTGTCGATGACGACTTCTGCTTCAACGACAACTCGAGCTACCTTGACCACGCCGGAGTGTACACTCACAAAGAAATCTGCACCATGACACGCGAAAAGCTCCTGAAGCTCCAGCACTTGTACTGCGTCGAGCTGAAGGTCCTCTACCACGACTTCAAGGAGGCCAGGAGACGGTATCTCAAGATGGTGCGAAACCCGTTCCCCGAAACCCAACCATCCTCCAAACTGGTCTACAGAGATCTTAAGGAAGTCCGTGGCCGACTCGTTGCCAAGATAGAAAAGCCAGCTCCTGAGCCAGCTGACGTTGACACTACATCCTCACTAATGAAGAAAATTCACCAGAGTCTTCAGCAGTACCATCAACGCAGTGGCATCGAGAGGATCTTCCGTCGAAGAGTACTGGAGAGGCGTGCCGGTATTCCGAGACCAGTTAGACCATTCTGTGCCTATGAGTTGAATGGGCTTAAGTGCACTGGTATTGCAATGATGGCGACACAATTCTGCAAAAACCACATCTTGAACGACCCTAACCAGGTACTTTTTGTGCCTTGTCACAAGTCCAAGTGCACCAGACCTGTTTTGCCCATCGAGGAAACTCCATCCTGTGATCTGCACTTTACCTTCTCGTCTTCTCATGCAGTAATGGAGGAAGAAGGTTTGTAATTTTGTATTCATTCTTAGAAATATATAATTCTAAACTCAATTTGTTTCTTTATAAAAACTAACATCTTGCATGCTATAAAATAAGGTATAGTTCTGATGTAATGGCCAGTTTGTGATTAGCAACTTGTGGGAGCTTAAAAGTTTAATGTATGGTTTCTATACTTTTTCAAATTGTCAGAAATATGAAGTGAAATGTTTATCACATTTTAGTTTGTTGTTCGGCAATGTAACGCAAACTGCTAATTGAGATGGCCTTCATATCATAGCTTTTGTCAAAATAATTATTGTAAAAGCTTAGGTAAAGCAAAAAAATTAATACTTATAAAATTTTACCTTGTTTTGTGATCATTTTCACTTTAAACAATTGAGGGAATTTTAGTTTTCAGTGTGATTTCAAAAGTGTTGAAGAGAAAAAAAATATTGTGTAACTTTCCTTTTTAAATCCCTACATCTTAGTAAAAAGGGTAGAAATTTACTGTACGGTAACCTTTGGCGAACTTCCCGAAATCGCGCCAAAATTCCGTATTCTGGCGACTTTTGAAGTCATGTTCTTTTCGCAACGATGACGTTTTCCGGCAACCCTATCTAACCGTTATGGGTTTCAGACAGGTTGCCATCAAAAACTATTTATCGCCAAATCTGAAAATCACGCCAATGGTTACCGTACAGTAAAGGTGAACCGTAAAAGGTAACTAATAGTTGATCGATAATTGCATACACATGCAAGAAAAATGTCTAGGGAAATCCATGGATGCAGAAAATGTTTTCACCATTTTTCCCAATCCATATGAGAATTTCCCCAAATTTTGTTCTATGATAGCATAAGTTATGTATTACCGTAGGTGTAAAAATGTTTGATATACAAGCCGGATCTTTAAAATCCTTAAAAGACTGATCTTGAAATAAGCCTAGGAATTGAAAAGACCAATGTATTATTCCAATTCTTATGCTTGATATTTGTTAATAAAAGCACAGTTTAAATTTTAAACCAACCAGTAAAATGTTTTCTATTATCTGTTATCGATGAATTATCAATTGCTTAGAATCTGTAATCTTTCAAAGTCTTTTTTGAATGCTGTCAATCACTCTTGCTGATTTTTAAATCTGTTTGTGGGAATTATGTAATTCATTGTTAATATCAATTTCAATTTTATTTTAACATTTATAATTCAACTATACTATCCAGCATATTACACTCAGTACATATCAGGACAAGGGCACAGTAGCTCAACCCTTCCGTTCGAAAAGTTCCGAGTCATTCTATAAAAAAACCTGTGCCGCCTATCCTGTGACGTAGGTATTGTGTCACTTTCACAGGGCAGCTTGAGTCGTGGCGCCATCTCTTGAGCCGATGTACAAATGTCCCACATGTATTTTATGTAAAATATCCCCAATCAAGGATTGCCGCTTCATACATATCCGCACCCCTGGGGTAATCACCCTACTGGCTATCAAGATAGTTTTCCTGGTAATATATCTCTTTGATTGATTTTTCCTGAATACACACACAGGAATAATGTCTAGGGAAATCGCCCTTCTTACTAAATCGTGATGCCATCGGACCTTGCTCGCTGTTTGGTCTGACCAATTTGGTGAACCAGGTGAATCAACAGACATCGTTATGTCTGGCGATCATCAATCAGACTTGATGCAGATGCACCAACATTCCTATTTCATTTCTACTATTGTACTTAAATACTTTTAATTAATCAAATTCTTATTTTTCAGTGATCGAAACGGCTCCTGCTCCGGAACCTGAAGAAATCATCCAAGAACCTGTGGCCTCTACCTCTAACCCTGACCCATCAACGTCAGACCTGCTTTTGGAACCAGAGCATTTCCAGTCTATGGATGACATTGCATCACTGGGTCTGGATGCCATCGGGCCCTGTTCACTGTTTGGTCTCGATCAGTTTGGTGAACCAGGTGAATCGACGGACACCGTTATGTCTGGAGGTAATCGATCGGACTTGATGCAGATTCCAGCCATCACTCTCCACCCGCCAGCGGATATTCTGAGTGACAGTCGCAAGTCTGAGTCGGATGAAATGGATGAAAATTAGAATGGAAAGCTTCCGTAAAACTCGTTTTGGTTTGGCTTTGGACCAGTTTGGTGAACCAGGAGAATTGACAGACACCGTTATGTCTGGAGATCATCAATCTGAATTGATGCAGATTCCAGCCATCACTCTCCATCTTCCAGCCAGATTCTGAGTGACTATCACAAGTCTGAGTCGGATGAAAATTAGAATTGAAAGGTTTCGCTAAACTTGTTTTTCGCTTTGTTTGTTAGTGATATTGTGTCTTTAGAATAAATATCCCCTAGTTGAATTGTGTTGCAATAGAGCTATGATAAATATAATGTTGAATTGTAGTGGTTGAAGTGTACCAAAATGTACTTAAAGAAATATTTTTAGGTTAATTACATATTTTGACTGTTCTGAATCCAACTTCTTAAAATATAAATATTTTTCATTATTATGTACACCTTTATAAGAGTTTAAAAATGCAACGTATTCACAAACAGTAATGAAAAGTTAAAAGATATTAAAAAGCGTTCAGCTGTTTCGGGACTTAAAATTAAGTCATGTCCTCAGTGCGTAAAACAATGAATGAATAAAAAACAGAAAGTGCTAACAAGCCAACTATAAAAACAAAATAAAAAAATATATTTAAAAGCCAATATCGCCAAAGAGAAAGGGTCTTAACCATAATCAAGAAAATAAATTATTTTAAAACCAATATTGCCAAAGAGAACGGGTCTTAACCAAATATCAAGAAAATTAAAAAAAAAAAAAAAATGTTTTTCAGACTCCAGAAAAATTAATGCTAATTCGTTTTTGTGTGCTGAAGGCAGGATTTCGTTCGTCTCGAAACAGCTGTGCGTTCTTTAAAATATTGTAACTTTAATACAGTGGTTCCCAACCTTTTCTAGACCATCGCCCTATTCTTTAGGTTGATTAACATCCATCGCCCCCTTTTAATTTTCATGTTATGTCTAATCATAATTTGATAAAAAGTGTAACTATAAAACAGTTTTACAAACGATTACTACAGTTTATAAAAACAGCAAAAAGAGCTTCATCCGGTCACTTTTAAATAAAATGGAAAAACATAAAACACATATTTTTAAAGAACAAAAGTGTAATAATTAAGATATTTTTACTTGGTTTCTAGAAAATTTAAACAAGTTAAAAGTAAACATTGGCTGGTTTGGTAATGGTTGGAGAATGGTTTTACTGAACAAAGGTACAACATTATTTTTATTTCTCCCCTTTTAATACTCATTGCCCACTGATCACCACTCAAGTATTTTTTGCCCCCTTGATAACACAAATCACCAACTAGGGGGCGATCGCCCCCAAGTTTGGGAACCGCTGCTTCAATATTAGCTTGTGAATACACATTGCTTTTTTTAAAAAAATCCTTTCGACTGTATAGATGATAATTTATAATTAAAAAATTTAGAATCAGCAACATCAATTGTGTTTTTATTCTGCAATTCCATTTTTCAAATGAATGTAGTGCACTAAATACACTTCAAATAGTCATTTTTTTTAAATCTTATTAATAACACAAATATTTTTGTACCTTTGTTATTTTTAACTTAATTTTTTTTTAAAATTATGCAATTATGATCCTATTAATTAGATATGTTATATGCAATTTAGATTATTTTTCAACTGAGGCATTTCACATTTCATCGTTGTCTAAAACTTTAATGACTTCAAATTATGGTCTTACGAATATTAATTATAATAATATAATTATTTAATATTTTGTATTTTTTGGTTGCTGTTGGTTCTGTACATGATGAAAACCATTCGAAAACTGATACCTTGATTAATACTAAGAAATAAACTTCTTTGGAAGTACAACTTGAACTTGTACTTAAAAAAATAATTTAAAGTTTAAGTACCTTTGACACTTTTTCAAATAATACAAATATATATTATAAATCGAATTAACCTTCTTTAGTAAAGAATGATAACTACCAAAAGATGTTCATATATTCAATCTTCCCTCCAAAGACAAGTGTCTTTTTTCTATATTTGAAACCATTTTTCATTCATTGCTTAGTTAGTCTAGAATATTTCACAAAGGTAGGTAGAGATTGTGTAATTTTGGATGGATGTTTGGTATTTTTGATGCAACAGTTTATACCACTACTAGTTTAATGTCACCCCAAAATTTTTATCTTACATGATTATTATGATGAAGATTCTATGAATTTACATCTTGAATTTCTCAAATTAACTGCCATATTTTGAAATTTCCCAAGAACTATGCCTTTAGTTGTAAGAATGAATGCTTTTGGTTAAAAAAAAATCTATGGAAATTATTGCATTGTGCTCTATGGTACTTAAAAACTCAAATTTTCCCTTCGACATATAGAATTTAAAAGTCTCGTTTACCTATTAAAAATGTATATTTATCAATTTTCATCAGTGTATCCATTATTTTTTCAGAACATATGTTCTGAAGTATTCATTACAACTATATTGCTAAAATAAGATGCTAGAATAGATAAGAATATGTTAGAAAGCTAAATATATTTGTTTTTTTTTGTGTTAGTACTAGTAAAATTAAATAAAAATTGCATATTCTTTCCTGCTCCTTTACTGAAGCAAATTTATATGTAGAATTATAGTAATGTAATTACTATTGTGTAATATAATACATGCTGGATGAGTGTGTTTATAAAAATAAAAAGTTGTGAAGCTTTTTATAACCTGTTGTAATAAGTTCATTGTAGTTCTAAAATAATAAAATATTATGGTTGTTTTCATTGTGATTTAGCGAAAAATTTCTATGTATCTCTGTAAAAATTGTTTCATTAAAATATCTGACAAAATATTCTTTTTTTTAATTACTTGAAAAATAAAAGCTGATACGAATTTCGTTGAGAAAAAAAAAATAGAAATTTTGGTTTAGCAGATCTGCCAACTCTCTTGATTTTATCACAAATACCAGATTTTTAACTCTGATTCTCTCTCATTTTCTGAATATCTGAAGAGAATGTAAATGTTGATTTTAAAAAGTGGAAACACACACACATTAAACTTTTGAAATTTGGTTGGTTGGTAGACATATATTTTTAGGCTTGTGTGCTTGGTCTGAGACCCGCTTATAAACCTTCCTCAAGTAAGACAGACACAACACACACATACGTGATAGATGCTGCCATATTTAGACATGCCCTTGAAAGGGAGTTGAAATTTGTAAAATGGTTAGGAATCTAATGGATTGGAATAATTATTGCCAGGTTAATTACGGAGAGTTGGCAGGTCTGGTTTCGTATAAATAAATTCTTAGGTTAAGTTTATTACTACTTAACTTATGTACTATTAAAAGTATTGAAATTTTGAAACGTAAAAATATTTTAAAAACCAGTTTTTTGGAGGCATTTTTTACGAAACTGTGGGATACAATTTTCATGTTTTTTTTTAAATAGATTAATTAAGGCATGATAGATGTAATGTTACAAATGTATAGTTTTTTCTTTTTTTGTAATGTGTATTTTTAGGGGAAAAACCTTTTCAGTTTTCATAATTGAAATTTTTATGTAAAAAATTAAACAAAATTAACTTTACTTTATCCAGAGGTTTGTAAACTACATATGTATAAATCAAGGATTTTTTTCAGTGCTTAGGTTTATTTTATTCAAAAATCTTTGCCTTAATCTGAAAATTTGTTTTTTAAGCTGTATTCTTTGTAGCATATAGGAAATACCCTTCTCTCCCCCCCCCCACCCCCAAGATATATTTTCTATAATATTTTAAGGGGGCTGGGGGGCCCAGTTGGTTAGGCACTCGCCTTGCATGCTGAAGGTCCCAGGTTCGGATCCGTTCACCGCCAAAATAACTGCCGACCTATGAACGGCCCGTGCAGCCAAAAATGTCCTGCCCCCGTGTAGAGGGAGTGCACGTTAATTATCCTTCAAAGTCCTAACGCTGCGTGCGATGTCGCCCGTAATGGTTGCGTTGGGTGCCTGTTCAGGTGTCGGCTCGTCGCTTGACTGGGGTTCTAAAATACGACGCCCGTCGCCAATAGCCCTCGTGTAGCTCTAGTGCGACGCTAATTCAAGCTAAAACTAAACTATAATATTTTATAATTCAGACACACTCATCAAGCTATTAGTATGAATATTTTGCACAGAGTAGTTTCCCTTAATCTTAACAGCATTCCCTAATACAAAAATAAAGAAGTGAATGAATGTTGTTAACACGTCCTACTCCTTACTTTACACAACCCGGATGCTTAGAGTTGGAGTAAAATTAATACATAATTTCGTAACCTCTGCACCAGTGAAAGTGCGACCGGCGAACGTGTGACCTTAAAATTAGGAAGAGACAAGGCGACACCCGTTTCACGTGAATTAGACGGTTTCAAAACGATGCCAATGTGTGGGAATACCAACAAAAGTGTCACGTGACGTATCTTCAATTATGTAATTTCGCAAAGTGTATTAGCATCAACAAGAAGAAATCAACAAGTCTATTGCAAAAAAACAAAAAAATAAAAAATGCTGTCATCAATTATTCTGGTTATTTATATTTATCGCCACTCCTAATTTAAATATCAAATACTTACAGACGTTTTCTACAATTGTTTTTCTCATGTATTTTCCCCTTTAGCAATTTCTTATTTTACTTTCCCTCTTTTTTTTTTCAAAATCTTTATTCCCTGAAATAATAGGGGAGAGTGTTGTACCTTGGGACGCTTGTACCTTGGGACGCTTGTACCTTGGGACACTGACAATTTCTAAGAATCTATTGGCAATATTCATACATTGTTTATTTCTAATAGTAGCCTTAACCAACAGACATCATCAAAATAAAATTTAACACTAGCATCATTGAATTGATGAATTGGTGACAAAAATTAATATTTCATTACCCCAAAGTAAATATTTTTCTCATTCTAATATAATTCTTTACCTTTGTACTTTTACAAAAAGTCAACTGCATTTTATTTTCCTCATAAAAGAGAAGATTTTAAAATATTTTGGTTATGAGAAAATAATGATAATGCATTTAGATTGGCCACTATCTTGCTTTTATTTAAACCATGTAGTGTGTTGTACCTTGGGACAGTAATGCATATTGTATCATCATATAATGTTAAATAATTTGGACTTGCAATTTTGCTGTATAATTTGAATTATTCTTGAATTATGAAGTTTTATTTGTGAATTTCCTTGAAAAAACAATAAAGTTTGTTTCTTGACACAAATTAGTTCAAGTGTATAGCTATTGACTGAATTATAAAGTATGTCCTAAGGTACAACATGATGTTGTACCTTGGGACAGTTTATCCTCTCTACTTTAAATGAGTGGCAATTTTTTAATTTCAAGCTGCCAGAATTTAAAAAAATATATTATAGAGGAATATATTGGTGTGTTGAAACGCTGCTTTTAAATTTTTATTTTGACTATAATTTTCGAAGAAAAAATAAAAGTGTAAAAATTGTCCCAAGGTACAACAATCTCCCCTACACGTAGTAAATTTTGATTGCAATTGATTTAAAATTTCTAGAGTTTTCTCTTTTTTTTTGTCGCCAATCCATGTTTTTTTTTCCTTTTAATTTTTTTTCCACACGTATTTTTTTGTCACAATTTTGTTATTATTTATTTCCTGTAATTTATTTGTCAAAAGCTATATCTTAAATAATGCACATGGGGATCTAATTTAAGATTGCAATTGATTTAAGTTTTCAAGAACAGAAAATAATTGCCTTATGAATAAAATTGAATTTTTGAATAAAAATAATTTCAATCGACAAAACAACACCGTCTTAAACTTTATTCCAGTTAATGCGTCATAATGAGATAAAAAAATATTCAATTATGTGTTTCTTAAATTTTCATTTGTTCCTGATTTTAATTTGTTGAAAGAATGACTTATAACTTGTATTTAAATTGAATTTGGAACTTGATTTGCTTACACAAATACACATTTCAAATCACCACTAAAGGTAAACTTGACCTTTTTGCGGCTGGGAAAGTTTGCAAGTCCCTTTTTTGGCCCTTTCGACACTTGAATAAATTAAAAGGGGAAACCCCAAACCTGAACTACTTTACACATAACGGGCACATAAAAATTTAAAATAAATAAAATTCAACCTTGACTTCGACTTCAACATTATTAAAGAAAAAATGGGAACGATTTATATGGAAAATCCCCAACCATGTAAATCGGCAAAAAGCCTTTACTGAAATATAGCAAACAGTACGAAAAGGTCATGTGCGTAGGAGAGTTGCCCCTTACGCTCTTTCCTACATCATTTTAGTGAAACAAGAAGCTTGTATGGAAACAATTCTGGGGACATGACAACCTTTTTACATCCATTTAAATAAGAGAAAACATTCGGTATTTAATGATAGGAGGTCGAAAGTGAATCTCGTTGAAGTAAGCAATTAAAAAATAAAAAGAAAAAAAAATGTAAAATAGGTTGCGCTAAAGAGTTATTAGGAAACTGAGGTTTTCGCCTTTCTTTTGGGTGGATCGGAATATTCAGAAGTATAAAAGACAGATGTGCTATTTGTGTTTGTGAAAGTTGACATATTTTTATGTACTGTGTAGGATACCATTGACAGTTTAAAAATGAATTGGTTGACGGTAAGTTTTTTCAATGAATATATTTTAAATTTAGTTTCATTTTCTATGAAATTTAATAATGAAAAGTTTAAATTGAAATACCTTTTATTAGACAAATTAAAATTAATGTAACTTTTATTAAAACACTAATAATTTATATATTTTTTATTAAAACATTTAAAATAGAAATACTTTTTATAGAAACACTTAAAATATAAATAATTATTTAGGCGTTTAAAATTTTTGCACTTTTTATAAAAGTAATATTTAAAATTATTTTAATTTAAAGTTTTGAATTTTTATATGGGAAATTTATTATGATTAGATTTTATATAAATTTCTTCATTTCCCAATTGGTTGTTTTTTGTAGTAATAAAAAATACTAGATTATACATCTCATAATTGTTAATTATAAATTAACTCTTAATTTTAAAGTACGTATATTAAAAAAAATAGCGCAGAAACGGAGATGTTTTTGGGCCAGTTGGCTCGACTAGATTTTAACTTTAACTTGTAAAAAAAAAATTATAAATATTACTTAAATTAATTAAACTTTTTTTTTATAGATTAGCAATAATTGTTAACATTTTCATTAGTAATAGCTTATTTTGTAGAGTTTCTAACATTTATTGGGATCGGACTAAAAAACACACCATTAAGTGCAATTTATAAGTTTTATTTGGGCTAACATATACTTACTATCTGATTTGAATCGGTAATGTCATGTAATCTATTCCGGCTGCCTATTTCTAGAAGATCTCCTTTAGGAGCCGATTTGAATGAACAATGTAATGTAATTGGTAATGTAATCAATTCCGGCTGCCTATTCCTAGCCTCCTTTAGGAGCTTTAACACAGACAATTACGCTTCGTAATTTAGAACCCTGGTCAAGTGACGAATTTTAACTAAATGCTCCACTTGTTAACACATGACATTAAACAGAATTTTAAGGAAAATAACAGTTTCATATGGTTAAATTTTTAAAATCAATTTACATCGATGAATATTTTTTTAGGGGCTTCTTTTATAATAACACATTTTAATGATATTAATATAATACAGTCGTTAACGCAACTAGCTTAACACGAGACTTCGCTTAAGATGAACTGAAAGAAAATTCATTGCTGAAAAAAATAGAGCTAATGCAAAAAAAATCTTTTAACACGAAATCTTTTTTGACGATACCTTGCTTAATCAGAGAGAAAAAAAAACAAGAATTTGATTTTTTTTCGTTTCTTTCTTAGTTATTCGAAGGACAAATTAAATAAAATGTTAAAAAAAATTGGGGTAACCGAAATTTATAAGGAAAAATTGTTTTTTATTTCTAAGAAATAAATCACAGGATCTCCCATGACTTGTCAGTTTAAATTTATTTGGATCATGTGTTATTTATAAAATTTATTTAAACAAAATGTTTTTTTTTTGTGGAAATATTTTTGAAAATACTTTACATTTTATTATAAAGTTATTTAATGTGCTTAGACTAAATTGTGCATTGCAATGTAGAAAATATGTCCCTAATTTAAGGGAAAAAAATGAATTTTTGAATTGTGATTGCAGAAATTAGATATCCATTTTTGTAATTCCATAGGTTATTAATTATAAAATATTTGTTTGGTGAATGTTTTTTATTGTTTACATTTGATTTGAGAGCTTTTTTAAAAACAGGTGAACATTAACTGTTAGTGTTGTTTACGGTGGATAATTTTTTGAACCTTGAAAAGCATGAAATTATACTTAAACTACTTGCCTAATATCAAGAAAATGAATATTGTTTGAATTAAAATGGAAGGATCTTATAGCATTGGAATGAAATCAATAAAAAGCGAAGTAAATTTCAGTAAAAAAAAAACAACCATTCTCAGAAGGGTTCCTAGTTGACAATGAAGATTGCAGATGGCAGCACCACAATTTGACTAGGACTTCAAAAACTAAAAGTTCGTTTTCTTAAAATTTCGTTAAGATGTGTTGATATGCCAGAGGCTGGTTTTGAAATAGTTCATTTGCACAATTATATAAATTGTTATTATTTTACTCATAAAACTTTAAAAAAAATTATCAGAAATAGATACCAATATAATGAAAGCTAGATTAAATACTATTGTGAAGCTTATTTAGTACGTTATATTGTTAGAAATTTGACTAACATGACTTTACTCTAACATACCAAGACTTAGTTGCCAAGACTTATTCACATTTTCGCAGCGTAATCGAGAGAGGGGGGGGGGGGGGAGGGGGACTTCTTGCAAATACAGAAATTCCTTCTATTCCAGTATGCCTATTTAGAAGAGTATGCTTTGCAAACCTTACAATACATTACATTCACTACACACATTACATTTTACTTACAATACATTCGCCACATTTTAACTAAGATATTGGGTAGTAGAGTGTTGGGAGTGCTTATGGTTCATAGTATGATAGTTTGTGTAGAAAAGGAAACAGGTTGGTGTGTCAGTGATTAAAGTTCCTAACAAAAAGTGATCAATGAAGTTTCTAGAACATATCTTACGAATATCTGTCTAGTTAAAAAAAATAACGTGTGATTATGTATGTGCAGTCATGAAACCAACGATGTTATACTAGTTTATCTGTATATGATACCACTCGTTGATAGTGATTAGTTAACCCTTAATTGATGGTGTTGCTTGTTTCCGTGGGTCGCGCTGTCTTTGTAGATAGTGCTTAAACTCCGTGCCAACTTAACTTGGGTGAAAACAAAGAGTAAAAAGGCAGAGGGAAAAGCACGGTTGGTCCTTTAGTTGGAAACTCTTGTAAGGCAATATTTACATATACAAAATTATCTGAATACAATTTAACCAAAATACACTTTTCATTCCGATAAAATTGTCAATTTTTCTCAAATAATATTCAAATCTATTAGACCTTAATCGAAATTAATGTTTCAATCATGTTTTCTGGATGAATTCACAAATAATTTATTTAACTCTTTGCATCCGCGGAAGGATCTTCTCCATAGCATATTTCTATTTACCCAACTGAGGTTGGCAAGGATTGTAGATGATAACGATAGACTAGCTTTTTTTGTAAATGAAATTAGCAACCTTCTTGCTGTAGGAGAATATGACATGATATTTGCCGTACTCCATTGCTTTTAACTGCAGACTAATGTAGCAAACAGTCAGTATTCATAATTATTTTAAATAATAAGATTTACTAAATATTTCATATTAATTTCCAGGTTGTTTCACTGTTGAGTATCGCCATCATAGCTTCATGTGGTAAACCAGAGAAAGATAAACGCAAGGGAAAAATTTTAAACGACGATTACGACTATGGATATGGATACGGATACGAACCAGTTGTCTACCCTACCTCCAAGCCAATCATTTCAAGTGCCTACACACCAGTCATCACCTCCAAGCCAATCATATCAAGTGCCTACACACCAGTCATCACCTCTAAACCAATCATCGCCGAGAAACCGTACAATTGGTACGGTAACGGATATGGGTACGATTACAGCAGTGCATACGGGTACGGCTACAAGCCCCATGGATACAAGCCTTACTACGCAGACAAGCCAGATCTCGGTGGATACTATACCAATAAGCCCTATTACGGAAATTATGGAAGTTACAGCAGTTATAAGCCTGTTTATGGATACCTAGGATCTTATGTCTATAACCCACACTTTCACGGCAGTTACAAGCACGGGATTGGCTTCGCTCCTGCTTATGATTACATTGATTGGTAGATTGGATGGAACTGATTAACTGCTTACCGAATGTAAATAACATTACTGGAAAGGAAATGGGACTAAAATACTTCATTAGAAAGTAAAATCCTAGTTTGTGGTCCGGTGACAAATGCCAAATTTGGTGACCTTATAAAAAACGATAGTTTTTTCTGGCAACCATGTACAATAAATGAAACACGTGATTTTCGGGATGTCGCCAAGTTTGAAAAGTCACAGGGCTGCGAATTTGGATTAGTTAGAAAGCGAAATTCATTTGACATATGATAATATTAAATTGTGCTAATTCCACATATAGTTATATTATTACTTGGGGTTTTTGATTTAACTTTTGAGATTTTAAAGTACATAATTAAGACAATTTATACATTTTAAAATATATTTTATATTAAATATATTTAATATTATATATTTTATATATTTTTAAAATTTCGCAGTACGATTAAAACACTGCAACTAAATATTATATTTTATTTTAATAAAAAAAGAAATTTGACACAAATTTAAAAAATATGTTTTGGAGAACAAAATAATTGTGAAATTGTATTTGTAAAATTATCTTTGCTTTTTATGAGGTTAAATATTTCTATTTCTTATATTAAAACCACGGAAATATTATTTCGAAACTACAAATTGAAAAATACTTTTTTAAAACCATATAATGTGAAAATGTACGCTGGTTGGTGTTGGTATGATATGTAATAAGGCGTTACAGTGGGCAAGGTTGTATGTGGTATTGGGGTTTAGTGTCAATTCCACCGCTCGCGCGCGCGGTTGATGTGAATTAAATTAAATGTTCTGTTAATAAAGTACATTTGATACGTTATGTAATTTTTGTAAATAAAAAATATTATTTGAAAGTTTGTGTTATTTTACAATTTTTGTGTCTTTGTTGAAATATTTGTTTTTAGGTGTGTATGTTTCTTTTTCTTTTTGGCTGAAAAAGTGCGAAAGACTAATTTAATGACTTTCACAACTCGAAAGGTTTCGTCATTTGACCGTGGTTCTTAATCGTAAGACCTGTCGTGAACAGGCCTTGTGTAGTTCTAATTTGACTTCAATTCAATCAAAAGCAAGGCAGTAAAGACAAGTAGGGTTAAAATACTACACTACCTTTAAATACCATTTAATAAATCAATACATTTAAAGATATTTTTTTTATTGAAGGTGACTTCAACAACTTTAAATCTAAAAAGCTCTGTGACAGCTACACTTTGTGCGATTTGAAAACCATTACGTCCGACATGTATTAGGAACTCGTCTATCAAATTTAAAGTCTATTATTGTTTTGCACTGCTCAAAACAATTAGGGGAGCACTTTGCGTACTTCTGTTTACCTTTTAAGTTTCAACTATTTATT
This sequence comes from Hylyphantes graminicola, assembly GCA_023701765.1. NCBI lineage: Eukaryota > Metazoa > Arthropoda > Arachnida > Araneae > Linyphiidae > Hylyphantes > Hylyphantes graminicola. The sequence continues at coordinate 67,003,274 of CM043113.1, read as the reverse complement.
TTTTATTTTAAAAATAAAAAAAATTATGAAATAGTTTCATTATGCATCCAGAATGAAATTGTAAAAAACTGGGGAAAAATCTTTATCTTTAACTTAATCTTTATCTTTATTTTTAAACTTTAAATTAAGGTGAAAAAATTTGGGATCATAACTTTTGAATAAATTATAACAATAAATTTTTCAAAACTTTATTTGTTAAAAAAAGTTAAAATGAATTTTAAAACATCCAAGATTTAAGATTACAAGCATAATTAAGGGCCAAAATATTTAACAAAATTTTTTCAGGGTGATTTTTATTTTACATGCTTTTCATATGTTCATTTAATTAAAACAAAATTATTCAATATTTCAAAAGACGTGGTTGTTGTATCTAACGATAAATAAGTGAGAGCTTAACTTAGATATAAAAAATCGCAAGAAGATGATTAAAAAGGAATCATTTGTGGTGAAATTTTTTAAACCATGCGCTCCTCTAATTGTTTTGAGCAGTGTAGTTCCAGCTGTAGAGCAGTTTCAGACAGACGAACAGACAGACTGATAGATTAGTGTTAAAAAACTTTTTTTTTTTTTTTTTAAATCAGCACTCTTTCAAAACGTGCAAAAAACACAAAATTTCCATTTCGAATTTTCTACCCCATCCGCAATACATTATAAATTATATTTCAAAGTTGTTAGTTAAAAGTAACCGATCAATTTTAAGTAGGCTTTAAAAATATTTATAATTCAAAATAGACATCGAAAGAGAAGTCTTTTTCTCTTAAAGGTATATTAACAGTTTTTGTCTACTTCAATGGGTTTCAGATAACTTATCATACAGGTTAAGATTAAAAGTTTCGAAAATGTAGTTTCTGGAGTATGCGATCAAAAAGTGTGTGGGAAAACATCACCTGGACATCATAAGTCACTAAGATATCAATTCTACAGATAATGGAAATAGAATTTTTTATTAAATTATTATTTATTACAAATTAATACCTCTGGGGGTACCAGATCAGGGAGTTATCGGCCTTTGATCTGGATCAAAATTCCGATATGTGATTTAGAACGGATGTGTGAAAAGGACGTTCCTGTAAAACGGATGAATCAGGCTGATGAGCAAAAGTCGGACTTCCTCCCTTGTGGTGCTCAACAAAAAAGGAAGGTGCCTCTCCTCGCCTTAAAATAGGGTAGTTCTCTACTCCAGGCTTGGTTACCGAGTGGCTTTAGAAACAACACAACAACAACAGAAATTTTTAACAAATTTTAAATTAAAAGCAACTTAGTGACTTATTTATAGTTTATTGATCTGCATAAACATACAATGTATAATTAAAAAAAAATATGTGTCACTGTATGCAAAAACAGTGTTATTGATATTTGTAATGATTTTGTGTTAAAGTTTTGTACTTTTTAATCGTCTTTTTGATTAAAATATGAAAATTTATTTTCTGTAAAAATATTTATGTTATATATAGTGAAATAAAACAAAGTAATTAACCACAAACAACAAGAATAATAATAATAAAAAAGTTTCTGACGCAACAGCGAAGCAATGCTTAATTAAAAATTAGAAATAATGATGCGAACAATTACAAATTTTGGTTAATAACTGAAATTTACTAGTTGGTAGTAAAATAAAATAAAAAAAAACAATGAAATTGAGTGATAAAATAATTAAAAAATTTAGTTATTCACGGCAGATATTACAAAACTAAATTTGTTGTCAACCGTCTTATGCTGAAAACCACCTTTTCCGCCAGTTATATAGTATATATAATTTCTCTTTTTTTTATTACATGCGGCACAAAAGCCCAAAGAGGAAGGAACAAGGTCTGCTGTGCCATTTTCATTTTTGTAGCCCCTGGAACTGGGGTGTAATTTAGAAATTGTTCTGATCAACTTGTCAGAGAATGTTACTAACTCCATTGATAAGTTTAAAGGCTAATTCGATCCTATTTTAGCCAACAATTAAATGTTTAAAAAGCTGATGGAACTTAGTTCAATTTGGAAGTTAATGATATTAATCTGCCTTCGGGACTATACGCATATAGCATGTACAGGGTGAGGCAAACAAAACCGGCCCCGAGCTAGAGATGGGAATACGTTAATATGCTTGGCGAGAAAAACTCTTGAAGCCGCCTGAAACCTGTTTTTGCATTGATTGGATCGGATTAGCTTCACATTAGAGCTACTCATAGACTAGTGGCGAGTTCAGATCTTAGTTCGTATTGTATGAAGACGTCCCATAATGCAAATTTAGGGTCTTGCAATCAATTTAGAATGTTTTGTATTACCAAATACAAAAAGGTACGATTCTCTAGCATAAATAACGACCGAAACAATCAAATAATCACTAAATCTTGATCAGCTCTACTAACCTTGTTTATATTCCATTTCAACTAGCTTTTAAAAGCGTAGATTAGTTGCCGGCAAATAAGTCGTCAAGCGTTTGTTTGGGCTTAATATTGAAGCGATCAATAGCTTCAGTAAGTAAGCCTGTTTTTGTATTGGTTTTAGACTTGGCAACATTTCTGTCGTATTCTAATCTCCATCTCGGGGCCGGTTTTGTTTGCCTCACCCTGTATATTGCAAATACAAATACAAAAATTGTCGAAAACAACAGGCCAGAGGCCCAGAAAGGTTGGTCTAAAATGTATCGAATTCCTTACCAGTTTCAAATGTATCTTCTTCTTCTTCTTTATTGGCTCGACAGCCCTTTGTGGGCCAGGGCCTTCCTCAGAATCTTCTTCCATTCTGATCTTGTTTTGGAAGCCGACCTCCAGTTTTGCACTTTAATCGTTCTGAAATCTTCGTCTACGCAGTCAATCCATCTAAGTTTGGGCCTCCCTCTTGCCCTGGTGCCGATTGGCTTATAGTGGAAGACTAAATCATCAAAATCAATCAAATGTATGTGATGGGAAAAATTACACTGCAATAGGAGTTAAACTTACTTATCCATGTCTATACTTATTACTTACTCTATCTTTATACATATATTCGAATCCACAGTCGCTAGACTAAAAGATTTTTGAAAAAATGGATTAATTAAAAATACCTAAACACAATCTATCCACAAAAGAAGAAAAAGGTAGTATGCACACAAAAACCTAATTCGTTTTCTTTCGTAATTACTTGATGAGTTAGTTCTCTTGTAATTTCAGGACCTTTTTTTTTGTCTCTTAGAAAACGACTTTAAACGAACTCTTTACATAGGGCATTTTACGCTCCATGACAGTGTATAGGCTTAAGTATCTTGAACATTAAGAATGAACAACATGTGATTCTTTTTTTTTCAAAATCCTTTTAAAAATAAGTAGCTTATAAATGTCAAGAAACTCCTTTAGGGATTCCAGAAACTAAAAACTTCAAGAGTTCAAGAAATTGCCTACTTTATTGCTGCGGAAAAGTGATGATGTTAGTGTCGGTAAGTTATTTTTAATTCTAGTAGAAGTTTAAAAATGTTATAATTGAGAGGACGCATTACCAAAAATTTAGGGCTGCCCCGAAAATAATTAAACATGCTCGAATGCTGTGAGCTAAGGATACTGCAAAAAAGAAGGAATCCTTTATAATGGTGGAGGTTTATTGAAAATTATATAGTGGTTTTTAAAAATGGTTTTGAAATTTTATGTTGATTTTTAAAATTTTTGATGTTCCAGCTTGTGAATGATTAAAACCCTAAGGCGTTTAGGTAAATTAGTGAAGAGCTAATTTGTTTTTGATATGAGATAAGGTTTAGTGTGAATAGATTTTTTTTGAAAAAATGATGAAGTTGAAAATCTGCAAAAAATCTTATTTTTTAGCATTTTTAATACATAAATCTACATAACTGTTTTTGTTTAACTGATAGCTCAATATCCTTACCAACTTTTATTAATAGATGTATTTGTAACATTTTGAAAAAAATCCATTAAAAAAATTATTTAAATTATGGGAAGAGTAACAATTTGAATTTTTTTTAAATGTTTAAATTATTTAATTTTTTTCTAAAAAACTTAGTTTCAATATTTATAATTTTTTTGTATACGTCTATTGAATGTTAGTTCTTTGTAGAAATAGTTTTATTTAAATGCTATCGATAAAAATACTGGATTGAACTTTTTGGGGACCGCGTCCCCTTAAATTAGTTGAAATAACATAAATGTTGGTGTTTGGTGTAACATTAACATTTATTGCCACAAAGCTGAATGACGCATCGATTTTTTTTCTAAAACCACATACTGAGTATTTATTTATACTTAATTTTATCTGCGGAAAAAATGACGTGCTTGTTTGTCTTAAATCAGCGTAAAACGCTTAATTGTCGCTTTGAAAATTGCACTTGGTAAGCTTTCTTATTGTAATTTTAACGAAATGGGGAACATTTTGGCAGTAACTTTTGGCACTGAGTCACTTTAAATAAAAATTAAGTGTTGAAAGTATATTGGTTAGCCTTCAACTGACTCTCATTCAGTATTATTTCCTTAAATTACTGTAGGGGAGACCGGGGTTAGTTGGCACAGTTTGTCACTTTAAAATTTTTCTAATTTTTATTTTGAAGATATTTGAAATGCAAAAGGTGGGTAATGTCGGTGAACATTTTGGCTACAAATCACACAAACAATTGATTAAATATATTGCTGTCACTTTCTGTGAAAAATGTTTTTCTTTGTCCAGTCAAACTATGCCAACCTACCCCGGTATCGGGGCTAGTTGGCATAAGTAGTGGGGTAAGTTGGCATAAGATGTGAGGCAAGCGTTTTTACTCGTCTTTATGTAAGGTGCAATTTGAATGTATGTTGATCTGCTTAAAATTAAACATTCCATATGTCCTGGGCGATAAATGAATGTTGGTTCATTACTGATTGTAGGAGGATGAAAAATCTTTGAACATTATGTGGGTTGAAACTGGACGTTCGAGACAAACTCGTTGCCTTGGGGATGCGTATTGAAAGTTGTTGGTAACGTTTTAGGAAAAAAGAAAATCAGTCAACACCTGCTGATTCTTTTGAGTCCCAACTACTAGGATGTGCAATGCCATTAGCAACTGCATATTGATATGCCAACTTTCTTATACCTCTTTTGAGCTCAGACCAAAGTATATGTCACTTACCTTCACAAGGTATTTACTCAAAGCAAATTCTTGTTCAGGATTGAACAACTTCCGCACTATCCCATGTCCTCCAATACCCTCTGGTACCCCTTGGATAGAATTCATTTTTCCTTTTGCTATCTTACAATACCGTGCGAGACTTCTAACAGAGATCTTAAATTCATCCGCTACTTCTCTAAAACTTCTTTTTTCAAGTAAGTGTGCCTCAACAGCTCTCTTTCCATGATCTGCTGTCACTGTATAGCCCTCTCAGTTTTTCGTTCGTAGGTCCTCATAATCTGAGCAAAAAATATTCACATTATCATAGATTAGTATGGCAGAAAAAGTGAGCTTACAGTAACCGTTTGTTACATAATAATAACAAGATAAACGTTTGCTCGAAATCGAGCTGAATTTAGTACAATCTTATATTATGCCCGTTATTAAAACTCTGAGTTTGGCAAATCTACGTAAAAGTATCTAAAGTAAAAGTTAATATCTGTCCAGTCGTTATTGAGTTATGACTGCGAAAAGTAAACGCATTCCGCATTTATATATGTATAGATAAAAATAATAATAATTTATTATTATGAAGTAGCCTATACCTAACTAAAGTTAGGTCGCTATGAATGTTGGCATACTTATGTCAACTTACCCGTTGTTGCGGGGTTAGTTGGCATACCCAGCCAGCTTATGTCAACTAGCCCCCGAGTCCCTATGCCAACTAACCAATAGAGCAAGTGAAATAAACATGACGACCAAAACAATTGTTTATCAACTACATCGGAAATGGACTTATGACCTCTTAGCTAAATTCCCAAAGATACTAAAAACTTGTGAATGTTATCCCGGAATGACTATACCACTGTACAAAACGACAAATACTGAATAATCAACTTTTTAAAAACATTTACATGAAACTTTTTTAAAACTGTTACATAGAACTTTTTAAAAACATTTAATGAAACTTTTTAAAAACATTTACAAGAAAATTTTTAAACACATTTACATGAAACTTCTTAAAAACATTTACATGAAACTTTAAAAAATATTGTTTATTTTGTTTTCTTTGTTGTAAATGAAATAACAACTGATACTTTTTTTGTTCAATTTTTAGATATTCTTATTTATAATTTTTCTTAAAATAACCTCTCCTAAATATTCTTATTTTAAAGTTCTTACCTATAACCTCTGGTTGAAATATCCACTATGTACATAATCGGTTTCCCTTTTGGATTTTTGTCCAAAAAATTCTTTCGAATCGAAAAAAAAAAGTAAATTCGGCTAAAAATGCGGCAACAAGCTGTGACATTATTCAACAAAATTGCAGTATTTTTAACAAGACTTAATTCGGAATAACTTTGAAAAATTATTTTTCTTTTTAGGCTTCTTTTCTCACTTGTTTCCTGCTAATCATCTCCAACGTTCTCTGTTTCCATCACGGAGGCCATGGAAAAGGTTACCAAAGTAGCTACGGCATTGCAGGCTACATACCCTACGGCCTAGGCTATACTGGCGGCTACGGGGTACACCGGCCAATAGGCCCTGGTTACGGTCCAGGACTAGGTTATCCAGGTGGTATTGGCCCAGGACATGGGTTGGCGGGGGCAGGACTGGCTTTTTTAGGACTTCCTTTTTTAGAAATGTCCGGGGCAGGCCTAAGTCCAGATTTCGCAGGCTGAAGAAGAAGAGACTGAGGAGGAAGCTGCTGTTGAAGTTGCTGAAGAAGGAACTGTTTGATTTCGCTGCTGATTATGTGCATGGGCACTTTTAAGCTAATTTTATATCTATTTCGATGAGTATGGATTTATAAAAATGATTTTGGTTAAAATTATTTTAATAACATATAGAATATTTTTTTGGTTTATTTTGTAGACTGCGTAGTATATTGAATAAAGATAACTCAATCTAGATTCGTTTACTTGGCATAAGTGAAGAGTACACGGGAAGAACCGCTTGATTTCGTAGAAGGCTTTCCTTAATAGCCTCTTTGGGGATGATAGAAATAATCGCCTAAACTGGTGTAAAGAAGCTGGTTACTAGCTTTGTTTATCTTTCGCGGCAATCCTGATTCACGCCAGAGATCAGTGGAGCGAGTCACACGTTTGTACCGCAAATGAAGAACCAAAAGAAAAACCGGTTTTCGCCAAGCAGTATGAGACGCTTTGCTGTGTTAGTCGTATTTAATTATACTGGCATTCTGTCAATATTTGCTTATTGGAAGGGTAAAATATTATCGAAGAAAAGATAAAATTTGAAACAATATGCTGTGATACATATTATAAGCTTCCACTGCTAATTTGTACTTTTACAATTTTTATAAGGATTTGCAACCATATCCTAATGAAAATTGTAGATTCGTATAAATAGCAGTAAAATCGGTTACTATAGTTTAGAAGAAGGCATAGTCGAAAGTGTGTTTTCTTTTTAAAGTTTATTTAGGTGCGCAGTGTTATTATTAATTGCTATTATTACTATGAAGGTTGTAGTTTCAAAACTCGCATTCGACAAGGTATGACAAAGATATAGGGTCCGACTCCTTCACTGGTGACTTTTGACAAAAGTATCGTAATTAAATTATGACGTAAATTAAATTGTACGTAGTCACCATTGACCGGCTTGCATCCTTTATTTTTTGTAATACTTTGGAGAACGCGAGCTTTTCAACTGCACATTATATGATAACCATTAAAAAAAATAATAAACTAATTAGCTTTGTCGAAAACATATATATCATAGTTAAAGTGTTATATTGGCAGATTACGTGCCCTCCAATGCTAACGATGGGGCGCGCATGGAGACCAGAATTGGAGGGCAATGGGGCCAGTGTTGCCACCACTTTAAGGAGAAAAATGCTACTGCATCATCGAAAATATATCTTTTAATTCTAAGATTACAAAAAAACCCTCGAAAAGCATTTCAGGTCACTAAAAAGATTTAAAAAAAGCAACTAGTATTTTATGACATTTTTTTTTTGTAATTTTAGAATTATCTAAAAAAATAATCTCGATTATAAAAAAATATCGTAAAAATACTAGCTGCATTTTGGAATCTTTTTAGTGACTTGAAATGCTTTTCTAGTATTTTTTATTGTAATTTTAGAATTAAATGGAATATTTTCGATGATGCAGTAGCATTTTTTTCTCCTTAAAGTGGTGGCAATACTGGCCCTATTGCCATCCAATTCTGGTCCTCCATTCGCGTCCCGTCGTTAGCATTGGAGGTCACGCAATCTGCCAATCTAATACTTTTACTATGATATCTATGGTCAAAAATCAACTCAAAATACTAATAAATGGTTGTTTGTTCAGCTAAAAAATAATAATATTAGACGAAGTTAGAGAATATTGTCAGTTACAAAGATAGATGTACAATAGTTACAATAAATGCTTCGACACATTGGCATGCAAATTTTAACACTCATACCTTGCCTTTTTAAAAAATTGTTTTAAATATTTTATTACTTTTTAATGTATCGAAGTAAGCAATTATTGAAACATAAAAGTATATAATTTTCCTTAATGGTATGCTTCACCCCATGATTGGCAATAGTTTCACATGAATGAAATTCAGCTCTTAATAGGTTATCAAATGTAGTGGGCATTGCTTCACTAAGCCGTACCACCGATCACGGGACCACCAATAAAATCCTGGAATAAAAGAAGGAATTCTATTTTAGGTGAAACATGAGAAATTGTTCTGTACATTTAAATTGTCTTTAAAAGAAAAAAATACCATTAAAAGCATACGTTTTCAAATTATTATTTTTTCTTTCATTTTTGAATAACGTTGAGCATTACTAGATCAATTATTAATATTATTACTTTTCATTTTTTTGATAACGTTCACCATTACTAGATCAATTATTAATATTTTTTGATTTTTGTATATTTTCTTAATATCGTATTCCAAAATGAACTATTTATAACATAAAACTGGAAGCATATTATTAGTTTTAGTTCGTTTATTTAATTTGGCTTTTAGTTAGCTTATCAAAAAAAAAAAAAATTAAGTCCTCAGCACAACAGCCCATTACTGGGCCAATGCCTGTCGGGCCCATTTCAGCTTTCCTGTCCCAGGATTCTGGGGTGTTAGGCATATGTCCCGGTAAGGTGGTCAGCCTCACGAGAAACCTGCAGTGTTTAGCTTCCAAGCATGCTTGGTACTCATATTATTGACTCACTCGAGGGATGAAAGGATGGGTCAACGTCTCTCAATCCAGGATACGATCCCCGGACCTGTGGCGTGGAAATGAAAAGCCCCACCACTAAGCCACTGGGCCTCTCGCTTACCCAAATACTCTGTGAAAAAAAAAATCATGGAAAGGAAGTCATTTCCAACTTATCTGAACTTCTCAAGCATGTAATTGTTCCTCTTGCATCCTGAAATCGAATTACAAAAGAACATAGCCTGAAGAGTGCGTTCAGGCAACCATAAAAGCCTACACATAAGTTACTATCAAAACCAAATATATACGAATACAAGGACGCGTCTTTTGGTATCAATGTTGCCGGACCATGACCTAAAAATATGCTCTCTAGTAAAAGTTTTAAGGTATTTAATCTGTTAGCGCCGACTTTATGAACATCATTATCACCTTCATTTCCGTGCAAAAATGTTAACTTTAAGTTTTTAAAATTAGATTTTTGCGTAACTTAATTTATTCTATAACCTCTTAAGCCCCGAGCAAAATCTTACACGAGTATTCACAATTTAAACATACTTTTCATACAAATATATGCAAAAAAGTGTGCCTTTCAAAATGTTTTTAAAAAAATTATGTTTAATAGTTACTTAGGGACACGCTCTAAACAATAAAAATACAATTTTTTGTGTGTGCTATAAATGCAACAAAAAAGTCCTTATTACTTATTTGTAGTTAACAGATTATTTTATAATTTTTTTTAATGCAATATGCCGGTATAATTAACTACTAAAATTTAAAAAAAAGAATTTTTTTTAAGCACTCAAATATAGTATTGAACCTCGTTCAACTTCCTTTTTATGTAGAAATAAATAACTGATACCTGAAATCAAAGTCTGAAAACTGATATTTGGATCTTCTTCTATAGGACCAGGTCAATTTCGGAACCAATTAACGTGTTAATTGTTTGTAGGGAGGTTTAAGAAAAATGTCCCCAAATGAGAACGCCAGGTCGCAAGAGGTTAAATCTAGATTATCTTCTTGATTGCAATAAAAACTATTTTTATTTATACTATATTTCTTATTTGTTTAATTGTTTGATTTAACTTTTAAAAAAGTGTTAAAATTCATGCTTAAAATGCTATAAATTGAGAATGCTGTTAAAATGATAATATTGTAAGAATTTTGTAAGAGAAGTACAATAAATAGTGTTTTTAAAACGAGAAATTAAAGCTTGTTATTTCCTATCAATTTAGCCCTAAGGCATTTCTTTAAATATCAATTTAACTGCATTACTATCTATTTTACTGAAAGCGGAAAAGGTTACGAAGTTCAATTCTTGAAAATTTTAATAAGAGTTTAAGATTTAATCGAATTTTCAACGATCCAAATAAACAAATAACAAAAAATGTCAATTATATTAAAAAAAATAAAGAATTCCTTACTTTAGGTAGACTTTCTTATGAATTGGCAAAAGGAGCGTATAGCCATAAAATTGCACAATCTGGTGGAATATCTGTATTAAATTTATGGTTTCAATGCTGTCATTTGACACGGTTTGGTGACTGGGTGAACCAACCGAGATTCAAGCTTCATTGGTTCTTTCAGCAGTCATTTAGCCTCAATCGGTGTTTTCCCTTATCCGTTTTCAGCCAAAAAAATGTTCAGTTTTTATAAATTGCTGGCTATCTTGGAAGTGAGTTAGTTATTAATTCGTTTCTGTTTTATCTTAGACTTATTGCAATGATACATATTATACTTTCCAAGCCGTTATTTCTTGTGTGCGTCTAATTAAACAGTTGTAAAATTTACGTATGAACATTAAGGGGGTTCAGTACCCCAAAATCGGTGAAAAAATAAAAAATAAAATTATTGGCTTAAAATACTATTAAAACTTTTAGTAATAATGTTACAAAGTATCAAGACGATTTTGAAAATATTTTTGACATTAAAATCCATTTTATTTAACCCTTTATTTACTGAACTGTTAACAATAAAAACTTTAAACGCGTTTTTCCCAGAACTTGATTTTTTGAACTTCGATGTACCTTTTCTCAAAAACTATGCTATGTTTTCTCGCAAAGTTTTTTTTATGTGATGTAATACATAGTTTAGATTAATCTGAGGTTATAAATTTTAATAACACTAAATTAAAAAAAAAAAATTATGGGGCAAAAAAGTGAAAAATTTCATGAATTTTTGGGCACTTTAAAACTTATTTTATTTAAAAAAATCCAACAGTTATTTAAAAAAAAAAACTTTTAACCTCAGATTAATATATAAGAATGGTATAGGAACGCAGAAAATTTTAAGATGATCTGATCAGTAGTTGTTGTGAAAAGGTACATTGCAATTGGCCAATTTAACATTACCGATATACAACATACCGAACCCCTTAAGTTAAATACAAAACAATGTGACCTTAAATTTTTTTATATTAGAATTAACGCATTAACGAAGATTTTTTATTACATTACATTTGTCTCGGAAAATGAGATTTCTCCTTAAATTTGTTCAAATGAACAAAAGGTGAGACAAATGAAGACCAGTGCACTAAGCAATATATGTAAGACAACTTAAGTTTTTCAACCTTCTCAGGTTTGAATTTTGAATCCCACCTACTGCCAGTCATCCTATAAATATGATCTCTGTACTGGCAAGAGTCGAAATATCCGACTCGTGACAGAAGGGCCCGAATACACTGGGACAGACGTGCTCGTTAAATCTGTGGAGTCCAAAGTCCCGAAGGCGTCAGCGCACGATGTCGCTCGAAGTTCCGTTGGATGGCCGCTCAGATGTCGACCACGTCATTTGACCATGGTTCTAAATTATGAGGCGTTATTGGCTGTGTTAAAGGTCCTTAAGGAGGCTAGAAATAGGCAGCCGAAACAAATTACATTACATTACCATTAACTTAAATTTCACGAAAAAGGAATTAAAAAATTGAAACAACCCTTGAGGTTACCCTTTTTTATTCGGAAATGAAGGCGTTAATGTTATCCACAAATGGGTATCGTTCATAGGCAAAGTAAAGAGCGTAAGTAAGCCATTTGTAAGAGAGCCATTTTAACTCTAACATTCTAGTTATAACAATGCAAAACATGTTATATCAATACGCAAGTATTAATTTTTCATCTTTGATTTTTTTTTATATCTGAACTTTGAAAATCGGAAAACTGCTTGGTTTCGATATAATGTAGTCATTGCGTGTTTAAACACTTAAGAAATATGATATCATGCTTGATGTTTGGTTTCTACATTTATCAAACTACAACATTTATACTAATTATTTAAAGCATTTACTGGATACAATTTTTTTATTTAGTTTATCCAAAGAAATTTAGTTTTTGAACAAATTGTTTTTTATGTACTAAATACAAGCACTGCCTCATTAGCATAAAGATGGTAATTCCCGACATTCCATAATCCGATAAGAACAAAATCCTGACCGGGTGACCCCTAGTGTAGCACTAATGCTATTTTTGTTCAACCAAACCAGACCAATCCCCAACATTCCTCCATTTAAAGAGGAATAAACCTTGATCAAAAAGAGTTTTTTTACTAAATCAATTTTTCATATTACTTGTACATTATACCGATATCACACACGGCAAATTATCCCAAAGGGATGTCTTTTATGGATCACCATAAACGAACGACCCCGAAATGTGACAGCGCATCTTACAATAAATTCCATTCTTTTGCTTAAACTCGGTGGAGAAGAATCTCTTGAAGGTTAAGTATAAAGGGATTCTAAAGATGTGAACGTAAGCATATTTTTACTTGTTCTGAAGCCAACAGCAGCCTTTCGTCCTTCAGTATAAAATGGGTATTAATCTAGCTTGGGAGCTAAACAAGTTTTTGTTTCACTGAGCAACTTATTGGAGAATCTTATACAATACATCCCGATTTCCCCTGCTTCATACACTGTTAAAAAGAACAGTGCAAGCTTTCTCTTGGTTTTTAGCTGGAATTTTTATAGCTGCCACCAATATTTGGAGCATGGATTTTTCAATTTTGTGGTAAAATCATATGTTTGATGCACCTCAAAAGTGGTAAATCAGAGCTCCAAATAGTTGTGGCAGGGAAAAATTCTAGGATTTTGGTGTAATCTTGCACCAAAATTTTTAACTGCGTAAACTGAAATGAGCAGAACATTCCTTGAACCTATTCCTATTGGCTATAGTGTCAATGACCAATGATTATTTTTTTTCAGTGTCTAACACAGCATTATTTCCTTCATAAATAATATTGAATGACTAGTATAATGTTACTATGTATTACGCTTGCAAAAAGTTTTGTATTTTTAATATATAAAATATTTAGAATTCGTTTCGATTTAAAAATGGAATTGTAGAATGAGTATAACCAAATATTTGAATAGTGTTTCGAATTTTAATTTTTAAATCATCATAAAATTAGAGGCACATTTCCTAAAATCTTCTTTTTTTCGGTATATTTGTAAAGTATGAAACCATTTATTAGAAGAAAATGTATGGAAAAGCCATTCTTAAAACAGTAACAGTGAATAAATGCAGTTTTAAAAGAACATTTATTGTAAGTACCCACAAACATGTCTAAGCTGGGTTACAGAGGAGACGATCAAAAATAAATCTATGTTTTTTCCTTTGTGTTGAGAGACACCTTAAAATAACGGAATAGATTAGGAATGAATGGAAAATAATGGAATTCTGTTAGGTAGGGTAATTTGGATATTTCCTTACATATAAAAGCATGCACAATTTTGTTGAGCTACACATTGCCTCGGATACTTCTTGTGTATAAGCAAACTTCTCTCAAAGAAAATATACCAAAATATACCAAAATGAAGTTGGTAAGTACTTAGCTACTAAATATGTTAAAAGTAAGAAATTCTTTTAAATTATTACCTTAAATATCTCAATATATATGTGTGTTGTATGAAAACCCAACTGTCAGATGGCGGGTTTGTACTGCTGTATCCTACATAGGGTTAATAAGCATTCTAATAGGTTTAAACAGCAATGTATACCCAAGCTAAACACCATATGTTTCTAAAATCTTCAATGATTACCATTAATAATTAAGTATTAACGTTTTATATTATGTGGTTTTATAATTAATTATAATTTTTAAAAAAACTAATATTATTATTAGTAGTATCACTGCTAATATTATTAGGTTTTGTATTTTCGAGAAAAATAAGTACGATAAACAGTTAAAAATTCGGCATTTATGGCTTCAGCATAATAATGGTCCCTAGTATCTGCAAAGGGAGTAGGGTTTTGATATTTTTCACCACACGTCCGGTAGTCATTTGAACCATTTCCTATATTATTGTTTTCAAACCCTAACAAATTATTCATCTTGTTTTCGGAAATATGGTGAAGCACCACGCATCCGTTGAAGCTGCTAGGAATCTCTATTATGGTGAAACCAAGCACAACATTTGTAACAATGTATCCTTTGAATTAAAAACGTTAACATTATGTCTCACGCTTCGCAGGTCTACCTATCCTCGATCCTGATGCTACTGCTGTGTTTCACCAGCGCAGAAGAAAGCGCCAACCAGAAACAAGACAGAGAAGACGCTTTGGCCTACGAGAGCTACAACTCACTCGTGTACGGGGCACCCAACCCAGCTAAAGGATATCCATTACCAGCTGCCCCTCTACCAGCTGCCCCTCTACCAGCTGCTCCTTTACCAGCTGCCAATGTAGTCGCACCAGCTTTACCACCCAGCTTCGCTCCGGGACCTTACACAACCTACCTCAGCAGTCTTGGAGCAAGACCTTACGCTGCTTACAACCGCTATCCCTTGATGCCCTACACAGCTCCTTACTACGGATACGGGCCCTATGGACCTGGATATCCTTTCACTGCTGGATATGGTTATCCTGCTGGATTTCCCTATGGAAGGTCATCAGCGGGTTACAATGCTTATCCAGGATTTCCGTATCCGGGATACCCTTTCAATAGATTGGGATACGGTTCTGGAGCTCTGAGAGGCCCAGTTGCTGGTGTGCCGGCTCCAGTAGTTCCTGGTTTTCCGTATACTGCGCCAGTAGTTGCTGGTGTTCCTGCGGGCGTTCCAGCAGTGAATGGCAAGGGCAGTTCTCTGCCTTATGGGTATGGCGCGCAGAAGCTTCCCGTGTATTGAGATCTGATGTGGTTTTTTTTATAAGATATTTTTGTAAGTATGAATTTTGATAAACTTTTTTTTAGTAGACATGGCTCCTAATGCAGCCCTTGCAGTTTTAATTATAAATATAATTAAAGTTTTAGTAACAAGATATGAAATGGGTGTGGGCCTTTTTTATTTTTCATTTCCTTCAGTATGTTAAATAGTTTGTTAAGGGCATGTTTCCGACACATATTTAAAAGGAAATTGAAACAGGTCATAGAGCTAAATTGTTAAGAGAAGATAATACATTTATGCAATGATGTTTGCATTCTTCTTGCAATACAAATGCGTGTAATTTTAACATGTCCTCATAAAAAGTAAAAGTTTAAAGACAAAATGTATAGAAAAAATTCGCAATGCTTTTAGAAATTATTCTTTGAGAACCTATAGTTTAATTGGCTATTTCTTTTTTAAAAAAACCATATGAGTCATATTCAGAGAACTGTTATTCTAACTCAACCCAACTACTTTTTTCCGGGCGCGATTGAACCTCACCTCTCAACTAATAATACTTATAATAATTAGCCCTAATTTATTAAATGAATGATTCGTTGCATTTCGCAAGTTCGTTGCATTTCACAAATGAACATCTAACGATACACGCAAATATATTTTTAAATACAAAAAGATGTTTTTCGTTAAAACCACGTCCGTTTCTAAGTTGCAAAACTTTTTAGTTTAAAATTGTCATTGGTCGGTTACACCACCATAAATTTTCTTAACTCTTTCAGTCCCAGTGATGCCATTTGGCATCATCATTTCTGGTCATAATTTAAATAATAGGGCTGACATCTATTAGGATTGATAGAAATATTTTCAAAAAGAAATTTTTTTGAAGTATCGAATTATGTGCTTTAACTTCCACACTCTGTTTATAACATAAAAAAGTGGAAGGTTTATAATCGTTCTGTCCGTCTATCTGTTCTTCCGTCTGTCCGTCCGTCACACACTTTCACAGAACGAACCAAAAGTCGCACAAACAAGTGGAATATGTAATTTTAAAGCAAAAAATTGGGTTAAGTTACATCCCAAATTTCATTAAAAATATTAAATTAGAAGTGTATTTAAAATTAAAATAACACAAAATTTAACCTACATTGAAATAACGCGCAAATTCCATTTTCATTCAATATTTTCACTGTTGCCATTTCGTCAAACGTACGAGGAACTTTATTTAAAATAAAAATAAAACTTTTAAAAGAATATTTATTTATGTGATAGAATTAAGTTTTGATTATTGTAATATAACAATGGAGTTATTTTCATGGTTTATTATATATGTATGAAGAGAGATGCATTCAGAATTCTAATTATGTAAAAAAAAAAAAATTAAAAGTTTCGCTTTTATTTTTAAAGCATCAATTTTACTAATTATATATTTTTCGAATTGTAAATTAAATTGTGGTGACTAACAGGTATTTATAAAAAAAAATGCATCATTGTTCTACGAATTTCAAACAAATTTAGCAAACGAAAATTTAATTTTAATTTGCGAAAGAATATTAATGAAAATAGTTAATTTTGGCGTTTAAATATTTGAATTAGAAGTCCCTGTTAATCGAATTTCTATCCGAGGAGTATAAATAGTGTGTTTCTTGTGAGCATGCATATTGTGTGGAAGCGGTTTAAGTGACAGATTCTGTAACAAAATTACTTGTTTGATATCATAAATGGCTAGACGATCAGAAACAAAAATTCAAGAATGATGAGGCCAAATTGTCATTGGGACTGAAAGGGTTAATCAAATTATCCTAATGAATTAGGGGGGGGGGAGAAAGAGTTCCAGAGAACATTATTTTAAGAAAGTTGCTTTATTGAGTGTGTAAAAAGATGTGTATAAGATTATGTATTAAGCAAGACGTGTATCCGTAGGTGGTTTCGAATATAACCGAGGTAATACAAGTATTATAACGAATTTTAAACCACGTCATTTAATTTTTTATTTTTATTTGTAGGTACCAACACTGAACTTGACGTGACCATCATACAAAAAAGGATGTTGTGGGAAACATACAGCGATCTTAAATATTGCTTTGCAACCACAAAAATATTCTGTTACTCAGGGCTTTAGTAGCACATGGCATGGTATAAGATCCCTTCTATATATACAGTGGTGGTTAAAAGTGTTTACACATTTTGAAAGTTTCATGTGTTTCAACTGTTAATTGTGTTCTTGCATCTATTAAATTTCGCTAAATACAAACATTTAAATATTAAATTGAAGGTAATTTGATGTAGAATTTCACTATAAAAACAGAATTAAAGTATCTTTATTACAAATAAAGTTATGCTCATTTTAGTTGAACAAGCAAGCACAATCAATGGATTCTCTTATGCTGAAATTGCAATACAAGTTGGTGGTTTAATGACTTGCAAAACTAAGACAGATCATACTATTAGTTGCATAACTTATTCGTAAAACATATATTGTAATACTGTATTTATTTTTAATTCTACATGAAATTACTTTGATGATGGTGTGTCCATGGATACAGATTATATGGGACCAAAGGTCTCATAGACGGCTTCAGCGATCTGCACACAGTGGTCCTTATAAAGAATAAATTACTTTTAATTTGATATACAATTGTTTAATTTGATAAACAATTAATATATTCTGTAATCACACAAAGTTGAAAAATATGAAAATTTCAAAATGTGTCCACACTTTTGGCCACCACTGTATATTAAGGATATAATCTATCCTTATATCATTTTGAAATTGCAATATATAATCTATATTGTGATGTGATCGTAACTTTGTTGTGTGCTACTAAGTTTTGTTTTTACTCTTTTAATTTTATCATCATCATTATTTTTTGACACTTTATTGATGTGAATTCAAATGTATTTTTTTTAATCTATATAAAAATCTTTTTTGTATGTGTAATTTACATTTTGTGTTAGTAATTATATAATGATATGCTAAATTTTAGTTTGTAGTTGTTATTGAATGGTTTTAATAAAAATATAATTTTTGTACTTGTTACGTTTATTCTGATTTAATTTGTTTAAAGAGTTTATAAATGTTTACATTTTTTAACTCTTTCAGTCTAAATGACAATTGAAGAGCTGAGTGGAAGAACGTGCTAAGTGACATTTTTGAAAAAATTGAGATTTTTGTGTTAATGTTTATGTTATTACCTTCTTTAAACATAACAGCCTTCAATTTTTTAGAAAACATTCGGTTTCGTACGTTTTTCGTAAACGAAGTTGGTGGGTGCACTCGTTTTCGTCACTTTTTCAATGGAAGAAAGTGCTAAGGGCTCTTAGCATTTTTTCCCTCCGAAATCGTCCGATTCCGTAACGATCGTTTAGTGGAAGAAAGTGCTAAGTGACATCGTTCACGGAAAATTTCGACTTTCGCTTGCATTAATAGCAAAACAAATGATTCTTTTGTAGTTTTAATCGAAAATAATTTAACAAAATGTAATTAATATTTACTAATTAACTTTATTTATTAAATATAACCAATGAAATAAAATTTATGTTGCTTAAAACCTGGTTTTTAGTGCATTTGGCATAGCAGGAGAAAATGCATTTTTATTTTACAATTATTCGGTGTTAAAGGTTTCACATTTTAGAAAATATCGTCTGATTTTAATGTCTTCTTATTTTTATTGTAATAAACATAGATAATTTAGCAGCGAACAGATGGTATAATTAAAACAAAGCTGCACCTGCTCTATGAAGATCGCAGTTCGCGTTTAAACAACATTGCATCCATGAACATTCAAAGCATCTGGCTTCTTAAAACAGTGAATTATGGGTACAAAAATCATTTAAAGCCATTTTACGTTTGATCTCTAAAGCTATCGAACGCATTTTGTGGAATGTCCTAAACTCCTGTCCTGTCTAATGTCCTAACTAAAATTATTAAATTGTAATTAAGAAGCAAGCGGAAAGCTGAATTTCTGCTTGAACGTGCATGCGAATAGCAGCTTGTATGGTAAGTACAAATTTAATCCAGATATTGCTTTTTTATGTGAAACTAAAATATTTTTAGTATAATTGATGTAAAAATAAAGTAACAAAGTATAAAACGTTATAAGTTCTTAATATTTACTAAAATATCGATGACTTTAAAAAAGTACTATGCATCACGATTGTAAAAATAAATTGTTTAAACGATCATGTTCTGTTGCTGTAGAAATGCTGTAATTTAAAGTATCTTTCTTAAAATTGATTAAACCCTAAATTGAAAAGAGAAAGAAAAACGTAAATATCCTTAGGAACTATATCTTGCCCCACAACTTGTTTTAACTTTTATTTAATATCAGAGTTTGTTTTTAAATTCAATAATTCTAATTTAAAAACTATTTAAAAATTTATTTTGCGAAAACTTACATCTTTCAATTTAATATTTATTTTATTCACATGCATTTATGTTTCCTTTACTATCTTTTTGTAAAATTTTAAAAAAGTTTACTTGTATTATTATTATATTAAGTATTTAGTTTATAACTTCAGTGATGTTTTTCTTTAATATTTTCAATTATAAACTTACTCATCTAACATTAAGCACGAAGTTCTAAAATAACCTATATAATTACAGATTAATAAATCAAAACGCTCATTTAAAAGTCATTATATACCTTATAAAGTATTTTCAATAACTTTCAAACCTAAAAAGTTTTTTTTCAGCTACTCCGTGCACATGCATAATATTGTAGAATACTTTATTTTCACGTCCGACTAGCACAGGCAACACGTGTATCAAATTTGAAATCCGTATCTATTTTCGTTATTCAGCAATACGTTTAAAACAAAAAAAATATATAGCAGCCTCTTCTTGAGCATGCGCAATTTTTTCGAAAACCTTAATATGACTTCCAACATGAACTAAGAACCTGTGTACTAAATTTGAAGTCCGTAGATCTTTTATTTCGAACTGTAAAGTAGTTTCGGACAGACAGACGGATCAATGTAAAAAAACAATATTTTTTAGAATGTGCACCCTCCCAAACGTGTAGAAAGCACAAAACCTTCATTTTGTATTATTGAACCCATCGCAATACTTTTATTACCTTATATTTTATATTAGGTAATTGATAGTAATAACTGTAAAAATTGGACGGGTATACAAAAGAAGTTGGGGGGGGGGGGTTGCATGACGTACGGACAGAAACAAAATAACAGTCAGACGTACATGCAGGTTTTCCGAACACTTTTCACTGTGGTCATCTAAATTTTTACTTTCGAACCAAAAAAAAAAAAAAAAGAATTTCCACAATCAGGCACTTTGGATCGGAAATTGAAAGGGGTATGAACGGACGGACAAAATGATGGACGGACAGGCAAACTATTAAAAAGTATAAAAGATATCTGTGAAGATCTGTCTTCCAAACAAAAAAAGAATTTTGAAAATTGGAATGTTAGAACAGAAATTATGAAACTCGTATGCATCAAATTTACCTAAAAAATGACACTTAGCACGTTCTTCCACTAAACGACTGAAAAAATCTGAAACATTTCGGAGGAAAAACATGCCAAGTACAGGAGGCGTCACGCGCGTTTCGCAAATGACGTGTTATTACGTAACGTACGGCTAAGCCAAAAGACAACAAACATTTTAAAGAACTAAACTAAAATATCATGCAGAAAAAACTATGATTTTGTTAATGAGAGAAAAGTTGCAAACTAAAAACTTTGAAGCTCATTATCTCGTTTTCACCTTTTTGTCACTTAGCACGTTCTTCCACTAAGCTCTTCAATTTAGCTATATCATTTTAGAATTTTTTTTTCTGATCGTCTATAGCCATTTATGATATCATAAAGTACATCATTCAATTGTTCAATTTTTTCTATTAGAATTTTTTTTTTATTAATCAAAGTAGATGTCCACCCTATTATTATTTTTTAAATCGTGATCAGAAAATGATCCTCAGTGATGCCAACCGAGTGACCGAAAGGGTTAACAAAAATTGAAGGATGTATACATAATTGTTGTAAACTTGAATTGCATTTACACAGGTATAGTTGTTACGACAATGAAAATTTTCACAGGTTTAAATGCCTTTTCCTTTACAAATAATCTCTTTTATTATGATAAAAATCAGTTATCGAAGATTAAAATACATTGTGCTCGCGAATATCATGAGATAGGATACTTTATTATCAGTTTTTTTTATGAATTTTCATTTATAGCAATGCAAACACAAAAACTACTTCATAACCTAACGAAACATTGCAACTCCACAACTGCTGAAATACAATTCCCAGTCAAAATACGTCACTAAAACATCTGTATTTCTCCCACGGGTACTGCTGATAAAGAAGTTTATATAAGACCGAGAAGTTGTTGGGATCGAACCCTTTTTTAGAACGACATAAACAACGATAAAAAAAAATGGGTTGCATTCTACTTGTCACGTTTCTGGCCTTCCTGGCCGTCGGCCACACCAACGCCGAACAACAGGCTCCGAGAGCGGCCAGAGACAGATTCCGTCTGATGGTGTCCAACGTCGCCGAGGACCGGGTCAGAGACGAGATCGAGGACTTCACCAACTACAAGTGCGAGCGGATGGTCGTCATCCGCAACAGGGCCCAGGACGCTTTCCGTCTCACCTGCCGATCGAAAGAAGACGCCCCGAAGACGGTGACCATCAAGCCGGACAACGCGTTCGTCTTCAGCTTCAGGCCCAAGAAGGACGGCAGCAGCCGGTACTGGTGTACCGTTGAGTACAAGATGCAGTTCGCCCGGTTCTTCGTCTATGACGAGCGTGCGCATTACATGTGCCCGAGGGATATCGAGGAGGTGCACCAGTACACCGTGTCGCATGAGGGTGTCTTCGTGGATGAGGCCAAGGATAATGGGGGTTCTAAGATCCGTGCCTTGTTCAAAGGTAAGCAATCTAAAATATTCAATAAAAAGTCATTGACTACTCAACTTAAAGGCTACAGAAGCTTTTCATGACGTAATGCTGTCCGTCTGGTTCGAATTTTGCCTGCTTTTCCTAAGAAAATTCCCCAATGGCCGACTGTACTTTACAGGTTCCTATCAGGTTTCATTCCTAGCTTTTAGAACAGCCAACAACCCAAATCAAAAGGATAGTATGACGTCATATAGTTTATCTGGCCTTATTAGTTGAGTAGGCCTTGAATTAATTGTCAGTGGTTCAACTCTGTGATCGTTACAGAAATTTTCACAAGTAAAAAAACAACTTTTTTTTAAAGTTTTCAATTTACGTTTTTTTTATTGAAGAAGAAGATTTTTTCAATAAAACTAATAGAAAATAGCTAAAAGTTTTAAGAAAGAGGAGAATTATAGATGAAAAGATATTTTTTTTACTACCTGTAATTACTTACAAAGTTATTTAAATTAATGTATACTGGGGAATTTTGTCGACAAAAATGTATCGTTTTCTATAATTAACCAATGAATACAGTTTTATTTCAAGGAACATCACTTTTGCAACAATTAATTATTAGTATTTTTCATTTTCATTAATTAAATATTCTGATAATAAGAAAAAGGTGTTTCTTATGGTTGATAATACAAGGGTAATTATTACAGCGTTGGGTAATTAACCCTCTATTGCCCACTGTTGCCATATGGCAACAAGTAGCATAATCCACTTTATTTTATGAAAGTAGAGCTCCCTTTCAACAAATATGTGTTTTTTTTCATTTATTACATTCCATTTTGAAGGTTTAGTTACTAATAACCCTCATAGATGACAGTAGTAAAAGTGTATTCAAAATGAAAGAGTGAGGTTATTAACTGTTGTGAAATTAGGTCTTTGGCAGTATTCAAAGTATAATAAAGAAAAGCACTAAATACAAATAAATTGTTTTTTAAATAATAATTATAGTTCAAGAGGGTTATTTTAAAATATATTTAGTACTTTTATCAAATCTGGAATTTTGTAGTTGGTTTTTGCCATGGCAAAAATTAAAAAAAATTAAAAAAATTGAAATTATTTAAATTCCAATGAAGGTTTTTTTTTTCAGTATTTTCCCCATAATGTATGAGTATTAAAGATACAAATGGATTTTTCCGGATTGAAAAAACAATTCATGCATTACAGGGACAATATTCACTCATTCTAAGTTTATCATTTTTCAATTCCCACCAGACCATTCCAATCTACCAACACCATCCATTTGAACATAATTTTGGAGTATATTGGAGAACGTTTTGAGACCCCACATTGTATAACTTCGATATGCATTACAAAGCATTGTTATAGTTGAATCGTTAGCAGTGGTTCTCAACCTTTTGTAGGTGACGACCCCCTAATGCCACGAAATAACTTCGCGACCCCCCCCCCCTGTCCTTCACATGCTGTACTCTTTATTAACTATTGTATTCGGGTAATTGTTTATTTTTTTTATTTTACGATAGCTGTCCCGTGTGGAAGGTCATTCTCAGAAGACATATTTATGCACCTAAATGAGCTAAATACCGAGCTACATGGTCAAAATATAAAAATAATCAAAACCAACGACACAAAATTTAAGGATTTTTAAAGAAACTAAATGTTTATGCTGCTAAAGTTAAGAAATCTGATTTTGAAAACTTCCATTTATGTTACGAATTTAAAAGTTCTGGCAAGCACAAGTTTCTTATTAGCTTGTTGCAACGTAACGTAATAGAATTAAAATTATGTAATTCTAACATACAAAAAGTTGAAATGTAAATTAACCAAGATATAAAGTGAAATAATGTGTGGTGATTTTTTCTTCCATTCTAGTTGTAAAATTATTGTATAAAGCGTTACTTAAATATTTTTTTTTATTTTTAAAAAACTTTTAGCGACTGGCGACCCACCGGTTGAGAACCACTGCGTTAGTGAATAGTAGTAAATAATAGTATGGCATTCAAAGCTTGGGGAAATAACTGTTATCCTTAAATATTTTGTTAATATTCGTTCGTTATTTCGTTCAAAATTAAAATATCTGACTGAGTGATGTAAAGTATCTTTTTATTAAAATAATATCAAGGAAAAAAATAGGCACCGTTATTTATTTTTAACCTGGTAAAAAATAACATTTGAATTTAGTATAGATATATATTTTAACCTAAATTTTTACATTAAACAATTGGCATGCATTTTTGTACATGTTAAACCATTTTTGGTTGTTGAAAAAAAGTTCATCACTGATTTGAAATGTTTTTGGATAATTCGATTATTACCCTTCCGATTGACTTCATAGAAAAAGGTTGTTTCAGAAGTCAAAGCTGTTATGAACAATATTATATAAAATAGAGTTTAACATGTTGAATGTTTCTTTTAAGGACAACTTTGAACTTGTGGTTTTTCAAACACCACTAAAACTTTTTAATGTCAACCCCTTTCTTCATATCGATATTAATTTTCAAAAATGGACAGCTACTATTTGAAATGACTTTAATCTTATTATATTTATTACTATTTATATCTTAAAATAATACATACTGATGGATTGATATCGCTAGTGTCTCGAAATTACCTCAAAAAGTGTAACCAAAAAAAGTACCCAAAAAACAACTTTACCAGAATTACTCCAAAAACATTTGTGTACGCATTATACTCCAAGCGCAATGTCCCAAAAATTACCATTTCTTACAAAATAAACTAATTTTGAAGAACAAAATATTTTATGTAAACAAGTTTAAAAAAATTCATTGAAAAGTTTGGGTTGCAATGATGGTAGGCTCTCCACAAATGTCAATTTTGTTTTAAAACCCACTTCTTCAATTAAGTGTAAGTAGAAAATTTAATCGTTATTAACCAAAGATTTTTCCTTATTAAAAAAAAAAAAAGAGTCCAAATCTACAAAATAGTGTTTTTCCTCCAAATAGTTCTGGTATTTGGGCATGGTAATACTCGAGTATCAATTGAAGATAAAAGAATGGTTTAATCTTGTAAAACGTACTTTAACCTTTTAAGGGGATATGGGACACTTTTAACTTTTTTTTTAATATTGCAGACATCAATATAATTTTTTTTCCATAAATGTATACTAAATATACTTACACTTTTAGATAGTCAAAGGTTTTAAATTGTCATTATTTATTTTTTTAAAAAATAAAATGTATCAAAAAGTGATGTTTCTTATTTTTGTTATAAGTCAAAAACTTATTAATTGGCAAACAAATATTTAGCATTTTTATAAACAGAAAAATGTATTTAACAAACTTTCTTTACCGATTTTTCTTATTTGCCATAGTTTTTTTTTAAAAAAAAATTATTGAAGTTTTTTTTTTAATAATTTCACAGGTTCACTTTTTTTTTATAAAAATTAATAAATAAAAAATAAACTATTTACAACTAATCCTTCAAGACAAATTAAAGATATACGTTTGAAAAATATGAGTGGAAAATTTTGACACTCTGTGGCCGTAGATTTTGAGTTATATCAATTTAAAGTCAAAAAATCATCGAAAACACGATCAAGGAGAAAAACAGCTTTGAAGTTTATCCCTTTCCTTACTGAAGCGCTCCAAACCGACTGAACAACTAAGGATTCGATAACTTTATTCCTATCTAATATTACGAGGAAGCAAAGATTATAAACGTGGTTGGCCAACACAGATGTTATGACACAAAAAACTACACATCTCACGTTCTACTGCAGATATAGATAAAATTTTTGTTTTAAATTATTCTAAAATATTTGTGTTATTTTTTATGATAATAATAATTTTTTTTTGATTTTTTTGAAGATTTTGTGTCCTATACCCCCTTAACGAGGAAGAAAATAATTTACATGGAAAACAAATTTAAATACTTGAAGTTAACGTAACTTCAAGTATTTAAATTTGTTTTCCACTCAGTCCCTACCTCCTCGGAGCTAACATACCTTGAATTATTCTCAAGGCAAAAGGATAAAAACAAACAAAATTGGCTACAACCTCCTACTCACTACTGGTACAGAGCAAAAGAGCCAGGACTCTCTCTTTCTCTCCCTGGTGACAGACAGACCAACACCTGCTTGTCCAGGCTAGCCAACTAGACCTGCTTGTCCAGGACACCTGAAAAGTCTTAAGTTTTCTGCTAATCAAAAGATCTTCCCTCCTTGCCCTAAGTGCCAGGAAAACCTGGCATCACCTGAATATATCCTTGATTGCTTAGGATTAGACTGGGAGGACATATTTTCTTCTCCAATGTTGGTTTCGCACTTTCTGAATGTCAACGGATTTATTGATCTGGTCTGACTCCGTCTGACCAGATGTGAATTAGAAACAACAACAATTTGTTTTCCATGTAAAATAATTTTTCCCAAAAAGTGGTATAGGACAATGATCTTCAATTGTCTCAGAGTTTACTTACTTCGATAAACTCAAGCATAAAAAGCTCCTTTTCGAGTAGCAAAGTATTTTGCCAACCGTCGTTAATGAGATAACGATAAAAAAAGGTGTCGATTTATTACCTCAAGGGCTTAGCGGCTACCAAATGCACCACAAGATATATGTAATAAATCTAAACTTAAAAAGATAGTTAACATTTGCGGGTCAGCCGAATTCCATCATTGTACATAATTTATAAATGTTTAGAAAGAAACCCAAAAATATATTCTCATAAAATTTGAGAACAGCACATTTCTTATTGTTAGAAATAACATGAATGGGAAACACACATTTTTAATGCACTCATAAGTAACTATCTTCATAAACTTGGCGTTGCAAGGGAATACAATTATAATAACGGTGACCTGTATATTATGTAAACTTTTATTTTATGCCAATCGAGTCCCCCCCCCCCCCCCTCAATGATCAGCACCCCATCTTAATATTATACTAGCATAACCCCCAGCCCCTTGCCGATGATAGTGTCATTATTTTTATTTGGATGTCCCGGGCCCTTAAATCTCGGCTCTTCTTTTTATGAAGTATTAAGTCCACATTAGTACATAATTATTTCTCAATATATTTAATTTTTTTTCCGTTCGCAAACAGCAAAATTACACAATGATGCCTAAAATTAAATCAAATTTGGAAGTATTATTAGAATAAAGAAGGGTGTAAATAAATTTGACCATGCTCCCTGTTCCCACGTGACCCTGATTTACCGATAGCGGTTTGAGAAAGAATTTATTTTCAGTCAGCATTTGTGTTACCACTTAAGACTTGAAACATGTGCCTTGAAAATTTAAACTTCTCTCATTATCCATTGCATTGGAGGGAGTATTCAACGTGAGTCAATACCCGCTGGGCAGAATCTCGTTTTTGCTCTATAAATGAACCGTAGTCAAGTGACGTATTCGTGAGTTGTCTTCCGACGGAACTTTGAGTGATATATAATTTTTTAATGCCATCAAGACTAACATGTACGCTTCACTGTAGTCAGTAGGAAAGTTTTAATATCGAACATGGAAATTTCGATCGCTGATAAAATATTTATCCTTTTCTAACTAGAATCAGGGTTGTTTAATTGATAAATATTACTATGGTAAATGACATTTTTGCAACGGTTATCCATGATAAATATCAAATAACTGTAGTCACTCATTTGACTTCTGTGCCCCATTCGACAAGAATTTGGTAGTCATCCGTATGGTAGATGGTACTCATACTGTATGGTTTTTATGTGCAACGACATCCATCTATCTCAAAAATGTCTGACCCATACCTTTTTGTTACCGTAAGTATCGAAGCCATCATTTAAATAAGGATTTTAGCTTATATTGTAGGGAGTGCACGACGGTTACTACGTCAACCAGAAGCTACTTCAAAATTATTAAAGTTTGGCGCATAACTTCTGACTTAGATTTTGTGTTTATTACACTAAAAACCAAATAGTAATCCGAATTTTGTTTCTTTCACTTTGGTTTAATAGGTTTTCTCTGTCAGTTTTTGTAAGTCTGTAGTCCAACAATTCATTCGTGGCACTCTAGTTGGGTCTAAAACTTTGTAAAGTGGACATTAAAAATTATCCTAAAAGGTCCTATTCAAATAACTAAATACATATTCAGAGAAGGTCCATACTTTGCACTTAACCCATGAAGAAAGATAACAAAAACAACGTTGATTCTTGGATCAAATAACTGTAATGTGTATTGACATGTTTCGCAGGATGTCTGTTTTTTTTCATCTTTCAGAACAATACACAAGTCCTATTAAAACTTTTAATATCTTCGTTTTCCATTGTTTCTGACTCGAACCTGACTGCCGTTATTGCGCGGCCAGAATATTGTTTAAGTTAATAAAGATGTTATTTATATTATTGTAATTTTATTATTATTGTAATTATTATTATTGTAATTTTATTATTATTGTAATTATTATTATTATTGTAATTATTATTGTACTTATTATTATTGTACTTATTAATATTGTAATTATTATTATTTTAATTTTTATTATTGTAATTATTATTATTGTAATTTTATTATTATTGTAATTTTATTATTATTGTAATTTTATTATTATTGTAATTATTATTATTGTAATTTTATTATTATTGTAATTATTATTATTGTAATTTTATTATTATTGTAATTATTATTATTGTAATTATTATTAATATAATTATTTTATAAACTTTATTTTAAGGTCACAACAAGTTTATTCTATGGGAAGAGTTCGTCAACCAAACCACCGACGGGTTCCTCTACTCGGGCCTTGTCGACGGAGGTATGTGCTCAGACGTACCGGACCAGTTCAACGACAAGCCAGCCGCAGTGACAGTGTGCTACAACCACTGCGTACACCTGTACGAGCACTTCGGCTGTACCGGAGCTGTACAGACGGTACAGGCCAGCAGCGCGTGCGTCGATGTTGGGATCAACCCTGAGCTGGGCGGAAAGATGAGTGCCGTGAAAGGGTGTTGAATGTCTTGTTTGATTTGTTTTTATAGATGATAATAAATTTTGTTTTAAACAAACTTGTGTGTTGTCATACTGTTAGTAAACCTTCATGATCATAGCAACTGCTCTGGACCATGGATCCATGTATTTTAGCAAAGTCAATAACAAGACGTGGAGGTGATTTAGAGTCTTCTAAACCTAGACCCAGGCAGTCTAGGATAAGCTCCCGGCTAGGCTGGTTTTAGATGACACTTGTTGCAGGTTGGAAATGTTTCTAGAGCCGGAGTTAAAAGTCATTCTTTCAAAGGCGTATTTGGTTATATACAATATACTCAGTTAAAAAATAATGTATAATGGTAACGTTACCATGATTTTCAGTAGTAGTTTAATTAATCCTATGAGGATAAACACATTGGCTGAAGTGTAAACTTGTTTTCACTGCATGAGATTTAAATAAAATTTTGAACTAAAATTTTAATCTCTCTAGATTTATTAAAATTGAAGTTTTGTAATAGACGATAAAAATGGACCAGTTTTAACTTAAAATGTAATGTTTTTGTAAAATTTATAAATACAAAAATATGCATATCTAGAAAGTTGGGTGACGGATTTATACGTTTGCTTCCTCCAGAGTGTTAAACAAAAAAAAATGTGTAGAATCTTTCACAAAACTCGGTGGAACACTTAATACAACCTCAAGCTCAATCAAAACGTTGTGGCAAAAAATAACTAAGGAAAAAAATGAACTTTCAAACAATTGAGCCGGTATTGATTACGGAGTAAAGTTACTTTTTTGTAATCGAATTATTGAAAATTTGAATTTCGCCGTAGGACAGTGCTTGACTTAAGTATGAAACTACAAAAAACAACCATAAATTATGGCTACAGAAGTTTACACTGATAGTTACGACGTTAAACTACAATAAAAGCAGTTCAATTCCATCATAAATTTAGAGGCACAAATAAATTACATATTTTTGTGTTCTAATTTTATAAAAAAAATATACTGTTTAACCCTTTCAGTCCCACTGATGCCATTTGGCATCATCACTTTCAATATTTTTTTAAAAATTTTTATGTCCCGTTATGACATCCAAACACACATCATTCGATTCTTCATACTTTGTTCTATCAGACAATATTTTACATTAATCTCAATAGAAGTCAGAACTACTATTTTTTTTATTTAGAAAATAGTCAACAAGCATTTCTCCTGATTTTTGATAAGTTCACTTCAGTTCCACATATTTAAAACACAATTTAAACTATTTCGGTTAAAATAATTACTAATTTTTTGTAATAATATGGTCAGATACCTTAAAATATATAACTCGAAGTGTTTTTAGGTAATATATATAATTTTATTTTGTTGTTTTCCACAGTTAAAAAAATTTGGCATTGTTTCAAAAACCATATAAAACATTTAAATGAATTTTTTTTCTTATGAAATTCGTATATTTGACCTAAAATAAGCTTATTTTGTGAATATCAGATGTTTCTGTAGTGTAGTAAATTTTTGGGACTGAAAGGGTTAAGTGGTAAAAACTCACTACTTTTTTGTAATGTGAGAGAGCCTACTTTTTTGTAAGCTTACTGCTCTTCTATGATGGAAGTTAGCTCCATAAATTTTCAGTAAGAGCATACTACTACCAGTTTTATGGAGTAACCTTACACCAAACGTTATATATTTAACTCAATAGTATTTATTTTTTTTATAGGTCATACTTCTAATTTGCTCATCAATTTTTTTTAATGCAATTGTACGCAGAAATAGTAAAGAATTAAGCCTGACAGGCTGCAGTAATTGATTATGCGTAGGTGAGCATTTTGGATGGAAGGAGTCAGTAGACATAAGAATCATGGGGAATAAAAAAAATTAAAAAAAAAAACCTGTAAATTGTTACGTAGTTGAGATTATATCATTCATTCCTCTCTATTAATAATTGGAGTAATGCTCATTGCCAATGAAACGAGGATAATTGTTGTATAAACAGTTTGTATTTTGGTTTTAAGTTTAATTGGATTATACATAAGCAAATAAGGATAATTAGGCTAAAAATTAATTAATGATAATTGCTCAACTTGTGTGTTATTTGTATAGGTAATGATTACGTATAGTGAGTGAAACGGTTACATTACATAATTAACAAAAGTAACATTTTTTGTAAAATGCACAGTTGATTTTGATAACGCATGGAAGGAAACTCGTTATTTATCTGCTTTGAGCCTATAAAAATAACATAAGGAGCACAATTAATTCTAATAAAACTATTTTCTCAGTTCCACGCTAACGAATTTAACGAAATAGACTAACAATAGCAAAAATAAACAATGGAGTAGGTTTAACATCAACTGTTATATGTATTCACAAAATGGTTCTTTCGCCGGTGTAACCACTATCATGTTAAACCAAAAGCTAAAAATTACGTTGTTATATTTTTTACATTATAATGCATTTGCTCATTTTTCTAATCATTGCTGAAGTTCTATCAACGTTTATTCATGCTAAAAGAGTGATTAAAGGCACTTAATCCTATAACAGTCTGAAGTCCTGACGTTAGGCACGGTGTAACCTTAAGTAGAGGAGGAACATTACGCTAGCAGTCTGCGCGATGTAACGGGTGCGGGTTCGATTCCCGCATTCGCCCTGGGTGTGCTTCTTTCTCTGTGACAGTAAATAATTATTTCCGTGTCTGTCTAACACGACGAAGGCTTCTAAGGTGGGTCCTTGATCAAGCACACAAGCTGGAATATATATGTATCTACCCCTACCATAAGTATTGAGCCAAGGTTCGAAATTACACGGGCCTAGTGTACCTTTACACTCCTAAAACAAACAAGCGATTTTAACTCAGTCTGAGTTAATTTTCACTCATTCCAGTGTCGAAAATTCACTTCACCTATAGGAGTGGATTTCACTCCTTCGTTCAGTTAAACCTACGACGGAATCACTCCAAACGAGTGATTTTAACTCCGTCTGAGTTAATTTTAACTCAGGCTAAGTTAATTTTAACTCCTTTCCAGTGTCGAAAATGCACTTCTCCTTAGGAGTGGATTACACTTTTTTTTTTGTTTTGAGTGTGTATGGTATGGTATGACATGGTATGATACATATATATTCCAGCTTGCGTGCTTGTTCAGAGAACCGCTTATAAGCTTTCGCCAAGTGGGACAGACACAGAAAGAAATTTTACAGTCACAAAGAAATGAATAACACATAGACAAATAACAACATTTATTGAAAAGTCACAAACATTCATGCCTGACCGGGGTTCGAACCCGACCCCAGCAGCTCCAAAGGCTAGTACTTTGAGTGTGTAGTTCTATTTTAATTCGAAAAGAAAGCAAAAATCAGAACCCAAATGATGAAAGTGAGGCCGGCACAGTGACCGTGAAATTACACTTACAAAATACAAGAGCGGGGGAAATCGTTTTCAGTAGCGCTCATTTCACGGACTAGTGATCACCAAAAAGACTTTCTGGTGACATGGAATTTTCGAATAAGCAGCTATGTTAACCCAGCAGAAAGTGAAAAGAAAGTTATAAATAAGAATTGCTCCATTTTATTACTCTTGGCCCAGATCAATTCTAAATTACTTTAACGTGCACCGGATTGCACAATTACTGTTGTTTGGGGACGGTGTGAACTTATATATATTTCCTTAATGAGATTTAAGGTTTCGAAAGATTATAAAAAATGAAAACTTTTGTTTTGTATGTTAAATCAATTTGAATTGTGTTAAAAAGTAACATAGTTAGTGAATTAATTACATGATAATTGCAATTGAGTGCAAGAAAATAATTATGTAAATAATTATGTAATAAATATTATGCAATACCCATGAGTGTTTGATTTCGGCGAAACTATGCTTTTTTTTGGTTTGATTGAGTCGGTAAACGTATGAATAATTAATAAATGCAGGTGGAGGAGTTGCTAAATAAGTTTCTTATAAGATTGTCTTATGTTTAGGAACATGTTGGAGCCAAGTAATTCTCCTTGTTTAATTTGTTTCGGTCAAGAACTGTTTAACTGTAACCGCAGTATATGTACTGCGGTTTATGTAAATTTAAGTGATAACTTTGTATATAAAAACCCTGATTGTGTGATATCAATAAAGTTTTCTTCTGTTCTCGTCAAAATGTGTTTCGCAGTTATGTTTAGTAGCTCTAACCTCCAACAGAACACATAACTTTTCCTCAGATCCTCTTCTGAATTACAAAAGATCCAATTGATTTTTCAAAGCTTATTCTGTAAAATTAACTTTTGTAATATTTGATTCCCACTTTTATAATTGAATTTTAGTTAGAAAAGACGTTGCCAAAACATTTTACCAGTCCCCCTCTGTACTTTCAAAGCAAGAATAAAATTTCTTGCATCAATTTTTACAGTTTTTTTTTTTAAATTTCAGTTCGTGTGGTATTTATAAGTTTTATTTATAAAGCAAGCAAATGTTTCAGCCGGTTTTACTTTAATTTATAAGTATGTACGTCACAATTTAAAGTTATTTTTTCTGTGTTTTGGCAGAGAAAAATTGAAAACTGAAAAAAAGATCAATAATTTCAAAGCTTATAACATTTAAACATTTACAGTATTTTTAAATTGCATCTTAATTTCTATGTACAGTTTTGCAGAAATGTAACAAAGAAACATATTTTTGAAAAAAATAAAGTTTTCTTGAACAAAAACAAAAGTTTTCTTAAAGTTTAAAAAACTAGCGTTTAAAAAAAGCCCTAAAAATTTAGCCTAGTTCTTTTTATGTGACTAACTTTAAAAAAACTTCTTTATAAATTATTTTTCTTACAATATGTGTAATGTTGGCTAAAACTTAATCGAAATTAATGTCGATTATATAGTCGCATTCATTTTATAGCTTAAAATACCTCAACTTTGAATACAGAGTCCCTTTAAAGAAAAAAATCCTTATCTAAGTTATTCGAACACTGGCATTTAGAAATGTGGTTTAAAAATATTAATATGATCATAAGTTTAGTTAAGGTTGATTTTATGAATAGAAAAAAAAAACATAAAATCTATGATAATATTTAATTTCACTTGAAATATTGCAAACTGTGATGCGATATACTTTCAGAAGTTATGAGTAATGACAATGATTTCCCAGGTTATACAATATATTGCTATAATATCTACTTATTGGGAACAATAAAAAAATACTTATAAGAGCATCAAAACCAATTGCAATCTCCACATGAAAAAAGATTAAATTATTTAAGATTTAAAATTTTCTTTTACTTAATATTCCTTAATCTCCACATAACCGATTACATCACTCCTAAAATACGTAACTATTTTTAAAGACAATTCAACACCCAACATGAAATAATTTCAGTACATATATGTAACAACAATATTTTGGTGTTAAACCCACTGAAGCGTATGCATAGCTTGGAGTAAACAACAATAATGGATACGTAATTGGGATTACGTTTCATAATAAGTTTGTATCGGAAAATAACATTCGGTTGCAAGCGAAATTGTTATTGATCACTTTGATTGGTAAAATAGAGAAAGTTCAGACTGTGATTACGATATGAATTCTAATCGGAAGTATATATAGCGCGGGTGAGCTAGTTTCGGGAAATTTTGATCTTGGATTACCTGGTTTGGTGTTAACAATGGTAGGTGTTAATGCTATTTTCGAATGTTTTTTTTTGGTTCAACAAATTTATTTGTTTAATTTTTAATTCATTTTACTTGTCGGTAAATTTTTATATTATTTCTGTAAATGGATTTTAGCAATTCGTTTTAATTTATTGTCATAAAAAATCGACTACATATTTTTGTCGAAAATTAATATCCAGTAAACTAATTTTGGTCAAATTTAAAACTAATATATTTGTTAATTATTTAGAAATTATATTTTTAAAGAGAAAACGTAAATAGTTTTTTTTGTATTATTAAATGCAAATTTTAGTGTGTAAGATAATGGCTGTTATAAAATAAGTAAAAGTAAATTTGCTATTTAATTTGATGAGTGATAGAAAAGAATTGCCGTGAAACTGTTCCAAAATACATCTATTTTCATTGCAGAATTTCTATTGAAAGGTTTCATTTTTAAATGAATAGCTATATACAAGGAGGGTAGATTTTATATAAAGATTTCCATACTAAGGTTCTTCTATTACTAAAGTTAGGGGAAAAAATTCTTTTGTTAAAATTATTTAATGGACAAGTACCTTTTTATGTTTTAGTAATTAAAATAAACTTGTGTTTTTACTTTCAATTACCTAATATTACATAAAAGGTAATAAAAGTATTGCGATGTATTCGAATATCCGAAATGGAGATTTGTGTTTGCCACATGCTTTGGGTAGTGCTGATTCTAAAAAAAATGGAACTCGCGTCGGTCCGTTTGTCTGTCTGAAATCACTCTATAGCTAGAAATAATGGATTTACGGACTTAAACACTTTGAAGTTTGTTGTTATAGAACTTATTAGGTTTTATAGTTATAGAAATTGCTTTATAGAGTGTATACTTACTTTTAAATGTATTGTTTTATTGAGTGGTATGTGTCACCCCTAGTTAAGTTTGTATTTTTTTCTAGATTATCTTGTTAACCCTAATCACGGCGGCGAGCGCCTACCCACCGGACCTTTCCTACTTCGAAACCAGCGGCAAAACCCTCCCGCCCTACGGCATCCCAGCCGTGTCACCCCCTGCCGAAAAAGAAGTCGAGATCGAAGAAATCATCAAGAAGTTGTCCCTCGACAAGAGCTGGCCGTTCGACAAAGAAATCGAACTCGAGAAAGAAAGCGGGTACGGAAAAGAACTCGAGTTCGGAAAAGAACTCGAGTACGGAAAACTACTCGGGTTAGGAAAGTTCGGCTTAGGAGAATTCGAGTCTGGAAAAGAACTCGAGTTTTCGAAAGAACTCGAGAGTCTCAGCAAGATTGCCGGGTTTGAGAAGACGCTGGGTTTGGAGAAATCGTATTTTGAGAGATCGAGTCCTTTCCCATGGGCTCTGTATCAGAAGTATTTTGGTCTGAGTAGGAGGTTGACATTCGAACAGGCCATGCTGTTTGAGCTGTATAAGCAGTACGGGTAAGTTGTAGCTTTGTGATGAAATTCTATAACTGTTTACCTTTCTTTATGTAAAATACAATCTTTTGGAAAAAATACCTTTAGTACATAATTGAAGAGCTTTTGTGGAAGAGCGTGCTAATTGACATTTTTGATCAATTTTTCCTTTTTTACTGCATCATCAGATGGTGGCCGATCCCTTCCCTTAGTTACTATACTGGAAAAATTTGGCGCACCACACTTTTAAACTGTGTTATGGTTTTACGATGAATGAGACAGAATGATCGAGGATCTCTGAACCAATGTAACTCTTCGTTAATCAAGTGGAAAAAATATGGACCCACATTTCTCCGGCTGTATTAAATACATTTACAAGTTTTTTTTTAACTTTAACTTTTTTAAAAAACTTTTTTTGTTATTTTTACTTCAAATGTTTCTGACTTACAGGTCTCAGTAATCCCCCTTTTTGAAATTGGTTCTAATATTTTTTTAAAAAAAATTTCAATAAATAATTCACAATCAAATTTTTGAACCAATTTTAAAAAGTGGGATTATGGAGCAAAGTAAGTCAGCTATATTTAGCGAATAAAAAATCGTTTGTATATGAAGAGTTCACGGGAAAAACCGATTGATTTTTCAGAGAAGTTTCCTTAGCAGGCCACTTTGGCGATGATAGCGAGTGATCGCCTAAACTTGTGTAAGGAAACCAGTTCCTACCATAGATGTCATAGTTAAAGTAATATAGTGGCGGATCACGTGACCTCCAATGCTAACGACGGGACGCGCAAGTAATGAAGTCAGTGTTGTAGGTCACGTGATATGCCAGTGTAGTACATTAACTACTATCTCTGTGGTTCCTAGCTACCAAGTTCAGGCGATTGGCGATCCCGACGCTTGGACCAAGCGAAGAAGAAAGAGAGAAACCGGTTTTATGCCGCCAAGCAGACAGTTGCGGGCGTCCGCCTAATAAATCAATCGCTTCTTCCCGTGTACTCTTCATATACATTCAATATAAAGTAATAAATATTTTATTTTAATATTTATTCAATTCTTACCCAAACCAGATACTACGGACTGTGGGTTGCCAAAGAGCTGAAGAGGAGGTTCGCTATAGCAAAAGAACTTGGTCTTATAGGACGAGAGATAGCATTCCAGGAGGCCATTACTCTAGGACTCTTCAGAGGAATAGGACTGGAGAAGATTTTCGAGGCAGTCAACAAGGCGATCGGAGCGGAAAAAGCATTTGAATCTGATTCGCGGCTCAGCTTCTTCAAGTTTTAGGCAGTGGCCTCCAGCTGAAAGGTAAAAAGGTAATACTTGGGCTGAAATGTCATCTTTTATTGCAATAATAAATAGTAAGAGAAACTGCAACACCAATTTGTCTAAACTTCTAGAAACTTAGGAAATTAAAAACTTAGGAAACGAGGAAATTTCTTGAAATTAACTTAGAGTAATTTCCTCGATTTTGACGAAACCATTTCCATCAAGAGCCCTGATTGATCATTTCAGTAAAATAATGAAATTAGCTGCACTTTTATCAACCAAAATTCTGTAATTTACCGAAATGTCCGTTAAAAATGATTAAGGGGGTCTAGTACCTTCCCCAACTTTTTTTTAATTTAAGAAGTTAAACTATTTAGGTTTTATACACTGGTGCATCTTGTATTATTGAAACCTATTAGCAAAAAATATGAAAATGACTCAATATTAAAAAAAATTAAGTTTTTGTTAAATTTTTTAACAATTTTAAAATCCCTGCTCCTCCCTTATTTATCGACTTTTTATTACCAAATTTTTTATCTGAGTCACCTAATAATATCTTAACAAAATTATGCATCCAAGTTTTAATCAAGATTCAACTTAAAAAAAATACTTTTCGAAATTTTATCAAAAATTTTTATGAAAAAAGTAAAATTTTAATTTTAGACATTTTTTTTTTCAAAAATACTGATAACATAAATGAAAAATTTTAATGCATAGTTTTGTTCATTGTACTTTTAGGATGCTATAGAAATTTACATAAACTTTTTATGTATAATATTAAAAGAGGAGTAGTAATTTTCACTAGCCTAAAATTAAAAAACCACGAACAGAGATACGAGCAATTTAAAGTATAGATCTAAGTTTTTTGTGGTAGGATACTTAAAGAGTGCGTCTCATTCAAAAATTAGTAACTCAAAAACTAATGCATTAAATTTTAAGCTATTTTTTGAAAATTGTTAAGAAAAGTTCAAATAATATAAAAATATAATAATAAATAATTTGAATTTTTCATGATTTTTGGGTATTAGTCCCCCTTATTTTTTTATTATTTTTGTGTAAACAGAAATATCATTATGAGTTAAGAACCACATCTTTTGGTTCACACAGAAATTACACCTAATTTTTTTTTGTATTTTTTGCGTCTTTTTTATTTTAGTCATTGAGACCAAAATCAACTAACGTTTTGAAAAACTAACTTCACAAATTCTAAAACATGGGCATTTTTTTTTCAAATAACATTAGTTTAAGTACAGCGAATTTACTTATTGCATCGAAAGTTCATTTTTATAATTTTTAGTATAATAAAATTATATTTAGACCAACTTCTAACACCCTTAATAAAATATAGTTTGATAGTTTTTTTGGTTTTACTAATTTTATTTTCTGGTATTGTAATACTCTACTGTTTGTACCGACTAAAAATAAGTTTTTTTTTCAACAGGGTACATATTGAAACTACCGAAGAAAAAGATATTGGACCTCCGATATGATTATGCATTTAGAAGATATGTACAAATTTAGGATTATTTTTTGTTCAATTGTGTGTACAAAATAAATTTTATTTATTTTTTTATAAAATAAGTTTTCCCTTTTCATTGTTTCAAATAACTTAAATACTTAAACTTACCTGTCTCCTGCTTTATTTAGTAACATTATACTATAAAATATAGGAATGCTTTTGTAAAACTTACGCTTATTTGTGCAGCTTTACTCCATAAATTTGGGATAAGTTATATTTCATCTTAAGGTGGCCGATCTCCTTTGACAGCAAGTTTTTGAAAATTCTATTCCAACCATGATGTTGAGCGATTTTATTATTACTTATGAATATAAATATAGTTTTAAGAAAGTAAATCATAATTTTTTTCAGTATTTGTGGAAAATTATAGTAAAATATGCATCGAAAATCACGTTTACGCAAAACATGATATCTATACAAATTTTTAAAGTTTTAACATCGTTTAGATTTAAATATGCTTAACAAACATTAAAATAGACCATGAACTAAAATCATTTACATATCAGTTCTCAAAATGTATTTATAAGCAAAAGTTTGTAGTATTATATCGAAAACACATAAAAAAAACAAGGTAGTAACAATCATCTAAATAGTTTTAAAATATCCAATTCCTTAATAGTTTTACACGATTCTAGTTCAAAACCTTTTTCATTCTGTTATAAAACTTCTGTAAAAATTTGGAAGCAATTGATAATAAGGAACTTTTTTATGTGTTTGCGTAAACTTAAAATCTCAGAAATTCTATTGAAAGAATATGACTTGAAAATGCAAATAACAATAAACATATCGATAAAAATACTACTACAATCTGATCGAAAAGTAACATGCTCTTTGAGAAAAACTAGTGTAATATGGATATGAAAATAGGGCTGTAATTAGTAAGCATTGTAGTTAATTTTAATGGGTCAAGGGTTAAGTTATAGAATGTAAACTATGATAAATGGTGTCTGTAAGTACGGACATCTCCCATACGACACAGATTTAGTACCACCTTATCCAAATCCTTAATGAAAGGGTTAGTTTTTCCAAAATCAACACAAATATATAAATTTAATTAAAAATGTAAGGTATAGGAGTAGATTCTTAAAATATTTGTACTACAAAAACGTATTTTCAAAGTATAATATTTTATATAGGGGTAAGTGGTGTACCTTGGACGTATGTGTACCTCGAACCTATGCTGATTCTAGCTCGATTAGCTTAGATATTGAAACAACACCACATGCAGTTAAAGTATTTGCTACCAGGGATCTCAGTGAAGTTCTATTTGTTTGTTTAAAAGGTCAATTTATTAAAGAGGTTTCGAAAAACTAAATTCACCGTTCAAAAGTAAATTTTTGTCAGATTCTTTGGTGTAATTTTTTACTCAAACATGTAGTGTTCATTCAGAAACGATGGTTATGCAATATAAAGCAAAGTTTTAGCTATAAAACAGTGTGCTTGAAATTAAGTTAAGTCTAACCTTAACTTGGTGATTAACTATTTTGTTTTGAATATCCAAGTGGTGTACCTCGAACCTAATACAAGTGGTGTACCTTGGACTGGTCCAAGGTACACTACTATAGGTCTTATGTGCTTCAGATTGTTGAACACTCTTTTTAAAATTCAAATAAATTCTTTCCTTTGAAAAATTAAGTATTTTCAGCTATTAATATGCAACCCTGATTTGTAAAATCTAGAAGAATGGAAATTTGTAAGAAATTTTGATATGGTGTGATAAAGAATTTTTTTTTGTAGTTAATTATTTAGATTTATGGAAGCCTATAAAATTTTAACCATATTGATATAATATAGAAAATAATTATTGCATGCTCATCTGAAAAGATATTTCTTATAATAAATATCTAAGCAGAACATCCTTTTTACGTTTAGGCCTAGTTGAATAAACACAGGGGGAAATATTTGAGTTGTTTTTTTCAAATTAAGACAGAAAGATAGCCAAATGTTTTTCGATGGCATGAAGTAACAGTTTAATTTTTTGCTGCATTTTAACGGATACACCCGAGAAAGATTGCAATGCAGCTGAAAAAGCCAAAAGGGCACTAAAAAAGCTAAGGCAATAAAATCCCTTACCGAGCCAATTGACCTAACATAACCAATTACTACAATCTTGGCTAGAAATAAGAGCAGGTTGTAAAATGTATTTTTGAATTTTATGTGGCTAATAAATATTGGTTTTCGGACTGTAAATCGAGTCTCTCTACCTGTCAATAATTGGTCCAAGGTACACTACCGGTTGGACCAAGGTACACCACCGGTGGTGTACCTTGGTCCTAATTGCAATTTTCTGTATTTATTTTTGTAATAATTGAAATCATTTAAATAACATGTTAAAATAAATATATGTTGTATATAACAACATAAAGAATTTAGTAAAAATAGTTTTATTCACTTTTTGCAAGTAATTAAGAAACTAAAAATTAAAAAGTCAAAATAGGTCCAAGGTAACCCACCTTCCCCTACTTAAAAAAAAATTCAGATTAAAATATGCTGAAATGAAAACATGTTAGAAATTTTTCAAATAGCTTAAAGGTTGATAAAACATAAATATTGGTTTACAAATTTATTTATTTACACAAAACACAACAGATTGAAAATCCAATTACAGGTGATGGGAGAAAATCAAGGAAAAAAAAACACTATCAATGTAATAGCACAGAACATTTGGTTTTAAAACATTTAAAAGATATGTTAAAAACATCTATATCCTCGCAAATACTGTTAAAAATTCTGTAAAACTTATAAAGGCAAAGGTTATTGGTATAATTATATTTTACAAAAACATTTGTGAAAAAGTGATGATGTCTAGGAGGATAGGATGCCTTCTGAAAATCCGACTAGGTACACATATTTGTACAGTGCTCAGTATTACATTGCAGTCAATCAAATTATTACACACTTTAATGAGCAA
This sequence comes from Hylyphantes graminicola, assembly GCA_023701765.1. Classification (NCBI taxonomy): domain Eukaryota; kingdom Metazoa; phylum Arthropoda; class Arachnida; order Araneae; family Linyphiidae; genus Hylyphantes; species Hylyphantes graminicola. The sequence goes on along the minus strand of CM043113.1, from coordinate 66,961,450 downwards.
TGTAATAAACTGTCTTTGTAAATGAAATTTAATTATGAACACACAGCTAAGGGAACGCGTAAAAAAACAATAAATCTCCATTTCGGATTATTGATCCCATCTAAATACTTACATTACCTTCCTTATCTTATCTATAATAATAAAAGAAAGAGTCATGTCTGTGGATCGCAAAAGACCTACTTAGACTGCTCTAAAAAATTCGAAATTTTTAATACCGAGAACTTTTAATACCTACGTGTGCACCTGATGCTTAGTTTTTTCATATTTGATTGTGATTTTTAATTAATATAATTAGTTTCAAAAAACGTCATCCACGTGGGAGTGAGGGACCATAACAAGCCTTGAAAATACATGGACCAGGCCGAAACGGGGGCTTGACGTCATCCTCTATTAGTGTTTGCTTTTTTCTTGCGCATGCGCCAACACGAATTGAATTTAGTTTGGATATTGAGTGTATTTTCACAAGTAAGCATGCCTCCAAAAGGAAGCAATCCGAAGTTAACGGGTTCCCAGTAAGGCGGCACCATACTGCTAGTATTTCATATTAGGTAATTGAAAGCAAAAATTAATTAAAATTTACAGCCCTAATAATAGTCATAATATCCCTTTGCACGACATGAAATCCAACCGACCTTATAAACACGCTTTCCCCAGTTCTCCTTCAATGCCAAAATGGTGTTGAAAAAAAAATTCTGAAGGGGAACAATTGTAAATAATAAATGTCGAAGTCGAGATATGACTATGAACCAAGAGTTAAGTTACCAAGCTCTAGTAATTGATGTCAGCTGGTGTAAATTTTTTATTAAGGATTGTGAAACTCCTTTTTTTAAATGTGGTATTTAAGAAGGGATAGTTTGGTTTTTGCGTTTTTAGTTTTGCAAATTGTCGTCCGGGAGAAGTGTTGGATTATCTTAAGGATGAATCAGGTATGAATGCAATCAAAACGTCAAAATTAATATTTTTTTTTATAGTTTTGGATAATTGTCTTAATTTATTTCAATATCTTGCACTCTTGTTTCTGATAGTATAAAAATTCGTGAGGACAAATAGTTTTATAATTTTTTTTATATTTTTTTACACGCTTAGGTGCATTAAGAATTCGTGAGGATTTTTTAAGCTTTGTGTTCTCAGAAGTTTGTTTTACTTTTTAATCAAATAGTTTTATTATGATGTATTTTTTTTATTCCAGTACATACTTAAGTGCATATTTCTAGGATTTCATACTTAAGTTGTCTATAAATGGAGTATAATTTTTTAACTGTGGAAATTTTATTAAAAGTTTAAATTTTTTAATGAAAATAATTTTTTTTATCTATTCAAATTTTTTCAATTAAAAGTTTAACTTGTGTAATTTGGATCTTTGGTTTTCTGTTCTTCTACTGTTTTTATGAATCTACTATGTTTTTGTATAACTGGTTATTTTCAATCCCAAGATGAAATTCTAGAAGTGAAAGTAAATTCTTATTATTATATTAATATAATTCATAAAAAGAAAGAATTTAACAGCCATTTTGCATTGCTAAAGTCTAAATTCGAAAAAAACTCCCCTTGGGGCAAATTTTGTTTCGAGATGCTTAGGAGTTGGTTTGGAAGCGTTTAAAAGAGCTAATTACTATCAAAAACCTCTTCAGCAATCTTCATTCCCGAAGTTTGCTCATTATACTTATCTTTTGTATATTTAGTCAGTAATTCTACATAACAGCTTCATTATTATCATGTTTATTTGACAAATTCTCTTAAACACTACAACCTTCAACAAGAAAGCACAAGGTGATAGTAGATGGCCTATATATTGGATACATCAATTATATAATTTTAATCAATAATTCAACATCATTACTACATTATCATCATGTCTATTTGACAAACCATCTTAAAAGCTACAATGAAGTTTCATCAAGAAATCGCAAGGTATTAGTAGATAGCCTATTGGATACATCAATTATATAATTTTATTCAATAATTTAACATCATTACTCCATTAGTATCATGTCTATTTGACGAATTCTCTTAAAAACTACAATGAAATAAAATAAAATACACACAAGGTGTTCACCCGACCCACTTGAGAAAGAGGTCACACTCGTGTGGAAGAAAAACACACAAGTGAATCATCAATTGTGTTTTACAATACTCAGTTAAAGTGATGAACAACCCTGCTTAATAAATGCTATTCATAAAAAATGCAATACCTGGGTTTCTTTTGATAACTTTCTCTTATTTGTCAAGGTTAGTTTTTTATGTTAACGTGTGATGCGCTTTTTTAAAAGCCTATATTCGTAGTATTTCAGTGTTAGAAACAATGTGGGTTATAGAAAACTGTTGGATTGAAGCAAAATTGATATTGTCGTAGAAAAGGTGCCATCTGTGTTCAAGTACTTTTTTTATTTCAAAAATAAGAACGATTTTAATCCGTGTATATGTTTGGTTTTACCTACATTTTCCTAGCTTGGGACATTAATCAAATTATGAGAAAGTTATTAACTATTCTTTTGAAAAAGATTTAACTTTTACAGGAAAATATCCTTTAGTTTTCGTTTTAAAATAAATTAAATTGTAAACGGTATGGTCATATGGGGGAATTATGGGTTAAAAAATCACAACATCCTACTTTTTTTAAAGTATGAAAGGTAGAAAGATTTAATTTTGCATGGAGTAAGCTTAAATAATTTAGAATTTCTTTAACTAATCACTTTACCTAAAACTTAATTATTATTACTTTTATTTTAATTATTGAGTGACCAGGAATTACCCCGGGTTTGGGCAATTATGGGTCACACATGGGGTAAATATGGGTCACCCATTTTTTTTATAGTAATGCATGTCAAAAGTACATTAATATTCCAAATTATATCATTTTTAGCACATAAAACGATTGTTTTCGCACATAAAAGTAATGAAAGCGAAACTTGGCATTTTTTTTACGCCAAGTTAAAATTCTCTATGCAACTTTCTTCATACCTGTATAATGAACCATCAAAAGAACTCTATTTTGACTAAAAAAATTAAATGAACTTGATTAGGGGTAAGTGGTGTACCTTGGACGTATGTGTACCTCGAACCTATGCTGATTCTAGCTCGATTAGCTAAGATATTGAAACAGCACCACATGCAGTTAAAGTATTTGCTACCAGAGATCTCAGTGAAGTTCTATTTGTTTGTTTAAAAGGTCAATTTATTAAAGAGGTTTCGAAAAACTAAATTCACAGTTCAAAAGTAAATTTTTGTCAGATTCTTTAGTGTAATTTTATACTCAAACATGTAGTACTGATTCAGAAACGATGGTTTTGCAATATAAAGCAAAGTTTTAGCTATAAAATAGTGTGCTTGAAATTAAGTCAAGTCTAACCTTAACTTGGTGATTAACTATTTTGTTTTTAATGTCCAAGTGGTGTACCTCGAACCTAATACAAGTGGTGTACCTTGGACTGGTCCAAGGTACACTACTATAGGTCTTATGTGCTTCAGATTGTTGAAAACCTTTTTTAAAATTCAAGTAAATTCTTTCCTTTGAAAAATTAAGTATTTTAAGCTATTAATATACAACCCTGATTTGTACAATCTAGAAAAATGGAAATTTGTAAGAAATTTTGATATGATGTGATAAAGAATTTTTTTTGTAGTTAATTATTTAGATTTATGGAAGCCTATAAAATTTTTTACCATATTGATATAATATAGAAACTAACTATTGCATGCTAATCTAAAAAGATATTTTTTCTAATAAATATCTAAGCAGAACATCCTTTTTACGTTTAGGCCTAGTTGAATAAACATAGGGGGAAATATTTGAGGTTTTTTTTTCAAATTTAAGACAGAAAGATAGCCAAATGTTTTTCTGTGGCATGAAATAACAGTTTAATTTTATGCTGCATTTTAACGAATACACCCGAGAAAGATTGCATTGCAGCTGAAAAAGCCAAAAGGGCACTAAAAAAACTGAGGCAATAAAACCCCTTACTGAGCCAATTGACCTAACATAACCAAGTACTACAATCTTGGCTAGAAATAAGAGTAGGTTGTAAAATGTATTTTTGAATTTTATGTGGCTAATAAATATTGGTTTTCGGACTGTAAATCGGGTCTCTATACCTATTAATAATTGGTCCAAGGTACACTACCGGTTGGACCAAGGTACACCGCCGGTGGTGTACCTTGGTCCTAATTACAATTTTCTGTATTTATTTTTTTAATAGTTGAAATCATTTAAATAACATGTTAAAATAAATATATGTTGTATATAACAACATAAAGTATTCAGTAAAAATATTTTTATTCACTTTTTGCAAGCAATTAAGAAAATAAAAATTTAAAAGTCAAAATAGGTCCGAGGTAACCCACCTTCCCCTACAGCAATCTAAACTGAATTCGATCACACAAATATTCTTTCAAAAGATTTTATTTCAAATAAAGTTTCTCGTAAGTTTAAAGCGATGGCAACAGTGAAAATATTGAATAAAAATAGAATTTTCATGCTATTTCAATGTAGAATAAATTTTTTGTTATTTAAATTTTAAACTTCTAATTTGAATTTTTTAATGAAATTTGGAATGCAGCCTAATTTGATTTTTTCCCTCAAAATGACGTATACCACTTAGCTAAAAAAAACTAAAAAAATCGAAAAATATCACTGACCCAGAATTACCCCAGTGATAAAGAATTATCCCAGTAAACTGTGGGATATATCAGTATACCTTTAAAACTATTTTAAAAAATAATAATGAAGTTTTTTTTATCGGAATGAAAAGCTTAGACCGTTTCCTATTGAAAAATAGCACCAACAAAATAGTTAGTTCAAATATGTTTCTCCAGTATGGATCTTAAAAAAAATCATGTTTTTCAAAACCAATCTTTTTTGAAGATGTTTTTATAGTAGTGTAAAAAGTATTTTTTTCTATTATTTGCTACAGAGTTACATTGTTTTCGAACTTGATATAAGAAAATATTATGTATAAGGATGACTTGGCATAATTTATTTGTTTTGTAAAAACTGTTTATAATTCTTAAAACTTGGTGACCATTATTTACCCCGGAAAGAGAGTGACCCATAATTCCCCCATGTGATCCTATCATCAGTTGGGTTGGAACATCACAAATTTGTGTTCTTATGCCATCAACACAATTCTTGTATTGAAAAAACACAATATTCAAATGCTGCAATTTTTACACAATACTTGCGATCAACTTGTACAGCTTGAACCAGTTTTTTGTCTGAGTGTATTATAAACAACACAATATTTAAATGTTGCAATTTTTACACAATACTTGCATTAGACTCGTACAGCTTCAACCAGTTTTTTTTGTCTGAGTGTATATTTAATATATACAGCTCAGTCGCTAATTTCTAATAATTTTTTAGGTGCTGTTACTCCTTGCGCTTGCAACAGCATCAAAAGCAGGATTTTTGGAACCAGGTTTGCTGGATCCTAGACTACGGCCAGATTCTCAGCCAGGCGGATTTCATCACAAGCCTCCTTACGATTCGACCCTAGACTTCTACAAGGCAAGATACTTCGCCAAGAAAGCATACGACATAGCAATACTTCGCGACAAAATCTTCGGGCTTGGAAATGGTTTCTATGGCTACAGATATGGATCAAATTTCATGAAACCACACTTTGGATCCTTCCCAGAATATTTAGGACTAAAATATCAATCCTCAGGATTCGTTCATCCAAATTTCTATGGTAAAAGTGTTCCATTTCACGGTCCAACCCACTATGGAAGTTCCTATTCTCAAAACTTTGCTCATGGCAAAGGTTATTCCTACAGCTCATCAAAACTTCAGCCATCACCGATTGATTACAACTTACCACTGCATTTTAAAATGAATCCTCTTTCGCCTTCATATAAGTATTCTTACTTTGTACAAGGCCCATTTTCGAAATTCGGAACACAAATACCATTTAAGGGCTATAATACCATTTATGGAACAAGATATACTGGCTTTCCTAGACAGTTAGCACAGTGGAAATCAAAAGCTCCATCGTGGTATGATTTTCAAATGACCAATACACCTGGGTTTAAAGGTTATGATACCATTTATGGAATGAAATATACTGGGTCTCTTGGTCCGTTTGCACAATGGAAATCAAAAGTTCCATCGTGGTACAATTTTCCAATGACCAATACAAAAGTTCCAGCTTGGTACGATACTCCAATGGTTATTACACCTGGGTTTAAAGGGTTTGATTCTATATATGGTACTAGATATGGCGGATTTCCTAACCAAATACCTTCATTAGTAAGCAAAGTACCAGCATGGTACAGCAAAGACTTCAGAGGATATCCAAATATCTATGGCCCAGTAAGCTACGGTTTCCCAAGTAAAAACATTCCTGAAATGATAGACTTAAATTATGGCCCCGTACATTTTGACATTCCAAACCAAAAAGGAACTGTATTCGACGTAAACTTTGATACTGTAGATCCTGGTGTGATACATCCAAAGGGAACTGTATTGATCAATCCACATTATAATCCACCATTTCATAATAAAGGAACTGGATATGACCTAAACTATAGAGCTATTGGCCCTGGAGTTATAAGTAGAGAAGGAGAAGAATTTTTTAAGGAAAACCCTGTTCCTGAATTAGCAGTTGTTGGAATTACATTTCCGAATAGTGGAGACAGCGAACATGAGAAGCTGGTGATACCCAGTGGATTCGACTTTCATGAGGCACCAGGACATTACGAGTTGAACCATCAAGTTTAGAATATGGGCGATAAAAAAAACTTGTTACAAATTGTTAAATTAAAAGAATATCAAAAATGAATTAGAATTTAAGTTTTTTTTAAATTTTTATCTTATTAAAAATAATCAATTTAGTGAATCTTACCCAATCAATTTTTTATTTACAAGCACCCATATATTATTAAAGTCAGCTACCTATTTATAATACACATTATGAGAATGATGCTGTACTTGGCAGTTCAAATAGCTTGCTGTATTTGAGGGGGACTAGTAAGATTTTTTTTTTAGGAAAGGGATGAGCCCATGCAACTTTTAATTTTAAATCAATTATTATGAAACAATTACAACAACTTTTTTGTGGTTAATTTTGGATTTCGAGAATGGCTGCAGCAATCTTACGCTAGCCACGCGCTTGCCTAGGCAACGAATTTTTAAAAATATTTTGGGTCTGGAAAAGAAAGTATAAAATTACTAAAAAAAAGAGTAAAGCTGGTCTTATTAAAAAAGAGTAGCACGAATAGCACACTAAATTCTTTTAGCTCTAGATTTCGAAATAATTGCATATTGTTTGTGTCCAAAGGAGTGGAAATCAACGTTAACTTAAAAAAGTTTGAGTTTTTTAAAAATTTATTTTGAAAGTGTTTCTTTAGTTTCACAGAATTAAAGAAATATCTAACGGTTTTGAAGCATTAAACTAAGGTTTATGTTAAGTAAAATTCTATTTATGTGTAATTTATTGGGGAACACCATTCAATTTATTAAAAAGTTATATTTCTATTTTAATTACTATACTTAAAAGCATTACTGAAATAATTTTAAGGGTTTTTTTACCTGTGGCTCTGCGATGAAAAGCTCTTACTGCCTAAACGAAATTTAAAAAAAAAAAACATAATACTTATTTGAAAAGTTAAAGAGTTGTTAAAACATGAAAATATTAATAACTTTATTTGAATTCTTTCGAATTTTCATGTTAAAACTACAAAAAAAAATTACATAACTATCCACAAATTTATTTCTTTAAAGTATCATGAGAGATTTCATAAGTTCTTGTTTGTATTTGAGGTGCTTATTTGCATAGCACTTCAAACCTCGTTTGTCTAAGAACAACACCAATAGCTTCTGTTAATAAAGTGATGCTTTTGGCTTTTCATTTTCCAAACAGAACTAGCGAAGTTCAAGGTTTGGGTCGGAACCGAATCGAGCATTACCTAACAAAAATTACACCTAAGAAAATTACGATTGTATGCCACTTTTCGCAATTCTTTCAGTAAAAAATCCTTACAATTATTACCGAACTGTGGAAATTCCATATCCCATTAACATTTGTTCTCTCACGCAAAAAAAAAAGAAAAAAGAAAAAAAAAATCGAAACTATTTCCGCCTTGTTAACTGACCTTTATGGGAACGCAAACAAATTAGCTGGTGTCGTTTCACTGTATATTGTCGAGAGGCAAGATGTAGGTCACCTCACTCCTTTTCTATCTTTTCACTTTCAGCCCAAAATATCCAACTCCCTACATGAATAATTGAATTCTATGGTAGGTAGATTACATTCCTTGCCAACCTATATATAAGTTGGGTTAATAAAAATATACTATGGAGAAGATCCTCCCGCGTATTAAGAGTTCCAGAAATAATTTGTGAATCCATTCAGAAAACATGTTTAAAACATCAATTTCGTTTAAAGCCTAACAGATTTGAAAAAATTTGAGAAAAATTGGCAATTTTATCGGTATAAAAAATGCATTTTGGTTAAGTTGTATTCAGATCATATTGTATGTAAATATTACCTAACAAGAGTTTCCACATAACGGACCAATCGCACTTTTCCCTCTGCCTAATTACCCTAACTACTTTTACCCAAGTTAGATTGGCACGGAGCGTACTTGGCACATATATCTTCCGGTTTGTGTGCTTGTTCAGAGACCCGCTATAAACCTTCGTAAAGTAAGACGTACAGTAAGTTTACGGACACACAGAGAGAAAGTACATCCAGGTCGGAGCCGGGAATCGAACCTGCACCCTGCACAGTGCGCATACTGTTAGAGTAATGAGCTGCGATCAAACCCACTAGGCCACCATAGCCCCAAATTGAATTCTTAAAAAAAAAAAAAAGATTAATTGCCTAAAACCAAGCATTTTTGCTACTTGCCTATATACCAAACAAATATTAGCAAACTTGTTTTTTGATCAAGATAGTTAAAAATGTGTCAAACCAATTAAAACCACAAAGATAGCACGAGTAAAGAAATCTCCAATACTCCGATACCAAAATTTTGAACGATAAACACCAATATCGTCAGCTGTTACAAATGGTACAAATGTTTTATTCATTGAAGGGTTGAAACATTGAATGTCATAATTCAATGTTTGCACAATGGGCATGTTTCAGCCTTGAGTAGTAACAGAAATGTGGAATTAAAATAATTTCTTTCTCTCTAACTATCAATTGGTGAATCACTTAGGCTTTTTTGCACAGTGTTGGTTTAAGATTATAGCTGTAGTAGGATATGTACTCAACGAACCATATCTTTTAATAATGTTCAACCACTTATTCCAATCCAAATTCGAGCACATATAATAATTTGTTCATGATTTTCCAAAATAGTTTGAAACCGCTTTTCTTATTTTTGCAATAGTTATGTAAGAGTTTTTTTATCCAAGACTGACAATAGGTAGTAAATTGATACATTTATTTTACGGTTTGTGTGCTTGTGTGTGTGATCAGAGACTCACTTATAATAAACTTTTTTTCCAAGTAAGAAAAACACACTATTTTTTACTGGTGCAGAGATAGAAAGTATTCCCAGGGCGAAAGCGAGAATCGAACACTCATAAGATAACGCCATTGACCTTAGACTACCGCAATTTTCATACACAAGTAAGAACAATATTATAAAAGCTATATCTACACTTAAGTTGATTTTACTGCCCATATTTAAAAGAAAATTTATCTTCAACAACGTAATTTCAGTTTTATTTGCATCATTAATATGACATTTTTGTTTGTTTATGCACAAGGTTATTTGCTTATGATGCAGGAAACCTCCAAGGTAAAAATAGAATTGCACTCTATGGATATTTGTTCGAGGCTAGAACTACTTTTGTGACGATACTTAAGTTTCAAACGTCAATGATTTGGTAAAAAAAGTTTAAAAAATAGTTTTTTTTGTTTACATTTGAACTAAACATAACTTTTTAAGTTATTTATACATTGCTCAAAACAATAAGATGAGCACTTAGCATATTTTTGTTGACCCTTTCAGTCCCAACTTTTTATTTTTATTCTATAAGTCCAAACTTTGTGAAATAGATTCATAATTCATTCAGAATGAAATGGTGAAAAATCTTAATTTTGTAACTAAAATTTAAGAGAAAAAATTGAATCATAATTTTTGAATGAATTATATAAAGGACTTTTTCAAAACTTGTTTTGTTAAAAAAGTTAAAATTAATTTTTAAACATCTAAAAATGCGAGCATTAAGAATTTAGGAACAATTTAATTAATAAAATTGTTTTGGAAATAATGTTATTTTACCATGTCTTTCATGTTTTCATTGAATTAAAACAGGCATTATTTAATTCTTAAAAGGACACGATTCTTCCATATAACGATACAAAACAAAATACTAAACTTTAGTGAGAAAAAAAAAGAGCAAGCTGATGATTCCAAATAGAATAATTGGGGATGCGCTTCCCTAATTGTTTTGAGCAGTGTAGTAAGTGATAAAGGTTTAGTTTGACTTTTGAAAAAAATGAGGACAAAACATTCCATTATACACATTGAATTTTAACTGTTTCCGACATTGTTCGTAGCTTCATGGACATTTTCGACTTTCGCATAGAGAATTCGAAATTTTATGTACATGCATTTCTATCTCATCTCACAAAAAATGAATTATTATTATTAGACAAAGGCAATTTAGTATGCCTTCTTTCGACTCAACTTAACGACTTAAAAGCTTTATATCTGTGCTCTTTACATTGAGTGCATCATACTTTTTCTGACAAAAACATATTCAAAGAAAATTTCTTATTAATTTGGTCCGTTATTTTTAATCTCACCTGAGCATATTGTGTCTGTCTAACGTCAACTTCCTCTGTGATTAGCACGGAAGTCATCTTCAAAACTTCCTGACACTCACGCTGAGCTGTTTCACATTTACGCTCTCTAAAGTAAACAGGAATTGCATGCCAATGTTCAATTTTATAGAAATCTCTTTAAGGGTTTTTGTTGCAAAAATTTTAATGGTTGACTCTAAATCTATGAGTGTTAGGGTAAGGGGTGGGGTAGGTACATATAAAATCCAGTTTGTGTGCTTGATCCTATGAATATTGGTAGGTAGACATATATTTTCAGGTTTTTGTGCTTTGTTAAAGACCCGTTTATAAACATTTCGTCAAGTAAGACAGAAACAATACATACACACATCGGTGACAGATGCTGCCATCTATCATCACCTCCACAATTTAGACATGTCCCTGAATTGGAGGGAAATAGTCTCCAAGGACCTGTACCCGTGGCAAACTGCCCCGCCATCACCGCCCACAGGACTTTTGGGCACAACAGATTTAATTAGCACGTACTCCGCATATTCTCGGGAAAAACACAAACATCCATGCCTTACCGGGATTCGAGCTTGAATTCAGAGGATCCAAAGGCTAGCTCCCTATCCGTTGTGCTGCCGCGTCGGCATTTTAACGTAAAACCGATGAGGATTGTTGGTTGATGCATATATATCCCGGTTTGTGTGTTTTATCAGAGACTCGCTTATAAAAATTCGTCACGTAAGACACAGATATTGATTATAGTTGATGTATTGCTTCGTCTGAGGATTTTTTTTACCCCCCCCCCCCTCCCCCCGAGTCATAATTCAAATAATGTTTTAAGAATGCAATAATGTTGGCATCTAACTTGTAAGAGCTCTACACGGTCAATAAACACCGTGTAATTTAGTGTCACGTGACGAAGTCTACACCTGAGAGGGCATCCAACTGAACGGGACTTTTGACTCTACAGAAACATATACTCTAATGCATCTATCTTAGAGGGACTTCTTTTTTCTCCTACGCGAATTTATCGGCAGTATGGTTAGAGTCGAAAAAAGAACCTTTCGAGTGAAATGCTCGTCGATTGGAGGGAGGCCTTGAATACTAGGATAGGGGAACCCTCTGAGGGATAAGCAAAACAGTCAAAGTGTCAATTGGACAGCTTCATGCGATTTAAATTTTTATTTCCTGTTACAATATTAAATTATTAAATTTCATTTAAAACTTGATATTTTTAGTAAATAAAAGACTAATCCATGCTTTATATCATTCAAAAAACTATTTGTACAGAGTATCACTTATGAATTTTCTAAAATGCTGTTGGGAAAAGGACGATTTTCCCATTTATATTTTTCCATCAAAAATTTATATTTTTCTATCAAAAATTCGTCACGTTAAAGTTATAGAAATATTCGGTAAAGTTAATAGAAATATAGATTATCATATTTTGAAATTAGAAATGCTTCATTGTGAAGAACACTTATATATAAGAGCAAAGTTTGAAAAGTTGCAGAGTTTGAGCTTAAGCTTATCAAATAAATATAAAATTGTGTAGAATTTACAAAAAATTTTACATTGCCGCTTAAGTTAAAAACTTAATTCACATTTCACCAAAAGACTTAATTCACATTTCACCTTCCTTTTTTAATATAAAATTATTTTAAAAATCATTGATGTCATTACAATTTCCAGTAAAAGTTTTCTTATTAAATTTTTATTTAATTATACGAACACATGAAATACTTCATGGGCAAACAAGTCCAAAAACCAAACAGTTATTTAGAATACATAACACAACAGGTAAAAAGCACACGCTATTAATTCTCACATTTCTTCAACACCGTCAAATTTCTGAATAAAATTTTCATTTCAACTTTACCCACACCAACTAAACAAACATCATCGCTTATTCAATCCTCCAGAAGCAAAAATGAGTAATTTTAGACCTCCCACGTACTCTTACACTAGAAGATCAAAAACGGACAACTTCGTGTTCCAACTGCATTACAGATGGACTGTGATTCTGCTGGTCTTCTGCAGTTTCGTGGTGACCTGCCGTCTGGTTCTGGGCCATTCTTTCTCATGTCATGAAAATGAAGCAGCCAAGAAAGTACATCTGGAGACCAAGTGCTATGCTGAAGGGATCTATTCTATACCATTTCATTCGTCTAAGACCACTTCAGGTCCATCAGGTATTGATACTTATATTCAGTAAAGATATATTTAATTGCAAAATGTAATTTTTGTAATCTCCATTATCGTGCCGGTTGAGTCAGTATTAGGCATGTCATATGATTATGTAGAATGTAAAAGAACCTTTGAGTACCCAATTGGTTTGAGTTCTTTCTGTCTCTCTCGGCAAAATAAATTATCGGCAAGAGTTACAGTGAGCTAAGGTTTATTGTAATCTGATCGTCAGAATCGGTAGCGAGAGCCACCTAGAAGGTAAAACAAAAAATGGCTCTCAGTTCTGGGGAATATGCAAAATTTTTCAAACGGCTTCCTTCATTAAAAAAGCAGCCCTGTTTTTTCACCCCCCCCCCCATCCGATTATGGTGAGCATATTCGCTTTATTTTTAGGATTAGAGCCACTCATGATCTTCAAATATTTATACTTATGTTCAGCATAAATACTTTTATACAGTTTTTGTGTAAAATGCCGATTATTGGCATTATTTTTTATTAATTTTATCATTACTATTATCGTGAGTCTATTCGCAGAATTTCTAGAGGGTTGCACACTTTTTTGTGTGATCGTCTCGTAACGTTAACTGTTGCCAATAGTATTTGAGCAAAATAAATTTTTAGATTTCAACTAAAAGTGTTATTAATTACAACTATATAATGCATATAAGTATACAATACCTGCCTGATCCTTACTACCAACTTTTTGCAACTAAATCGTTTCAGTGAAGTTCTGTAACTCAAAAAGCTTTTTGTCTACACGTTTGAGACATATACTATAGTTTGGTTTTTAAGATGTCTTATGTGATTTTTTTATAGCGAAATATATACATGTATAAAATTCTTAAGTTAAATTTTAAGGAGATCTATGTATTAATGGTCGGTAAAAAAACAAAATAGATCATCTGCCAAAACTCACGTTTGGAAGAATAGCTTTTTATTTACCCAGGAGATTTTTGATTTATTTAATCACAAATTCTACGGGAAAATCTGAATACATGGATATCACCCAAAAAGTATGCTTCCTTGAAGACCGTACGTCGTATTTCTCATTCTGCTTCCTTGAAGGCTCCTACGCCATGTGGTATATCTAAATGGTAAGTTAAAGAATATTTTAAAGTGTCAAATGAAATTTTTTATACAACCTATTTTTACATTTTTTACCAACAGGTTCTCCCAAGCCGGAATACAGACGCCACCAAACCTTCTACCGATGGGTCAACTTGTTCCTCCTGGTGCAGGCAGCTCTCTTCTACTTCCCACACCTGGTCTGGGAATCGTACGAGCGTGGGAGACTGGAGCGACTGACCACAAGACTTGACTCGATAATCATTGACGAAAGGCGAGCGAAAGCGTTGTGCCATCTAGCCGCATACGTCATCAACAACCAGGGCACCCACAGGACATTCACCGGGGTCTTCATCTTCTGCGAAGTCCTCAACTACATCGTCTCCTTGTCCCAGACACTCTGGCTGGTCCACTTTTTCGAGGTGACGGGCGTACCGGAATCGGTCAACTTCAACATAACAACCTGGGCCGATTTCGAGATGTTCTACTTTCCAGACTTGGGAACTTGCCTGGACTTCCCGAGATCTTCGGTAGTTCACTGTTTTCTGCCACTGAACAAGCTGTACATGTACATCTTTCTCTTTGTCCACGCGTGGTTCATCTTCGTCACGTGCCTTTCCGGTGCTGTACTGGTGTACAGGCTGGTCTTGCTGGCACCTGCCCAACGCGCAGTGGTTCTTAGGATGTCCTGTCCTGGTCTGGAATCCTTGGGGAAGCGCATATCTTACTCGGACTATTTTTTCCTGACGCGGTTCCAGAAAGTCATGTCCGACGTTGATTTCGGTGATATGATGGACAAGATGGCCGCCATTTCTACTGGAGATATGGTTCGTCCAGAGGAAGACTTCAAGTATGTGGACTCTCTCAGTAAATCATCGGAAGCCGAGGAATCCCCTGTCTGAAGTAAAATATCAACGAAGGAAGCATTTTACAAAACATTGTGTGTTCTTCATAAAATGTTCTATATTCATTTTACTTTTAAAACTTTTATTCTCAAGACAAGAACTTCAATTCTTAGCAAGTCCTCAAACAAAAAATACATAATGCTTTTGAGTTTGATGCTGATTTTCTTTTTACATTATTTGTACGGTATTACCACTTATAAATGACTATATTTAATTTTTTTAAACGTTATTATTAAAAGGTTCAAAAACTTAACATAAGTAACATATGGCTCCTTCAGAGGGTAATATGATTCTGGAGCAATGTTCTAGCACGGAAAAAAGGGGGAGGGTAGGGGAAGATAGGGTAACTCTTCTTGGGACTTGTGTTTTTCTGCAGATATTAAGAAAGCCGTATCTAAAATATTTAATAATATTCATAGTAGGAGTTAAGAATAATTAATCGATATGTGTGCTTGTGTCTTGCGTGGTTTTATGGATATATTTGGAACATTTGTCATTTTTAATTTTTTCTAGTCCTGCATTGGGCGAATTTTTATTTTTGAAAATAAAAAAAATGGCACGTGGCTGTAAAACTAATTAAATAATCATGAAACACAAGCAACATTTTTATTAATTTGCATTAAAGTACAGCAAAAAGGATGAATTTTTTTTAATAAAATGCAAATCGTATTAAAAACATATTTCGAACAAAACTGGACTCAAAATAAAATATTTATCCAAAGAATAGCAGAAAGTATAAATCTAAATTCTTTCGTCTCACGGCTAGCTCCTTGTTAATTGAGGGATTAGGTAAGTTTGAATTATCGTCGAGCTAGAGCTACACGAGGGCTTTGGGGGACGGGCGTCATAATTTAGAACCATAGTCATGTGTGTATGTGTGACGTGTTATTGGAGTGAAATTAAAATTTTTGATATACCCTATTCTTATTTAAATTTTATTTCCTATGTAAGTTGCGTGTAAACAGACCAAGTTGATATTGCTTCAGATGTTCCTGAATAAAAACGATGTAAATAATCGTAACAAAAGGTTCATTATTCTTGATTTGAGATTTCGCCAATCTAATTTATTTTCACAAGCATTTCTACATTCCAAGAGATCATCAACAAAATCGTTGCTAATCCTTGTCAAAAGTAATGCCCTTCTGTTTTGCTTAGAGTCAAGCCTCACGGTAATGGTCCATTGTTAATAGTTTTTTCTAGTGTTAGAATTTTGAAAAATAACCTCGTGTTATTTGATACCTGGTTTGTAAGTTCATAAAATAATAATTGTACCATTTTTTTGTAACAAATAAAATAAAAAAAACAATAAATTTGGAACTAGTAATGATGTCAATGTGATGGTGGTGTGATGGTAGCTCTAGTAAGTAAAAGAAATAATAATAGTTTCCCACATTATCTGTAACCAACCGACTAAAAATGCTAATAAATTATGAACTATGAGTGATGTTAACTTGAAAAAAAAATAGATAGTTATATTGTCGCGTAGATGAAAGGTTAAATACGTTAACGTGTAGAATTCAAATAACGACAAGATAGCTATACGTCTCAACTCAAGAATCTTAATGACCCAACTGACTGGTTACAATCTTTTATATACAGAAGTAGAACCTTCTAGACTAGAAGGTTCTAGAAATTTACATAAATAAAAAATAAGCTGGAAATAATAAGAAACAATTCAAACTAAGAAATAACAAAATTATAAAGTGAGGATGTACAGCTGCGGAAATAAAAAAGTACCCACTAGTGATTACTTTGGCCGTTAAACATCCTATAGAATCGGACCTTTTTGACATTGTGAACAATTAACATTCTGAGTTAATTGCATGACAAATAATTTGCATAAGGGGCCATCTTCATATTAAAAATATTAATAACTTTAAAATTTCCAAAAGCAACACCCATTTTTGAATTCATATTTCAAATCTCTGACCTATGTTAATACGAAATGAC
Source organism: Hylyphantes graminicola (assembly GCA_023701765.1). Lineage (NCBI taxonomy): Eukaryota > Metazoa > Arthropoda > Arachnida > Araneae > Linyphiidae > Hylyphantes > Hylyphantes graminicola. Next base: position 66,944,598 of record CM043113.1, on the reverse strand, counting down.
AAATTTTGTTAGTTTTTAAGCATTATTAAAAGAGTTAGAGACGTGCAAAGTTTAGGTCCCATAATGTTAAATGAGTTGCACATAAAAAACTATCCCGATCTATAAATAATTAAGATAATGAAACGAATTTTTTGCTGAAAAGATATTATAATAACCCAAACAAAATACATTCAATATGGGGGTATTTAAAACAATTTTTATATTTTTAAATAATTATTATATAAATTTTTAAAAAAATATGAATAGAATCCCCTTATTTTTTTAAAGAAATAAATAGTAGTACCGTGCTTTACAACTGAGCCACGGGTCACTAACCGTTCAAGTCTTACTTTGCTACAATATGAAGAGACTGATTTGAAGGATTTGGACAACTTCAAAAGGTTAGGTTTGAATTATCGTTGCACTAGAGCTACACGAGGGCTATTGGCGACGGGCGTCGTATTTTAGAGCCACAGTCAAGATCACGAGCCAACACCTGAATAGGCAACCACCGCAACCACTTCAAAAGCTTTGAGGCTAAAAAAACAGTTTAGTGTTTAGAGTGTAAACAGTTTTAAAAAAAAACTACAAGGGAAAATTTTATGCCAAACCATGAATTACATTGTGCAACAATATTATTATTGTTCACTACTATACCATTCACCGGTACGGAGCAGTTATTTCATTTGAACATTCTGCTCATTGCATGTAAGTATAAAAACACCCTGCATTTAAATTATGTGTTTTATAATGACTAGAGGTAAGTAGAAAATGGATAGCCAGTCAGTTAGGCATTCGCCTAACATGCGAAAGGTTCCAGGTTCTAGTCCGGGCATCGCCAAAATTAATGCCGATATATAAACGGCCAGTGCAGCCAAACGGGTCCGACGACTAATACTGCGGTTAAGGTAGTGCACGTTAAATATCTTTCAAAGTCCTAACGCTGTGCATGATGTCGCCCTTAACGGTTGCGTTGGGTGCCTACTCAGGTGTCGGCTCGTCACTTGACTGTGGTTCTAAAAATACGACGTCGTTCGCCAATAGCCCTCGTGTGTCTCTAGTGCGACAATAATTCATACCCAACCAAAAAGTTACAGTTCTTTACAATAACTGTTTTACGAAAAATAACCTCGGCTCTTAAAAAACAACCTGTTATTTTCCTCTTCCGTTTTTCATTTCCGAGGACTGATGTGTTTCACCTTGGGGCCCCCATCTCCACTGCGACTCGAAATAAATAAATCAAACGTCGTCAATGTCATATTTCCGATGTCACATCTACATACGGGAATATCATTAAGCCCGTTTTCCATACGATCCCACCTACTTAAAATGTCGTTTAATATCGCATTTGGAGAGAGTATAAATAATTTGAGGTCCGCTGGTGTTCGTTGTCAGTTCTTTTAGAAATTTTATTTGTGTTGGTCCATGGTGCGAGTGACAAATATGGTGTTTAAGGTATTATTGTTCATTCTTTTGTAATTTCATTTTTTTAGTTTAATATTACTTTTGCATTATTTACAATATTGAAAATTTAACTTGTTTTAAACTGAATTAGATTAAAAATGTTATTGTAAATCTCGGCAGACATACTATTACTACTTAGGCTTGGATTTTTTTCATCAAAAAGTTTTCTTCATTATTTGTTTTTGTTCATTTCCTATTTTTTAAAAAATCCAAATATTTGTCAAGTTATTTTGCTAAGCTATTTCTTAGATCAACTTAACCATCTAATGGATACTGTTGCCATATGGCAACAAGTAACATAATCCACTTAATTCTATTGAAATAGAGATCCCACTCGACAAATCTGTGTTTTTTCATCTGTTACATTCAATTTTTGAAGTTTTAGTTACTAATAGCCCTCTTAAATGACAGTAGTAAAAGTGTATTCAAGATTAAAGGGTGAAGTTAATAACTGTTGTGAAATTACGTCTTTGGCAGTATTCAAAGTATAATAATATAAGTACTCAACACAAATAAATTGTTTTAAAAAAATAATAATGGTTCAAGAGGGTTATTTTAAAATACATTTAGTATTTTTCTAGTCATTCTTATCAAAATCGGAATTTTGTGATAGTGTTTTGCCCTATGGCAAAAATTTTAAATATTAAAATTATTTAAATTCCAATGCAATTAATTTTTTTTCAGTATTTTTCCCATAATGTATCAGTATTAAATATACAGATATATTTTCTCTGGATGAAAAAAAAATCATGCATTACAGAGTTAAATAAATTATACCAATATCCATAACATTGGATAATGTTTATTCATAAAAACATTTTAGTGTGAAGCATCTCTTTTGAAAACTTTTGTAAAACATTCGCTTTTCTAGCTAAATATCCTAGCTAATGATCTAACGCCCGTTACTAGGTAAAAACTTTTTAAAAAAAAATCAATTATTTTAATTTCATAATTTGCAATTTTTATGTAATTTTTACAATGTAAAGAAATTTTTTTTATTAATCTCAAAGTAGTATTAATGGCAGCATTCGAAAAAATATGAATATTCGTCAAAATGTAAAATACAGCTACGTTATTGGAGGTTGCATTAGGAAAAAAAACCCCACTTTATCCTATGTATTACTAGGATATAGGGGCCGGCTCTATCATTGGTGACTTTCTTCAGATTGAATAATGGTAAATTCAGTGGGATGAAATACCTAATGAACTGGCCCCTGAATCTTAGTTATATACTTTGGAGAATGTCAGTTTTATAACTATAACCTTTAATTGTCTTCAATTTAAATGGTTTAACTTTGTAAAAATAAAGTGATTTTTGAAAAGAAAGGACGATCGGGGGCTTGAACTAGTATTCCAAGTTTAGTTTAGGAGATGAGTTATCGCTGATTTTTTTTTTGTTAACTCAAATATATTTCTGAAGATCATTTTGCACTGTACCAGGGCAATTTAAATATTTTGAAATTCTGTTGTTGCATATGTAAAGAGTGATTTCATTGAAACCATTTTACCAAATGACAACATATGTAGTTCTCAATTGAAAAAAAAAATAAGGTTTTCTTGTCTCACTTCATGTAATTCATAAAACATATAACAATATCAATATGTTTTAGTAGAGTACTTTCAATAGAATTTATTTTCTAAGGGACTAAAAAAAAAAAAAAAACTGCCGTGACCAGGATTCGAACCTGGGTTATTGCGGCCACAACGCAATGTACTAACCACTATACGATCACGGCTACAAGCACGTTTCTTTAGAATAATTGAAAACAATTTGTTTCTCTAATGTTAATCAGACCGTGAAAGAACAAGAGGTTTCGCAAGAAATCATTATTTCAGAATGTTAGTAATAGATGGCAGCAGAAACCAATTACTTGTTTCGCATAGCTATTAATAGATGGCAGCACCACAAAATTTGATATTGGCATTTTACATGAGTTAATTTAAAATTGTTTACTTTCTTAAAATGAGGACGCACAGTTGAACAAATTAGCGAAATGCTGCATTTTGGGACCAGTATTACTTTCCTATTTAAAAGCATTAAATTAGTCAATATTTTAAGATGTAGATAATGAAATAAATCTTACCTGATTTGGAATCACATTTGGGATTCCGTTGGCAATAATCATTCACTTTTCTAGAATCAATGGGGTTGTTTTACCTCGTGAATGGCAACAGCTCTAGCGATATTGCCTTCATTTTTGGAAATTTTGAAATGACATTATTTTTGAACAATGCAATCATAACTTACTGAAACGAAATGTAGAGACTTACTTTTCTTTCAGTAGAGCTATAGGTTTTCTTGATTTATTAATTCTCCTTTATTTTTTTTTAAAAAAGTTAACATTTTATTTTGGCAATTGGTTTTCTTGTGATTCATTATTTTTTTTATTTTATTCTAATTTTTAATTTTCTTTCCTGGGTTTTCAACGATACGGCATTTCAAAGAAAGCTCAGCCAATAAATTTGCTGCTCTATGACAGTGATTGCTCCCTCTAGAAGGGAGAGTGTAGGCTTTATAGCCCATTATCCAGCTCGCCAGAAGAGACAGTTACAAGAGACACACAAAGAAGGTCGACACAAACACGTAGACAAGTAACAACATTTATTGACAAGCACAAACATCCATGCCATTACCGGGATTCGGACCCGAGCCCAGCAGCTCCAAAGGCTAGAACACTAACCACTGCGCCGGCGGGCCGGGAATTTGCTGCCCTAAATTTCACTTAATTTCTCCACATGAGACAAAATATCGTCTAAACTCAAGCTTTCCAACATCATTGACGTTTTATGATGCTTTGCAAACTTCATATTTAATCAAAATAAAACCGATAAAGTTTAATAAGTAGCTGGAATAAAAAAGTATTGCACATAAAAAACGATAAAAAACATGCTCAAGTAAAATTCTAAAACAACAGATGAAAACACTTGTTTGAGTTTAAGAGTGAAATCAAAATCATATTGAATGCAAAAATGAAAAACGGAGTGTTACGTCATTTGAAACGACCTCATTGCAACATAAAAAGCATTTTTTGCGCGATGGGTAAAGTGCGCCACACTCAAGTATGCCACTTTTCTTAATAAACGAATTAAAAAAAATGGATTAAAAAATACCTGTGCCTTTGGACGAAGGTTTATAAGCGGCTCTCTGAGCAAGCACACAAGCCTGAAAATATATGTATATCAACCAACCAAAAACCAACCTGTGCCTTTCAAAGGACATGACACCTTTCAAAAGAATGGAACTGTCTCAAAGCATGTGGACACATTTACTTTTATTAATAACCGTGATTCAAAAGCTGAAAAAATTACTTAGTTTAGTTTTTAGTTTATGCAATCTGGTAAATAATATGTTAGAATGAATGGTGGTAAATAAATACAAATAATATTAAAAAACTTTTTTTTAAATTCTGTTACTTTAAAAAAAACTGCCGCGACCAGGATTCGAACCTGGGTTATTGCGGCCACAACGCAATGTACTAACCACTATACGATCACGGCATCAAAAGATAGTTTCAAAAACTTCGAATGAATTTGTTACTCTACTTTAATAAATAGACCGTGAATAAAGTAATGCCAGGTTTTGCAAGTAACCAAATATTTTGAAATGTCACTCATAGATGGCAGCAGTATCAAAACAACAGTTTCGTCACTCGGAAAGTTACAGAATATTATATCTGAAGGTTTACACAAGTCTACTTATAATTAAAATGTTTTGTTAGTCGAAACTAGATCTGAAATTTACTAACAATTATTCGTATAAGGTTAGTAGATCATTCATATTTCTAGAATGAATTGCCATAAAAAGTTAAGCTGCGAGATATTCTTAGATATGTTTTTTTTCGATTCGCCTTTATTTTTTTTATAGGAATGGGATGATCAATTAAAAGTAGGATGTGAATTACCATACTTTTTTTTTACTTAATAATAAATATTTGATACATCAATACTTAGGGCGACGCCTGACACGTATAGGCAGGGGAGCCCAGTTGGTTAAGGTCTTTGCTTCGCATTCATAAGGTCCATGGTTCTGGTCCGGGTTTCGTCAAATTAACTGCCGACCTGTAAACGGCCCGTGCAGCCAAAATTGGCCGACGACTAATACCCCGTGTAGAGGGAGTGTACCTTAATATGATCAAAAGTCAAATCGCTGAGTACGATATCGGCATTAACTGTTGTGTTGGGTGTGTCGGCTAATCACTTGATTGTGTTTGTAAATTATGACGCAAATCGCCAGTATACCCTCGTGTAGCTCTTGTGCGACTATTACTCAATCTAACCTAACCTAATTGGCATATATAATGTGACCTCATGCTGTTAGTTTGAATATTAAGGTTCTTTTTTTCGTTTTACATCAATTTTACTTGTTAAAAGGAAATATTTTATGCAACTACCCTTAGCACATTTTCACGAAAACCTTATTTTTACTTCCAATAAATCCGTTGAGATCCACAGAACTTTTGGTTTGAGCTGTAGAAAGGTTTCAAACAGATGGGCGGACGAGCCACTATTCAATAACCACTTTTTCAGAATAGGCACTCTGCTGTTAAAATTGATTTTTTTTAAACTTCTCGAAAACTATGGTTCATTGACATTTGAGATTTCTGAAAAAATAAATTCATTTGTTACAATGAATTGTAAAACTGCAAATCTGTAGAAAAAGGGAATAAACGTATTGAGATAAATTGAAACTTGTTTATAACTCTTTCACACTAAAAAAGTGCCATGACCAGGATTCGAACCTGGGTTATTGCGGCCACAACGCAATGTACTAACCACTATACGATCACGGCTCAAATAAGGAAAATTTTCAAACAATTGACTCAAAGTTTTACTTTTCTTTAATAAGTAGACCGTGAAAAAATAAAAGAGGTTTTGCAAGAGATCAATATTTAACAATGCCCATCATAGATGGCAGCACCACAAGTATAATGATATTTATAGTTTATACACTAAAAATTGCATAATTAGTTAAAACCAGGACAATAATGTAGAAAAAAATGTTTTTGCCCTAAACGACTAGCATGAAGCATTATACCAATGCGTGAAAATCCGCATGGACCTGTATAACGTTTCTAGTTAAAAGTACTTAAACATTTGCTATTTTAATATCTTAAGATAAAGCAAATCTTAAATTGATTGGCAGCATTTTGGATAAAGTTGGTAAACCAGTTTATTTTTAGAATGACTTAAAATATAAAACCTAAACTTTAAACGATATTTCTATATGGAGAAAATCAATTTCTAATTAAACTAGGAGTGAAACGATATAATACTTTCAACTAAAACTCAATAAATCAATGCATTTAATGAATTTATTATAAACCCTCTAAGGTTAACGCTAGTAGTCAGCGCGTTATACCGGGTGCGGGTACGATTCCCGCCTTCGCCTTGGGTGTATTTTCTTTTCTCTGTGTCAGTAAAAATTCTCTCTGTGTCTGTCTTACTTGACGAAGGCTTATATAAGCGGGCCTCTGATCAAGCACACAAGCCGGAATATAAATGAAAAGTACACGGGAAGAAACGATTGATTTTGTAGAGAAGTTTCCTTAGCAGGCCACTTTGGCGATGATAGCGAGTGATCGCCTAAACTTGTGTAAGGAAACCAGTTCCTACCACTGAGATCATAGTTAAAGTAATAGAGTGGTAGATCACGTGACCTCCAACGCTAACGACGGGACGCGCAAGGAGCTCCCAGAAGAGCCCCAATTAAGCCAGTGTCGTAGGTCGCGTGATCACCACTCTAATAATTTAACTACCATATCTGTGGTTCCTAGCTACCAAGATTCAGACGATTGACGATCCCGACGCTTGGAACTATTAAACTATCAATTTTGCACGTGATCTATGTTTTTTTTTCGTATTAAGAAACACCTTTAAAATAAAAAAAACAAAAACAAAGGCAGCGGTCTTTGTATATGCATCGAAAATCTTTTTATGACATCCGAACAGTATTTGGAACTAGTGTACTAAATTAGAAGTCGTATCTCTTTTAGTCCAAGCTGTAAAGTAGTTTCAGACCGACAATTGGACGGACGGATAAGCGGCCACATGTAACAAAACACTTTTTCTAAAAGAAAATCAGCACCTTCCACAATAAGTAAAAAACAAACAAAAACATTTAGGATATTCGGCCGAATTGCGATGTTTTTTTTATTATTTAACATTTCCATTCAAGTATTTGTATTATTTTCTTATCTCCAACGCTTACACCGAAATAATTCCAATGTTTCTTTGATACTTTTCCATGATGAATTATCTGGAATTGTATCAAAGCATGTGGGTAGAAGTATTCACACAAATTTAATGCAATTTTAATTTAAAAAAAAAACTTAAGTGGTTATAGTAACGTCAGTTTGCTTTGTGGACATAATATAAGAATCATGTGTTCAAATTATTGTGAAAAATGTAAACTTTTAGGAAAAGATAGTTAATGTAAAGAGGATTGGAATTAAAAAAAAAATAATAATTCTGCTAACTTAAGAAAAAGAGCTGCCGTGACCAGGATTCGAACCTGGGTTATTGCGATGTACTTACCACTATACGATCACGGCTGCATAAGCTTTTGTTTAAAAAAAAATTAACACAATTCTTATCCTTCTTTGATAACTAGACCGTGAAATATTGCAAGGTTTTGTTAGAAATTAAATGATTCACAATATAAGTCATAGATGGCAGCATTACCAAAGATCAGTTCCATACACCTACTACTAGGTGGCAGCTCTAATGAATATAATCAGAGCCTTTTTAATGAAATTTCTGCCCTGGGCGGAAATTCAACAAATGCCCTTTCCTCTGAACAAAACAAAGGTACTAATTATAAAACTAACTAAATAAAAATAACTGCTTGATTTTAAATTCAATTAACAACTACAATTAAACTAATCCAACCTAAATTTATACCTCCATAGTTAAAATGGATTTTGCTAAAAAAATGTTTTTGTTCTGCATTTTGCTCACGCCAAAACCTTATAGTTTACATAGCACATAGAAAACATATAGTTTAGTCATTTAAAGTGTAAAGGTGAAGTTTTGTCAGTTTTTCAGCTTTTAAAAGGTTTTTGGAGGGTTTTTTTCTGGGGGGGGGGGAGGGTTATTACAGTTTGGAATTTATAACAATGCAGATATATATTAATAGGAGCTTCTGAAAAGTGTTAATCTTTTATTGTAATATACACCTTTTTTAAAATTTTGATTTTTTTAATGATTTTGTTTGATTCTAGTTTTGCTTTGCTGAACGGGGGAAAATATATTCCGCGGAGAGCAACCCTAAATCATTTGACAAACTGCCCCAAAAAATCTGCTGCCCTGGGCGCCCGCCCACTCCGCCCTCCCTTAAAAAAGGCCCTGAATATAATATTCGGAGTTTTCAAGACTTGACAAAGAATTTTATAACAGAATTTTATTTATTAAATAACTTTGCATTGCCCGCCACAGGTCTGGGGAACGAGACCCGGATTGGGTGGGATGGACTAATCCTTTCACCCCTTAGGTGCTTCGATAATGCGAGGACCAAGAATGCTTAACAACTTAACACTTTTGTTCCTCGTGGATTGACCACTAGGCATATGCCTAGCACGCCATAGCTCCAGAGCCTTTGGTCACGCAAGATAAAAGGGGCGTTGTTGGCCCTAGACCACTAACGAGCTGTTGCGCCGCGGAGTTTAGATTCGTAACTTTTAGATAATTGATTCGGTTGCTCTTTCCACATCTTTTTTCGTATTCTTAAAGTTTTAAATGTTAAAAAAGTCCAATAGCAGCTCTTCCGCAAGTAGGACCTAACAGAAAATTAACTTTTTTTTTATCTCGTCCTAAGTGTAAGAGAAATTCGTGCTCTTTTGTTTTTCAACAAGGCATGGTAAGCTAAAAAAAGTTATATGGAAGCACATTCAACAATTTTTTTTCGAAATCCTAATTAATTTCAGTGGAACTGTTGCCACTCAGGACTGAAATAGGCCTATATCATAGTGGAATACTATAATATCGAAACATATTTGTTTTAATTTAATGAATTCTGAAAACTTTATGCCTCTAAAAAGGGGAATTTACTGCATTTAATATTTCTAATGAATGGATAATATGTCCCAATTTGTTTTTTTTTGTGCAAAAATTTTTCAAGCTAAAAGAATGTGCCGTGACCAGGATTCGAACCTGGGTTATTGCGGCCACAACGCAATGTACTAACCACTATACGATCACGGCCTCTCCTCATTCTTAAGCAATCAAATACAAGTTGTTACTTTTCTTTGGTAAATAGACCGTGAATTAATAAAAGGTTTTCCTAGAAACAAAATGTTTCGAAACGCTACTCATAGATGGCAGCAGCAACGAACTAAAGTTTATTTCATCGAAGAAAGGGTGGCAGCACTATAGACAATTAAGGTTAGGGTAGGTGTGAATTATCGTCGCACTAGAGCTACACGAGGCTATTGGCGACGGGCGTCGTATTTTAAAACAATAGATAATTATGATTTTGTAGTTGACCGAAGTCATCTCGAAATAAAAAAGCTGATTATCATATAACTTTCTTTGACAAAACTATATCATACGTATAACTTCATAAAACCCAAGCAAAATCGTGCACGTATATACTTAATCTAAACATACTTTTCATATATATGCTAAAAAGTATATTTTTCAAAGAAATTTAAAATAATTTTGTTCAAAAGATACTTAGAGAAACGCTTTAAACTCTAAAAATACTCATTTTTGTGTTATAAGTGCAAAAAAAAAAAAAAAAAAAAAAAAAAAACCGTATCACTTATTTGTAGTTAACAGAATTTTTTTATCATAGTTTTTAATGCAAAATGCTTTGAAATTTAGCTACTAAAAAGACTTTTTGAAAAGTTTGAAAAAAAATAATTATTCTTTAAGAACTCCATTGACATTCGTTCAACTTCGTTTTTTTTATAGAAATAAATAATTGATACCTGTAATTAAAGGCTGAAAACTTATATTTGAATCTTCTTCTATCGGACCAGGTCAATTTTGGAACTAATTAATGCAGTAATTTTTTGTGGGGAGATTCTAAAAAAAGTCCCCAAATGGGGAAGCAAGAGGAATGTCCCCAAGCAAATGTTGCAAGAGTATAATCTTTTCAATTGAAAATCTTTCTAGGTATTTCTACTCATCTGTATCTCAGTACTTGTATGCGAAGCAACCTACTCAAATGGCTACAGAGGACTAGACTACGGAACTCCAGGGTTCGGCTACGCAGGCATTGGCTACGGTGGACTTGGACCACTTGGCTTTGGTTCGTCGTACAATTCGTTGGGACTCTTCAAGAATCCGTATGGATATCCATTAGACGTAGATTCTGGTTTTTACGGAGGATACAATTCGGTATTGGACCCTGGGTTCAGTTCTGGTTATTATAATAAAGGACTGTACAATGCTAAGCCGCTTGGATATGCGTATGGAGCGGATTTGGGTCTTTATGGAAACTTTGGGTATCCTTTGAAGAAGAAATAAATCGGTGAGTATGGTTTAGAAATGGTTTTATTGAATATGTTTGACAGGACATATGAAAATTATTGAAATTTCTAAAATGACCAATTAGTAAATATTGAATGTAGTTTCCGTTGAAAAAGAAATGGACGCCACGAACGAATCATAAATTTGGTTGAGATGAAATTATAAAGTTTATCTATCCATATTAGCCGCTGATTCATAAAAGCTATCCTATGAAATCCTATATCCTATCAACCGCTAATCCCATGAAAGCCTCTCTTAAACAACTGGATAGCTTGGCTGATGATAAACTTTTTTTTTCTATTGGTCACTATAATGAAACCGAGTAACTTTACCATGAATTTTGCTTTAACGTTACATTAAGGTATCCGATCACCTTTTTTCGGCAAAAATCGACTAAATATCAAACATTTGGTGTTTTTTTTTTTTGCATTTTAGTCTAAAATAAACGTTTATCCTTCTAAATATGTTTCATTTTAGTTTCTAAATTATTATAGAATCGAAGTTACAGCACTTTAAAGCTTTTTTGTTTGGTTTTGCATTTTTTTTTCCAAAACGCATTACGCATTACGCAAAACATAAAAACTGAAGTTCTTTATTATCAATTGCTTCCAAATTTTTCCAGTACACTGCTAACAATTTCGGAGCAAGATTGCACCAGAATTCAGGAACTTTCTAGCTGCCACCACGATTTGGAGCATGAATGCACACATTTTGAGTTAAAACCATAGCTATGATACACCGCAAAAGTGGTGAATCAACGCTCCAAATAGTGGTGGCAGCTGGAAAGTTCCAGGATTCCGGTGCAATCTTGCTCCGAAATTTTTAACAGTGTTGTTTTGTAACAGGATGAAGAAGGTTTTGAACTAAAATCGTGTAAAACTATCAAGAATTGGATATTCAAAAACTATCTATATACTTGTTACTCTCTTGTTTCTAAGTGTTTTCGATATAATGCTACAAACTTTTGCCTCTAAAAAAACTTGGGCACTGATATCTTAACGATTTAAGTTCATGACCTATATTAATGTTTGTTAAGCATATTTAAATTTAAATGATGGAAAAAAATTAAAAATTTGTAAGGATGTCATGTTTTGCATAAGCGTGATTTTCGAAGCATATTTTACTATAATTTTCCACAAATACTGAAATTTTTTTATTATTATTTACTTTCTTAAAACAGTTTATATTATATTCATAACTAATAATAAAATCGCTCTACGTCATGGTTGGAATAGAATTTTCAGAAATTTGCTGTCAAAGGTGATTGGCCACCTTGATTCTGAAACAAGTTATCTAAACTCGATTTATATCAGGAACCTTACACATAAAGTGTAACCTTCAACAGGATACACTTTAAGGTTTATATCAACGGGTTACACTTTGTAAACAGGAGCGCATGTTCAATCACAAATTCTATGAAAACAATTGCGTACCTGAAGAATTAGGCTCACAATGTAATGTTTCAATGTAATATTATTCATTTCAATTTATTATTATTTAAATGCAAAACAAATTTTTAAACATTTTTAATTTTTTTAGGTTTGTATCTATGATTTGAAGGTGAAAATGCATATTTTCTTGTTATTGGGGTTTCATCGTTTTATTGTCATTGCTCTATCAGACCACTATTATTGTCTTTTGTCATCGAATGAATATTACCATGTTGTAAGATGCTATTTTTGTAAATAAAGACAATTGAATTCGATTAAGTTATACTTTTTCACTATCTTTCTTTAAGCAGATCTTTTCAGAAACATTTAGAAGCGGTTGTCTTCTTGATGTAATACTTAATTTACAAAATTTGAGTTAACAATGTGATGAAATACATAATAACAGTCATTAAAATTCATCAAGTAGGTTACGTTTTAAAGTCTCCCAAAGTTTAGTTGCTTATGATTACTTCGTATAAAAATTAATACCTAATGATTATTGTAAATAAATTCAACACCAGTATTAGTAACAAATAATGTTTATTAGTTTTAAAATCAGGAAACACAATAAAATTGGTAATGAATTCACACATATTAAAATAAATTAAATTTTTATTTGATTGAAATGTCCATAATTTTCCACAACACGACTCGAGTCAACAAAGATCACAATGACGTAGTGAGTACTTCGCGAATACGCGCAGTACGCGTACTCAGTATATTGACACTCACACCAGCGTGTACTCCAGAATAGGACACGTTTTGGTACACTGCTGCACTTTGCTGGCCTGAGCTGACTTGTGCCAGATTTCTGTTGGCAACACCTGTGGAAAAAGCATATAAAAATTAGAACTTTTTTTTTCGTTTTTGTTGCTGTGTAACATGTAATTTTTAATAAGCATTATAGAGATATTAGTTATTGATGCCGCAAGGCATCATCCATAGCGTATTTAAGGCGCACGATATTTATAAAAAAAAAGCCCTGAAAAAACTGTGTTTTTTTAACTGTAAGCTTTTAACCTTATGGGCAACAGTGACGGCCATGCTTAAGTCGTTATTACTGCTACAAATCAATCTGGTTGCAGTTAGGTTTAGGTTTTGAACGTTTCTGGGTGCCTACTTCTTGCCTCTAAAAGGTGCTCAAAAATAAGTGAAAGCAGTCAAGTGACTCCTGAGTAGGCACTCTATGCGAATTTTTTTTAACTAAATCATACGCACTTGTACGATTTTGGAGCATATTTAATGAGCACTATCTCTACACGGAATACTATTCCTTTTGCATGTAAGGCAAGCGCTATACCGACTGGGCTCCCCAAGGAATAGTAACTGTTGGAAACTACTATAATGAAACACAAACTCACTTGAATAGATTCGATGCCTCCTTCACATCATCTGTTTTATCACATATTCATTCAAGACGATTTGGCAGCGAGCGGGGACAGCTTGTCGTTCTTGAAGTAGTTCTTCACGATGCCCTCTAGGGTTGCCATCTCCTGGGCGTCCAGATTGAGGACGGCCTCGTTGGCGCGAGCCTGTTGCTCAGCCTTAGCCTCGTAAGTTTGGGCGTTAGGGATGATGAGTCCGCTGGCGGATCGGCCATCGTGTTCGCCGGCGTAACCATGACCTATGTAGGAAGAGGGATCTTTAGTACAGACTCAATCTGCCAATCGATCGGGTTATAGAGTCTTTTAACATCGCGATTTTTACGATTTTATAATCGAAAACTTTATAATTAAGATAAAGTACGTATAGTATACTCGAATAATTAATGAAAGTATTAAAAGTACATAAATTTAATAAATTTTGATCCGAATAGTTCAATTTCTCTTTCTACTGTCAATAATTATTTTGAGTGGTAAATAAATTTGGCGACTTTTGGCATCAGTTGGCGAATAAAACAAAATTTAAATAATGAAAATTATATTTGAAACTTTTTTTCATTAAGAAGGTATTTTGGGTTTTATATAAACGCGTAGTTTTACAGTTATAACTGATGAGTTGAAATGTGTCGTTATTAAGCAAGACATTATAACATTACAGTTTATCAGCAATTCAAGGATCCGAACATTTAAGAGGCAGGTAGTGGTAGTGTAATCGTTTCCGGCTGCCTATTTCTAGCCTCCAATAGGAGCTTAAACACTGCCAATAACGCCTCGTAATTTAGAACCGCTGTCAAATGACTTTAAGACGCTATAAACGAGGTGTTGTTACAAACAAGTTGTAACAGAGAGTCTTATCGCATTTTACATTAAAACCAAAGGATATAGCTAATTTCATTTTCATCTTTGTACATAAATTCATTTTGTTAAATTTAGATAAAAAACTACAATTTAATACTTTAGTTAAGTTATTTTTTTTACTTTTGAATAAAAATTTAATTCCAAACTTACCATGACCACCTCCATGACCGTGTCCATGACCTGAAAAATTAAAATCAATTATAATTTAGTGAATAATGATAAAAATAAATTAATGTTGTTCGACAAAAATAAAATTTTTTGTATAAAATTGTTTAAAAGAAAAGAAAAGTAATAAATTTTACTAAGAAAAATTCCTCTTTCTATTATACAATTTACAAATTTAATCATCTAAGTGGAGTAATATATAAGACTTATTTAATTATTATTATTAAAAAATAAAGACTTTTTTAATTATTTACTAAACATACCATGACCATGTCCATGTCCGTGTCCGTGACCATGACCATGTCCGTGACCGTGTCCATGACCATGTCCGTGACCGTGTCCATGACCATGTCCATGACCATGTCCATGTCCATGACCATGACCGTGACCTGCGAGGGATTTAAGCTTTAAAAATCTTGTTCTTGTTGAAATAAAAACTGTTATTGAAAATTATACTAGTTTAATGAATTTGCATTTAGTGCAAAATTGAGAGCAATAATAAGTCATATAAATTTATTCTAAAATCTTTTTTAGCTTTTCAAACGTTTTATCTCGTGATTAAAGAGTTTAAAATTTAAAAAAGTTATCAGTTTCAACAATTTTCTAAAATGAAAAAATTGCAAATATTCTTTTTAAAATAAGTACAATTTCAGTCAATTTGTATTTTATATAAAGATATTAAAATTTACGTTTTTTTTTAGATTTTCGAAACTTACCGTGACCGTGTCCGTGCCCATGTCCATGACCATGACCTAAAATGATATTATTGAACATTAATTAAAACAATGAGTTATGTATCAATGATGATAATAATAAAGAACACTTGTTTATTATATAAATTAACATATAAGCAAAATCGTAAATAATCTATCAAAAATCACCACAAAAATAACATTATGAATAATGATAAAAAAACTTTTAAAATTAACTAGAAATTTCAATAAACTCGTGAACATAGAGTTAAGCTCAAAGAAAAAGGAAAATCTGTCTCCACTATCACTTTTTACTAAAAATTTTTTACATAAACATTAACAAGAATGCGTAAAAAGTAAGTTACAAATTAAAATATTTATTTTGAATAAATGGGAATAATTACCATGACCGTGACCGTGTCCATGTCCATGACCATGTCCGTGACCATGCCCATGTCCGTGTCCTGCAAGTTTTGGACATATGTAAAACAAATAAAAAAACCAATCAAATGTATTCAAATTCATTCCTCTAAATAGTATTAAAAATACGATTCCTCACAAATAACCGACATTTTTTTAATATTAGATTATTGAAAAAAATAATAATTGTGTCTTAAATTAAGGATATGCTTTTTGGGGGATAAGCTTAATCTTCAATACTACAGAAGAATCCCTAACTGTAAAAGTCACTCAACTTTTTACATTTAAAGAATAAAAAAAAAAACTCCCCTGGCAAATTTAAACTAAACTAACCTTTGGTTAACCTATTAAAAGAGTCAATCTTACAGATTCTATTTAACAAATCAGATTTACATCTGGCATTGAAA
This sequence comes from Hylyphantes graminicola, assembly GCA_023701765.1. NCBI lineage: Eukaryota > Metazoa > Arthropoda > Arachnida > Araneae > Linyphiidae > Hylyphantes > Hylyphantes graminicola. The sequence goes on along the minus strand of CM043113.1, from coordinate 66,928,330 downwards.
TGTGACGAAATTAATAAAAATAACTTTAAAGAAAGTTCGTTTTTAACTGGTTGACTGGTTAAACCAGTTGAAAGATAGTTTGGACATAAAACATAGTACAAAGGACTGCAAAAAACTCATAATCACTAAGAATCAAATAATGGTCAAGTGACTGAATAGGTATACTTCTTTGTAGAAAGTGAGTTTCCTAACCAATTCAAATTTTTAATATTGAAAAAAAAATGCTAGTTTTTTTCTCTCTAAAACTACAGCAAAGGTATAAAGAAGAATTAGAGTACTAGATCTTGTTAAGCTAGAACTTCTTAACTTTTCGAAAAGAAAAAAAAATGGAAAAATTCGTCCTTTGAAGTTTATCCGTTATGTAAGTACAGATAACTGATTTGCTATTCGTTCTTACCGTGTCCATGTCCGTGTCCATGACCATGTCCATGTCCGTGTCCATGACCATGACCATGTCCGTGTCCATGTCCATGTCCGTGTCCATGACCATGACCATGTCCGTGTCCATGACCATGTCCGTGACCTTTAAATTTAAATATATATAAATGATATGCAATGCATATTTATATATAATGCGTATTGAGTTATGGTTATACAAGTTATAAGATGTCAGCTTTAAACTTGCAAAAAATTACCGAATTCAACATACAACCCAAACAAAATGTGTAAAACTAACTAACGAACAACTATAATTCATATAATGAAGTTAAACACTACATTTTCTGCTGTTAGTTTAAACCGAAGGTTCATTTAAAATATATAGGTAGCATTGGTTTACATAGTAATTCAATTAAAACATACCGTGTCCGTGACCGTGACCGTGACCATGACCATGTCCGTGTCCTTAAAGAATAATATTATTTACAATTCAATGAATATATATAATAGATAAATAACACTCAAGTAAGCTTCAAAATAATTAAAAGTAATAATCGTTTAGCTTAATAGGACTTTAATATGGATAATTTAAAAACAAATACTTTTTCACAGAATAAAAATAACATAGATGTACTATGTAATTTACAATTAAATTAAAATACAGTTATGAGACAAAAAAAAAAATCAATTTCTTAAATTTAAACTTACCATGACCTACACCATGACCATGTCCATGCCCATGTCCGTGACCTAAAATTTATAAGAGTGTCATAAACATAAATATAATAATATAAGTATAATATAAGTAATATAAGTAACATAAATATTATAATATGCTTATAAATTAAATAAAGTGTTACAGTTATGGTATTAAAAATAAATATGAATTTTCTACAACACAGATACACATTTTCTGTACATTAAAACAACTTGTATTCAATATTTACCGTGTCCATGCCCGTGACCATGCCCATGACCATGTCCGTGACCATGTCCGTGTCCATGCCCATGTCCGTGTCCATGCCCATGTCCGTGTCCATGCCCATGTCCATGTCCATGACCTGAAATAAATTTTGCTCACATTAAAATGTCCGGAAATAGTTAAGTTGCTTTATAAAAAAAAAGCATATTTCCATTTTAAAGCATATTTCCATTAAATTTTCAGTAATTTTGATCTAACTGAGTTGATCTATTTAAGAAGTCAATATTAGTTTTAATAACGTTACAGCAAATACAACTTCACATAGAGCTAGAGATAGTTATTTTCTTAAAATTTTACTAAATTTAAAAGTTATTCAGATTGTATTATAACTAAATTTTAAAGACACGCAACTTGATTGATTACAAAACCATATATACGTGCCATTTTAGATTAACACTCATAATTAAATTATATAAAAACGTACCATGTCCGTGTCCGTGACCATGACCATGACCTGTAAGTATTAAGAATCTTCTTTAGTCTAAAGGAATTGAATATTTGAGATATCTAGAACTTTACGTATTAAAATGACCATAGTTGTTTAGCTTAATAGTTTATGAATTATTTATTTATTATTACATACACTATACGTGGCTATTATTTAATTACATACACTAAAAAGTGCTTAAAAATTTGAAATTTACGAAATAGACTATTAATTATCAACTTTTACCAGGTTCCAATAAATAATTTTAGAATTTTTAATTCATAAATAATATCGTATTTAAAAATACTCATTTTTTAATATTTTTTCGGAAAAATATGATCCGAATTTATTTTTTTATTTGATACAATCGTTTGTACAGTAAAAAATACATGTTAAGGATTTGACAGTAATTAAAAATGTAATAAAATCTTAATTATTTCCGAAACTTTCTCAAAATACATTTCGGTCTTAGCAGTAAAACAAAACCAATAGAAATAGTAAAAAAAAATTCTGTATCAAATGGTAAATATAGTGTAGTAAAAATTTTTTTAACTTAAAAATATAGTTACTGAACTTTCTAAAATTTATTGCTCATCAATCTTCTTAAACTTTAGCAAATAGTAACTTTGAATACTTACCATGACCATGACCATGTCCATGTCCATGCCCATGCCCGTGACCATGTCCATGTCCGTGCCCGTGACCATGTCCGTGTCCATGCCCGTGACCATGTCCATGTCCATGCCCGTGACCATGTCCATGTCCATGCCCGTGACCATGACCTGAAACAAATATTTTTTATTGCATAATTAAATTATATTTTCCTGCAAATATAACTTTTGAATTAAGTTTTATTAAATGTAATTGTTTGGTATGTATTTCCTCCGATACGTACAGAAAAGGACACTCCTAAAGTGTTTTAAAACTCTCAGGTAATGCTGGGTAGAAAATTTACCAAAGTCTTATTGAAATCGTCTATTGTAAGAACTCTAGTTAAAAGTCATTTCACCAGAAGTTTTAATGATATTTAGTTGTGTCTTTAAAATACACTAGGCTGCAAATTTCAGCTTTTTGTCTGTGAAAAAAAAATGCAATAGCTTAAGTGCAATAGCATTTGGTTGAATGTTTTATGATGCTGAATTCAAAAGTGTAAAGCGTTGTTTTTCTATCATGTTCGGATGCTTTGCAAATTTGAATTAAAAAAAAATTTAGACATAGCTTTTAAATATTCTTTAAACAATTCCTACTTTAGGGCAAGCACATTTTAAAGGAGTTCAAGCTGTTCACATTAAGGGGGTTCAGTATGTTGTATATCGGTAATATTAAATTGGCCAATTGCAATGTACCTTTTGACAATAACTACTGATCAGATCATCTTAAAATTTTCTGTGTGTGTTATACCAACCTTATATATTAATCTGAGGTTAAAAGTTTTTTTCTAAATAACTGTTAGATTTTTTTTAATAAAATAAGTTTTGAAGTACCCAAAAAATCATGAAATTGTTAACTTTCTTGCCCCATAAAATTTTTTTCACTTTAGTTTTATTAAAATTTATAACCTCAGATTAATCTATACTATGCATTACATCATATAAAAAAAAGTTTACCAGAAAACATAGCATAGTTTTTCAGAAAAGGTACATCGAAGTTCAAAAAATCAAGTTCCTAGAAAAACGCATTTAAAGTTTTTATTGTTAACCCATTTCCTTATGAAACCATGACATTAAAATGGCTTTTAATGTCAAAAATATTTTTCCAATCGTCTTGATACTTTTTGAAATTATTAATAAAGGTTGTAATAGTATTTTAAGCCAATAATTTTGTTTTGATTTTTTCACCGATTTTTGGGTATTGAACCCCCTTAAAACAATCACTCAAAATGTTGATTTATTGTAATAATAGCAAAAAATAGGATTTAAAGAATAATTATTTTTTTGGAATGCAGTCTAAAACCTACCATGTCCGTGACCAGCACCATGACCATATCCATGACCTTAAATTTAAAAGTGCATCAAAACACAATCCCTTAATTACTTAAAGAATGGGTAATAAAATATTTACAAAAATTATTTTTTGTGTCTTTAAATTTGTATATTATAAACCTACCGTGTCCATGTCCATGTCCGTGACCATGACCATGTCCATGTCCATGCCCATGCCCATGCCCATGCCCATGCCCGTGACCATGTCCATGACCTGCAAATTTGTTATTGTAATTGTAAATGTTAGCTCAATACATTTATTACAAATCTAAAATTCAAATAAACTCATTATATGAGAACTATTGGTAATTTATGTAACAGCAATTTATTGATGATTGTATCCCATATATGGCCAGCATTATGAGTATGCCAGCACATCTTTTATAAATAAAACATCTTTTATTATCAAAGCAATTGAGATAAATTGAAAACTTACCATGACCTCCACCATGCCCATGACCACCACCATGTCCATGACCATGACCATAAGCATGTCCGTGGCCTAAAAGTTATTGAAAGTCGTTATTAAATTTCGTTTTACATTTCCATAAACTGATCTCGATTGTTATAAACAAATCAATTACAATTAAATGAAGAAAGTAATGACATAGGGTAGACTAACCAGTGAATGAACGCTTAAGACGTCACGTTCGCCAGTGAATGAACACCAGAATATAATGATCAGGACAACCAACCTTTGTCAGATAGCTTCCTACTACATGAGAGGAAGTCAGTATTGCCAATCCATATAGTGGAATAATTTTCAATCCTTATTTTTTAAATTATATTTAATAAATGTTCATTCACTGGGGCCTGTTCACTCACTGGTCAGGTCAGTCTACCTTAATGAATAAGAACGGATTTAAGAATAAACGGATAAAATAATGAAATAGTTTATAATATTAGACTAAACAGTAATATAATACTGAATGATTAAAAATGAAATATTGATAATGGAACATAATTGAATAAAGTAGAGCAATGAAACAATTATTAATGATGGACAGAACAAAAATATATTAAACAGTAATTAAGAACGAAACAATGATAATGAAAAATAATGAAAAAAGAAAAAGATCTTAACCATAATTATTAATAATAATGAACAAAAAAGGATCTAAACAATAATAATAAATAATGTAAATTAGAATGAAACACTAATAATGAATAAAAAAATACAAATTAAAATAAAACAATAATGCTAAACAAAGCAAATTAGAATAAAACAATAAATCTGAATCATTTACATGTATATTACAATTAAACAGAAATAATGAATTAATGACAATGAATAATAAACAATGTAAATTAGAATGAAACAATAATAATGAATAATAAACAATAAAAATTAAAATGAAACAATAATGCTAAACAATGCAAATTGAAATAAAACAATAAATCTGAATCATTTACATGTATATTAGAATTAAACAGTAATAATGAATGAATGATAATTAATAATAAACAATGTAAATTAGAGTGAAACCATAATTAGGAATGCTAAACAGTACAAATTAGAGTGAAACCATAATTAGGAATACTAAACAATACAAATTAGAATGAAACAATAACAATGAATAACAAAATTAGAATGGTTTACCAAATTAATGATTTAAAGACACTCCAATTCACTTACCATGTCCACCGCCGCCCCCTCCGCCTCCGTGCCCGTAGCCAAGACCAGAGCTCTTCTCGCCTATTCCATAACCTTCACCAAGGTCAAGGGCCGAGATCTCGGAGTCTCCACCAAGACCATACCCGAGTCCGGCATCTTTGCCCAGACCGACATCCGAAAGGCCGCCGGACAGACCGAAGGAAGAGTCTGATGGAGAGGAAAGAATGTTTCAGTTGAGGAAAGGAAGTGTGAAATTGCATGTAAATTTAAAAAAAAATCAGAAGCGTAACATTCAATATGGAACATTAAGGCATGCATGTTGTGCCCACTTCAAGAAGATATTAACTTGTTACATTACTAGCCATCTGGGAGATACGAAAATTGGCTGAAGTTTACACTGCTTTCACAGCATAAGGTTAAATTTAATTTTTAATTAAAAATTTAATTTCTTGAATTTTTTCAAAGTAATATTTCTGTAGCAGATAATTATAAGTGACTTCTCGACACTTTTCTACATGACTTCTTTTTTTTCCATATTAGACAACCTGACAGTCAAGAGACGGGTTTATGCATCTGTATCCCACTGAGGGTTAAAATAAATGATCCTTTGTCTGCATCCGTGGAAACAGTTTCTTTGATTACATTGGTCATTAATCAGTTTTCGAAATTTTTTTTACAAACAATAAAGTTTGTTCATTCTTTTGAACATTATTAATATTTAAAAAAAAAACTTTTTGATTCATTTTGCGTATTCTTTGAAATTTTATGACGTATTGAAACTGGAATTTTTACACTTTTCAGCCCTTTGGGTAGGGACAATTGTTCAATGTTTGTAACTCAACTGTTCAATCTTTATGTAAAATCTTTGCACTTATTCTTTGCAACCTAATAGCGTATTGGAACTGGATTTTTAACCATCTTTTGCATTTCGTTGTTAGAAAGGTAGTTAGATTAGTTTGTTTGTGTCAGGGTAAAGATTATAAGGGGTTTGTAACGGGACTTTCAACGTCTTTTAGTTGGGTGGGAGCGTTTCGGGTTGTGAATATATTTATAAGACTTCTTTTAAAAATGTTTCCTGAAGTGTGATCTGTTGCGATCTACGCATCACGTCATGCAGCACAGATGAAGATGGTTGTGATGCTGCGCAAGCCTTGCTGTATATAAGTTGTTTGTTCGATCTACCATTGCTCTCTATTTACTATACTTACCTTATATGTTGTTATAATAAAACAAGATGCATCTTAGTGATTCCTTTCTTCAATGATATGATACTACACCAAGTCTACAACATTGGATTATATCACTGGCGACGAGAATGGATCTTGCCTTCTGCGAGCTGAGTTCCGGCACAGGTTTTTTGTGTTGCTGGCACTTTGATATGTCATGTTGTTGTCGTGGATTTTGAGGTGTAGTATGGTCGTAAGTACAGGTTGACTTTTCCCCCGGCCCGCCATAATTTACAAAGATGGCTAGCATTGGTAGTATGCCAGAATTTGATGTAGCTCATCCTTCTAGTTTTAAGTTGTACAGCGAACAATTCTACAAGTTCTTTTTGGAAGCCATCTATATAACTAATGAAGGGAAAAAACGTGCTACCTTAATCGCGGTATGTGGTACAAAAACTTTAGGTATTATTCGTTCTTTAATTTCTCCAAGTAGTCGGATAAGTCTTACGATATTTCGGCTAAGTCTTACGATGAAATTATCGAATTACTAAATGGACACCGAATTACTAAATGGATTACCTAATCCGCCGAGTCCATAGAGTTCGGCGCTCCTCGCCTTGGGCTTGACCTTGAGGTCCCCGAGGGCACACACGACGAGGACGGAAAGATGAAGTATCTGGGGAAAGAAGAGAGTCATTGATTCATTAATATTTAAACCAAAATTGTCAAAAAAAAATCAAGCAAAATTGTTAAAGACAAAACAGTAGCCTATTTAACTGCTGCATCGATGGAAATCTGTGAAAGAAATCCTTTGAGTTTGATAAAAATAACTTGCTTTCAGAATACCCGCTTTGGCTGAAAAGAACTGTTTTTGTTCTCGATCATCCTCAACAAATTTCGTAGTTTCAACGGATATATCACACAGTTGCTTAAAAAAAAACCTTCCAAATTCTTAAAATCTTCGAAGATTGCTTAGTAAAAAGCTTACTTTACGCAATTATTAGGTACACTAAAACAATTTCCGAAATCTTTTTGCCCTACCTGAAATGTTAATGAAAATATACACCTGATATTGCATGAGTCCCATAAAATGGAAAGGTTTTCTTTTATTTTTAAAATTTTAAAAGATAAATGAGTCTGAAACATTGGAAAATGATTTTATACTCTATCTGTCAACACGGAAACCATTCTGTCAAATTGATTGCTATGGCCCATTCCGTTATGACATGGTGGTTATTGCTTCTGCCTCAAATAAACGTCTCGAGAAAATGGAGGTTCAAATCCCACATAATCTCTGTCACCCTATAAATCAGGTGCATACTCGAAAGAAATGGAAGGAACAGAATTAAAGCTTTTTGAAACGTTAAAAAAATTGAATGGAGGGACTCAGACACGTTTCTAAAAATTTCATACTCCGTAGCTGCCCCATAACATAAAAACCAAATTTTGATTATCAAAGGCATATAAATGGCATTTGGAAAAAGTAACCTTTCAATTATTACTTGGAAGCCATGAATTACAACCAATAGATTTGTTCTTGCATAATTAACTCAGAGTTTTGTTTAATTGTGTTTTTTTTTTCAAATCTAAAGTATTTTTACAAACGCTATAAATTACGGTGAAAATTAGTGTTGACGAGAAGTTCATTCAACTAATTAAAATGCTGGATTTTTTTTTATAGCTTTGTGTCAAGTATAACGAATCTCTATTTTCTGCTATTTTTACAATGAAAAATTGATTCTTGATATGGTATCCTTTATTAAATATCTTTAAAGTATTTGCATTTTATGTCCGATTGATTGAACCAATTCTACGTTAAAAATCCTGGTACATTTTAATTCGTTGTTCTATATGTGCATTTTCAAAAGTTTTAATAGATAAAAATAAGTCTAAAAACACTTTAGCAATACCTTTTTAAATATAATATCAAGCTACAAAAAAACCCCAATTATCTTAATCACATCTTCTAATCCATTATCTCTAATTACGTGCTAAAAATCAATTTATTTTGGAATAGGAAATAAATGCAAACGATATTTTTTCCGAAAATCCGAAAAATCAACGGAGCGAATCAGGAAGGGAACAACTAAGCACTGCTCGGACTTAGCAGCGATTACGGCCCAAGTTAAGCAGCCCGTATCTTGTCACCATAGTAATCCAGTTTCCGCATCGCCAGATATAGGAAGTTAAAATGCACGGAATTTCGTTTTCTACTGGAAAAGTCTTCTTAAAGACTGATACCTTTCGCTTTTCCTTTATGTTTTATCTGATTATAATTTATAATGCTGCATATTAAGAGGATAATTTGTCGTTTGGAATATTATCAAAAAATGGTTGTTTAAGGACTTAATATTTTAATCTTGTTTTAAAATAACTTTTAAGAGTTTAACTTATAGGTATCAATATTCCTAAGGTTTTTTAAGATTTTTTTTACCTTGGGGGGGGGGGGATATTTTTCAATTTTTTTATACATGTTTGATTTTTTTAAACAAATAATTTGTATGCGACACTTTTAAATTATTAACGGTATTTATGTGTCTCTATAATATTTATATACTCTCAAATATAAATACTTCATTATTAAAAAAAATATTTATTCATTTTAAGCCAAACTTGTCGCCATTTTTTAATATCAGTTATAAATTTTAGACAATATATATTAAGCGTTGTTAAAAATGTCAATTGGTTTACTTCCTAGTGTTTCTTTTGATGTATTTAAATGTTTGTTTATATTTCATTTGTTTTTTATAATGTAATATCCTTAAAACCAATTTGTTAGTATTATGTAATGGCATTATTGTAATATTATTGTGCCCAGATTTTGTCAATTATTATTGTAAACGGGCCATGGCCCAAATCAATAAATTCATTATCTATCTATTTCTATATATTAAGCCAAACTTGTAAGGAAAGGAATATCGACAAATTTGTTCAAAATATATTAATATTTTTAACAAATTTCTGTCTTGAAAAAATATTTTTTTAAACGTCATACTATTACGTTAATTTTGGATTTTTTTAATCAATCATGAGATAATTAGAAGAAACATGTTCAAAATAACGAGAATAAGTTTCCTATTCTTAGTTTTTATGCAATCAAGTTAATATAATTATTATTAATATATTACTTTCTATTTATAAATCCATTTTTTAAAATCAATTCCATTTATGGGCTCTTCTTACATTGCTTACAAAAATATTATGTTAAATATATATTATGTAAAATATATATTTAAATGTGTTTCCAATAAATATTCTTTAGTTTTCAATTCTACTTTACATTTGAGGCAACAAATATAATGATATTTTTTGTTTTGAATGTAACATAATTTTCTTAAAGATGAAATTTTAAATGTGCACATTTATCTTCAGTTTAGCATTAAATATACAAAACTTTCTTGTTACATTATCATATTCATTTACCAAGTACATAAATATTAATTTTGTGACAATATATACGGACAAATTAAAATATTTTGATGCTTTTTTAATTTAGCTTCTTTTATGCAACAAACACTATTGGCTAAAAAAAAGTTTGTTTAAGAAAATATTAAAAAAGAACTATTTGATAAACCTTTACACCTTATTGCTAATTATAATAAATAGTATTTTAATAACTAATATTCATTGCAAAAAAACTATGAAGAAATTTGTATTATTTTAATTATATTTGACCTAGCAATTAATTTTGATTGACTTGTCACATATTTAATTTTTCACCAGTCAATTAATTTGTGTTTTAATTTTTACAAAAACATTTTTTTAATCCAATTTTAATGAATTAAAGAAAAATGCACTTTTTCATTAGCAAATGAATTTTTGTATTTAATAATAATCTTTACAAAAACTTGTGAACGTAATCCTCGTAACAAAAATTGAAATGAGATTATATTTTATAATTAACGAATGAATTTTTAAATAAACTTAAAAACTTTTTGTGTTGAAAATGCCAAATATCTTAAATAAAAATTGAAAGTTCTGTCCTACCTAGGAAAATTATTTTAGATATAATTCATTTATTTCATTAAAATTTTTATTTTATAAAAAAATATTTATTTGTGATTCTTTACTCTCATGTTTATTGCGCAAAGTCAAATTTATTTTCTGAAAAGATTTTATTATTGTATATTTTTCATTGAATGCTTAAAATTTATGTTAATATATAATTTATGTAATGGTATCAGAATTATAACGCAAAACTATTTTTTCCGAAAATTGAAATAAGATTGTATTTTAAAATTAAAGAATGTGTTTTTAAATAAACTTAAAACTTTCCAAGTTGAAAATTCTTAATATATGAAATGGAGATTGAAAGTTCAATCCAAAATTGGAAAATTATTTTAGATTTATGATATAGATTATAGACTTATTGTCTCATATTTTACAATGCATGCTTAAAATATATGATATTACACAATTTTTGTAATCGTATTAGGAAAAAACCACTTGACTGAATTATAATAGTTTCTTGGAACAATGCAGCCATATCCAATAAGTTATCCAATGGTTCATAATTCACATTCTACTTACCAGTAACTTCATCTTTGAGTTGGTTATTGATGTATCCGATTTGAGTGATATCCAAAAATCAGCTGCAAAACCTTATATACTCCATGCTACAAATTCAAACATTTTAGAACACTCCCCCAAGGCTTCTGATTGGTCGAGCAGCTAAAAAATTACCTGATGGAATTTTGGAATCAATTTCGGTTTTCGTACTTCGACTTTCACTTTTCTTCCTAATCGCCGGGATATCTCGTGTTGCCACCATCTTTTATCAAAATAGAATGAGGATATGTGTCGGAGTGGGTTAGTCTAATCCTCTTTTGAAAAGGTGCCTGGTGCAGAGGATTTCCTCGATCTCGATATTCAGACGATTCTTCGACATGATGGAAAAGAAAAGAATTATTTTTTATTTTAAATGCTGTACTTCGACAAATAAATAATTGAATTGTTCAATGACATGGAATCATTTGTAAGCATATAGTTTGAATAAAATTTGACTGCTAAAATATATCAAACTATTTAAACCATGATGTCGAGAATTGGCTTCTTTCATATAACGTAATTCAATATTGCCTTCCATTCGATGAGTTCTTGGTTTCCATTATCACGTGACGTTTATTCACTAATCACGACTAGAAAATGAATATACATTTTCATTTAGCATTTATGTTGCCAATCTAAGCCTGGAACGTACCCATTGTATTCAGTTACATAGATAAACATGTCCGATTACATTGGTAGTTCAAAATTATATTCGATTATATATGTATGTATGTCCACTTACACACTCACATTTAGAATTAAATATGACATCGAAATCCCTTTACTTTGACGTTTAAAAGTATTTGAAAACATATGGATTTATAAATCCATTAATTTTAGTATTTGGAGTACTGGTTATTGTATTCTTTACATTTTCTATTTCATTATCTAATATGCATTGCAAAATGTAGCCGTATGAACGAGTTTCAATTTTTTCTGAAATAATTTTTTCTTGAAAATTAAAAATAATCCCAGGTATTTGTCTAAACATAAGCTAATAAACCGTTTTTATATTTCTAATATACCTTAAAAATTTGGTCTTTATAAACAATTACCAAAATTTTCTTAAATAAATTTGTATTTTTAAACAGACAGTCCAGGTATTTTTTTAAAAATAAAGTTTATCTTCGAAGAAAAACATCTTAAACCTTTCAGTCCCAGTGATGACATTTAGCATCATCATGTTTCTGATAGTAATTCAAAAAATATAAAAGGGCTGACATCATTGGAATTAAAAAATATTTTCTAATCGAAAGAAGTTTTAAGAATCGAATGATGGTGCTTTTTGATATCATAAATGACTATAGACGATCAGAATTTGTTTCTAAAATGATGATGCCAAATTGTCATCTGAACTGAAAGGGTTAAACAGTAACCGAAAGTAACAACTCTATAAACACACCACGTTCGTCGTCGCATACCTGCGTTTTCACTTTTGTCGCAATTGGTTTCCCTTTTCTCTCTGTGACAATCCCTAATCGCATTAGGCGATGAGGAGAAGAAGATGGTTAAGTAATGAGTCGTAATAAATATGTGAAAAAACTATATGCGGTATACAATTTTCCAGCTTTTTTAAAATTTTATGACAAAAACGATTATAATATTTATAATTTTCTAATATCAGGTATAAAATTCAGACAATATACACTGCTCAAAACAATTAGGGGAGCACTTTGCGTACTTTTGTTAATCCTTTCAGTTTCAGCGTTTTGTTTTTCATTCTCAATTTCTGAAATTTGTGGAAAAGATTCATTATGCACCCAGAATGATATGGTAAAAAACATTCGGAAAAATATTAATTTTTTAAACTAAAATTTAATGGGGGGAAATTTGAATAAAAAATTAAGAATAAATTATAGCAATCATTTTTTCAAATTTTTATTTGCAAAAAGGAGTTAAAATCAATTTTTAAACATCTGAGAATGCAAGCGTGAAGAATTTAGGGTCAATTGATTTCATAAATTTTTTTTGGGAGTGAATTTTATTTGACCATGTTTTCATATTTTCATTTGATTAAAACAAACATTATTTACATCCTCAAAAGACATGATTCTTCCATCTAACGATAAATTAGTGCAAGCTCAACTTAGTGAGAAAAAAAAATCGCAAGCTAATGATTCCAAATGGAAACAATGGGGTTGAAAGAGTTAAAACCATGCGTTCCCCTAATTGTCGTGAGCAGTGCATATTAAGTATCGATGAAAATGTTCATTAGTTCACTTCCTTGTGATTCTTTTTATGTATTTAAGTGTTAGTTTATATTTCAGTTGTTGTTTTTTGTACTGTAACCTTATAATAAATTTGTTAGTATTGTGTAATGGTATTATTGTAATGTTATTAGGTATAAAGATTTTGCCAACCATTGCAAAAACCGGACAAGGCCCAATGAAATAAATTTGTTATCATTTATTATTTATTTTTATATTTTATTATTTATTATTTAAAAAAAATCGAATATGTGGAAAATTTTGGGAGACGGTGTACATAGAGGAATAAAATTTTGGTTTGGTTGAATTTATTCCTCACAAGATACAAAATTTTGGAGTTTGCAACGTTTCAAGATTTTCAATTACCACTTAATAAATCAATACATTTAACCCTTTCAGTCCCAGTGGCCGACTCGGCAGCACAACGGTTAGGGAGCTAGCTTTTGGAGCATCTGGGTTCGGGTTTGAATCCCGGTAAGGGATCGATGTTTGTCTTTGTCAATAAATGTTGTTATTTGTTTGTGTGTTTGTGTCGTCTTTTCTTTGTGTGTCTCTTGTGACTGTGTTACTTCTGCGGAGAGGGTAACGGTCTACAAAGCTTATGCTCTTCAATTATAGAGGGCGCCTTCACTGCCATTTGTCATTTGTCATTCAGTCTCAGTGCTGCCATTTGGCATCATCATGTTTCTGATCATAATTAAAAAATAATAATATTGCTGACATCCATTGGGATTAATAAAATATATTTTCTTATCGAAAAAAGCTTGAAGAATCGAATGATGTGCTTTTTGATACCATAAATGACTCGACGTTAAAAAAAAATTCTAAAATGATGATGCCAAATTGTCATTGGGACTGAAAGGGTTAAAAGAAAATCGTATGCCTTATTGAGATATTTCAGTTCCTTTAAAATCTAAAAGGTTCTACGGCATCTACCAATTAGGAGCCATTTTTCTCATAACTATAATTCCACTTTTTAAAATTGCTTCAAATGTCTTGATTAATCAATAAAATTGTTTATTAAAAATCTAAGAAAAAAAATCGAACCAATTTCAAAAAGTGGAATTATCAAGAGGACCTATAATTCAGCTACATTTATCACGCAAGCAAACCAATTTGTAAAAATATTTAATACCACCGGAAAAATGTGGCTAAGAAAAAAATATTTTTCAGTTTTGGATTAGCACAGATACACTTTGGTTTGAAGACCCGCGGTCCAGCGAGCTCATTCCCTCTTAAGATAAAATAATTGCATTTTTTTCCAAATATCCTTTTAAGTATCTCCAACTTTCCCTGTGATGTTCAAAAGTAGCTTTTTTCTGAAAAGAAAATACTTTTAATCATTTGGAATAATAAAAAATGAGAACAAAATGAGAGCATTTTATTAAGGATAAAAAATATAAAAATAAATAGATGTGACATCGATATTTTAATTTTTAATTTTCAAAAGTTTTTACATATATTTTCCTGACAATACATCACCATCATTTTCGTTCATTACAATACCATTAAAATTGAGAACTGAACTATGCTTATGATATCTTATAGTTTTGTGTTAAGTATAAAAAATCGATATTCATGTACATTTTGGACAAATATTATACGAAATTGTATACAGGTTTTCCAAAAATTCGATGCGAAGACAACTCATATTGAATATAATTCAAATAAAAGACGCATATATTTTCTTATAGATATTATACGCAGACGAATTAAACATTATTGGTGTTTTTAAATTTAATTTTCTTTCTTTACAATGGGTTTAATTCAGAAAACTGTTTGGGTTTCTTTTTTCTTCAACTGATAAATTAGTTTCGCATTGCCACCAATGGAGAACGTAAAATAATGGAACCCAAAATATAAACAAAATTTACAAGAAAAAAAGAGCTAGAAAATAAGCATGTTTCTGAAACCGAAATCGCAATAATTTACCATGACCAAATTTAATTAAGGTAGAAAAATATTTTGAGAAGTACATTTACATAAATCACAATTACTTTCAAATAAATTACCGTGGAAAAATATTCGCAACAAACAATTAACATATTTATTTGTGTACATAAAAACATAAACACTTTAATTGACAATGACTAATTTCCGTTAAGGTTAAAAAATATTTTAAGTAGTTGGTTGGTAGACATATATTTTCAGGCATGCTTTTAAGTAGTGCATTGATACAAAAGTTACAATTACCAATAAATTAATGTGTAAAAATATTCGCTACAAACACTTAACAAATTTATCAGTGCATATAAAAAATATTATATAATCATTGAATTTTAGCCATGACATAAACAATCATCTAAAGTTTATTTTTCAGCACTAGATTTACAAAGTGAATTAATAGAGCCATTTAAAGGGTATAACACACAAAATCTTAAAAAAAAAATATATTATTATCTTAAAAAATAACACAAATATTTTGGAATAATTTAAAACAATTTTTTTTTTATTTATATCGGTAGTAGAACGTGAGATATGTAGCTTTTTGTGCCATGACATCTGTGCTGGCCAACCACGTTTATAATTTTTGCTTCCTCGTAATATTTGATAGGAATAACATTATCGAATCCTTAGTTGTTCAGGCGGCTTGGAGTGCTTCAGTAAAGAAAGGGACAAACTTCAAAGCTGTTTTTCTCCTTGATCGTGTTTTCGATGATTTTTTTGACTTTGAATTGATATAACTCAAAATCTACTGCCCATAGAGTGTTAAAATTCTCTCTTTCTCTCTCTCTCTCTCTCTCTCTCTCTCTCTCTCTTTCTCTTTACACATATTTTTCAAACACAATACTTTAATTTGTCTTTAGGGATTAGTAAAAAATAGTGAACCTGTGGAATTATAAAAAAAAATTCTATAATTGTTTTTTAAAAAAGCTTCAAATACCAAAAATCTGCAAAGTCAGTTTGTTAAGTACATTTTAATGTTTATAAAAATGCTAAATTTTTGTTTGTCAATAAATTAATTTTCTACTTATAACATAAATAAGAAACATCATTTTTTGACACATTTTATTTAAATAAAAAAAAATTAAAACTTTGTTTATCTAAAACTGTAAGTTTAATTAGTATACATCCCCCTAACCATATATATTTTATTCCGGCTTAAAATTAATTTAATGATTAATTTCTATAATAATTAGTGAGTTAAACCATTATAAAATCATTAACATTAAAAGAATTAACAATTCACAATCATTTGAACATCAATGAATAAACACAGGTTAATAAGCCACAGGACGCTTTTAGTTAGTTTTTTTAAAAATTTATTTTGTAAAAGGTATGATTCACGTCATAAGTGGCAGCAGTTCGAGTGGAATTGTTTTCATTTTTGGTTCTTCTGTAATAACATTCTTTTATTGATAGTAGGGGAGAACAGGGGAATCCCACCAACCCTGGCAATACCCCCACCCCTTGTATCTCGCCAGCTGTGTGTGTGGGAGGGGGCTGTGAGCGCTGACCTGCAGCAAAAAGCCAAGTCATTTGTAGTACAGACGCTAATGGCCTTATGGTGAGTAGGTGTAAAGTTATTTTGAAAATACGGTTTTTAGTGATTTTCATCTAAGTTTTGGCCTTCTGAAATTAAGAGATAAGTGACTGTTATCTCAAAGTTGGATAAATAAGTTACACATCATTAAAAAGAGTAATTATTTGGCTATTTTATCACGTTATTAGTTTGGACGCTAGACTATCTACCTTCCCCTAAGCATGCTGTCTATGCCATTTTGTCTTACTGGGGTAATGCCACCACATCTCTCCGGGGTTATTCCGCCACCCACTAAAGGATGGCGGCATAACCCGTGAAATAGAAATTTCATATATTGGAACTACAACCTATTCGTTTTCGTTCCAGATGTCACGTATATGAAAAAGAATAACTAAAAGGGCCAAATGGACCAACGAAACTTTAAATAAAAAACCCTGCCCAGTTAGTTGCAAATGGAAAATTAATAAAAGTGCAGCTGTAATGTACAATTTACCCATTATAAGGTTAGTTAAACCTATTTTAATACTATATGTATTGCTTTATATATCACTTTCCATCATTTAGAGAATATTTGCTTTGTTTATTGATGTGGCGGCATCACCCCAGTGGTGTCGCGCTATTACCCCAGGTACCGGGATAATCCCGCCACTGTGCAAGCTTAAAAAACCAACAATTTTATTCAGTTTCTATTAAAGATTTAAATTTTGAAAAATCACCACAAGATAGGTAATGAACTGTAGTATGCTATGCTCATTTCAATTTACATTCATTGCAACACAATTCTGCATGAAAATTCAATTTCCCTTATGTGGCGCCATTCATCCACTTTCCCCTATGATCTAAATATTTCAATTTGGGGGCTAGGGAGTCTACTCGGTTAGCCTATCATGCGAAAGGTCCGAGGTTCTGGTATGGGCCTTGCCAAAATAACCGCCTACCTATAAACGGCTCGTGCATTAAAAAATGTCCGAAAAGGAAGTCCACGTTCAATATCCTTCAGAGAGTCCTAACGCTGCATACGATGTCGCCCTTTACGGTTGCGTTGGGTGCCTGTCCAGGTGTCACTTGACTGTGGCTTTAAAATACAGCATCCGTCGCCAATAGCCAACATGTAGCTCTAGTGCTACTAACCAAAAGCTAACCTGATTATTTCAATGTAATGTAAAAACACATTGGAAATGCTAAACACTTTTGGACAGTGCAATGTTTTCTTAGCGATATCTCCTATAATTGTTTGTCCGTCATCATTGCTTTTGAATTATTCTTTTTACGTTGTATATTTTATTGTTCTGGAATCAGTGAAATAGTTTTATCTAAATCATAAAAAAATCTAAATTTGCAATATACTTCTTTCAATATAAAGTTTAATAAATATTGAATGTTTACAGCGCTTTGAGAGTGAAACTGAAGCAACCAATCAATTGCGGAAATGCAAGAAGGAAAACCAGAAATTTAGGTCTTTTGAGACAAACCAATATTGTTATATTTTTTCTACAAATTCATAATGAATATTTGCAATGTATGTGTGAGTAATTTTCATTAATTGAATTGTAATTATGATAAAAATAATTTGCTGGTAAATTTCAGCAAGTCAATAAAAACATACATGCCCGGTATTATTCCCCCCCCCCCCAACAAAATTAATTACATATACCCCATAGTTTTATTACATTGACACAAATAAGTGAGGCGTTCGTAGATTGTACATGGACACATACAAATTAATACATAAAATAAGTAATCAATCAACAATCAATCATTGTTGACCACATTTTTTCCTTTCTTAGGGAAAGTGACTAGTAAGAATGTATATTTAAAGCAAAAAACAATTTAAAGTAATTATTTGAAACGGTTAAATGCTTGGACGCACTCCATACAAGTGTAAGCACTCTTCCGAGAAAAAAGGTTAACAGTAAATAGATTTTTTTGCGATTATTCTTAGGAAAAAAAATTGCATAACTGGGGCGATACAGGTTAAGTTAATTGTTCCGTTAATTGGTTAAATTTATTGGAGTAGATTAAATGACGTCAAATTCAACATGCATGATGTGCTATATGTTATAATTCGCAATGAAATTAATTTAATAGATTTGGAAATGGCTTTATCTAAGTTTAAAGTTTGATTTACGGTTTGCCATAGGCCACACCTTGTGGAAAGGTGACCCCAACAGTCCGTGGTCTATATCCGTAACAGATGTCGTATCTTTAATAAAATAGTAATATAACTGCATACAAAATCTGTCATCTTTACAAGTAGAAACTAGCAATCGTAAAACTAATTATATAACGATAAAATAACTATTTTTAATATTTTTAAATGATTGGTTGTTCACTGTTAAAAATGAAACCCTCAGAAATGATCTCTATGCACTCTTAA
Source organism: Hylyphantes graminicola (assembly GCA_023701765.1). Lineage (NCBI taxonomy): Eukaryota > Metazoa > Arthropoda > Arachnida > Araneae > Linyphiidae > Hylyphantes > Hylyphantes graminicola. Next base: position 66,909,164 of record CM043113.1, on the reverse strand, counting down.
AACAAAAGAGTGAATTCCACTCCAGTAGGAGAAGTACATTTTCGACACTGGAAAGGAGTGAATATTATCTCAGACTGAGTTAAAATCACTCGTTTGGAGTGATCCTGTCGGAGGTTTAACACACAAAGGATCCACTCCAAAGGGAGAAGTGCATTTTCCAGACTGGAGGAGTGAAATTCAATCGGACTGAGTTAAAATCGCTCGTTCGTTTTAAGAGTGTGCGTTTTTTTTTATTTTTGGAGAACAATATTCTAAAAAACACCTTTCGAATCTCAAATGTGAGATCATTCACGTTCTAAAATATTTCTGGTGGTTTTCAACGCACATAACTTCAAAAATGGCTTTAACGTCCACTATCTACTACACTCAAAAATGGCTTTAACGTCCACTATCTACTACACTGTCATAATCTGGTAAACTGAGTAACTGCAGCAATGAAGGGACATTTTTTTGCTCTGAAATAATCAGCTTATTAGCATACTTTCTTATAAGGTATAGAGTCCTGAGGTCCGCTGATTGGGCCAAAGTTTTCGGGTTCGAGCACCGGCTGAGTCATCAGATTTTCTAGATGGGAACATCGAGAGCACGCATGTCATATGATGATGTGATGTAAAATATCCCTTGAGTACCCATTTGGCTTGGGTTCTCACTTCAAAATCAAATCTCGGCATACTTCAAAATCAACAAAGAGATCACATTCATTGTAAGATGAGCGTCAACATTGGTGGCGAGAGCTGTTTAGACCAGTGGTTCCCAACCTTTTCTGTAAGATCGTCCCCTTCTTTAAGTTGACTAACACATATCGCTCCCCCCCCCCCCACTTTAATTTTTAAATTTTTATAATTTGCACAATTATAATTTGAGTTAACTAATAAAGAAATTTTATAATTTCAAACACTTACTACCACATATAAAAACAACCAAAGTAGTTTTATCCGGTTACTCTTAAATAAAATCGAAAAAAATGTTTTTTTTTATATATTTTTATTTAGATTTTTTCAAAGAATGAAAGTGAAATAATTAACTAAGGTCCTTAAACTTAATTCTGGAAAATTTAAGAGGGTTGACAATAAAAATTAAAGGAAAAAAATGAATGTTGAAAACTTTTTTATTCATTTTTTTCACTTTTTTTTATATCAATTTATATCTTTTCAAGCTCATACGCAAGTCTTTGAAGCAAATGTAAAATTGATTTCTTTGTTTGGTGAGGAGCTGGATAACAGAACTAACCCTTTTTTTAAACTAAATATATTGACGGAACGAGATGAGAAGTAGTTCAGCTTTTTACCACAGTTAAGAATCAGTGTAAACAAGTTTCACGCAGGCTAACTCATAACCTATCTGCTTGAAATGAGTTTTGCCTCACTGTCATACTTCAGATCTACTAAGTCCGTCTGCAAAGATTTATCAAGGTTATCCACAACCCACAGATTCAAAAGACAATGGATCGACAATAGAATCAGGAGTTTCTAACTTGGTCAAATCTTCAAATCTTGTAAGAATGTCAGTTTGAAACATGTCACGGTGATCAAAAAAATTAAAATGGTTTTATGGTACAATAATGTAGTATATTTTAATTCCCCCCTTTGAATACTCATCGCCCCCCTATCGCCCCCAAACTATTTATTGCCCCTTTGATAACACAAATCGCCTACTTGGGGGCGATCGCCCCCAGGTTGGGAACCACTGGTTTAGACGGTGCCATAAAAATGACTCTCAGTTTGGGGAATATGCCGAGTCTGCAAAGGTTAAGCCGCCTACAATGCAGCCCAATTGAAAAAAAATTATTGAGCGCTTGCAATAATGGTCCATATCATTGGTCTAAATCAGGGGTTCCCAACTTTTTTTTACACCTGTCTACTACTTGACTTTTTGAGAAATTTTGTCGTACCACCAAACCTAAATATTCCAATAAACGTATAAGATTTACTCTTTTGAAAGAGTTCATAGACTTTTAAATAAAATTCTTGAGTGAACTTCTCATTTAATGTTTAGATATTTGTTTATTTATAACATGTTTATAATAAATATAAATAAATAAAAGATTAAAAGGGTATTAATTTACAGTTTTGTTTATTGCATGGGTCTAAAAACATACAAATAAAAACATAATACAAACTCAGTAGAAAATTAATCAGCATACAAAATATACTATTTTTGTCTTTAGTGCAAAAACTTGTTGTTTGCCTGTATTTAAAATATGAACATTAGGAGTATTGGAACTTATCTTCCCTCTTAAGTCCTCTTCAATACTTATTATGCTTCTATATTTTTTATGTACAAGAGTTCATAAAATCCACTCTCACACAAGTAATTCTTAACAAATGCCATAAAAAATAGAAGAGCTTGCAGTGAGATCAAAGAGTACTAAGTTTCATATATCGTCCAGAAGTTAAAGATTTCTCTTTAAAATATCCTTAATGTTTAAAATAATGAGTAATATGTTTGCGTGCTCACTGCTTATGCGTACTGAAGCTATTAATATTATCATGATGCTCACATCATTCGCGCGTACCATCTGAAAATTCTCCGCGTACCACCCATGGAGGATAGAGTAGTAGGGAGCGAGCATTGCCTATTCCCCACCATTGAGCTGGGTGAAGTAACTGTAAGATAAGTATAGTAGGGAAGCTAAATACAGGGAATGATGGCCAACTCGCGCGTTTGACGCCATAGGAAGTAATGACGTGGAACGTAGTAAAATTATTGTCAACAATATAGTGTAGTGTAATCGTTTCCGACTGCCTATTTCTAGCCTCCATTAGGAGCTTTAACGCAGCCAGTAAACGCCTCGTAATTTAGAACCCTGGTCAAGTGACGAGGTCGACACCTGAGCGGGCATCCAACGGAACTTCGAGCGATATCGTACGCTGATGCCTTCGGGACTTCGGACTCCACAGATTTAACGAGCACATCTGTCCCAGTGTACTCGGGCCCATCCGTCACTAGTTGTACTTCCTACTCTTTCCCAGTACAGATATCCGATTTATAGGATGACTGGCAGTAGGTGGGATTCGAACCTCGCACTCCTGAGAAGGCTGATTCCTCAGGCGGATGCCTTTAACCACTCGGCCACGGACGGGCCTTTGTCAACAGTATCGTACGCAATAGCGCGTTATCATGTGTCTAGCCATTCGTATGACTTTACAATACAACACACTTTATTTCGCATTTAATTACTTTAATCTTTCACTTAAAGCTAAGTGACTCTATAGTGGCCAAAGATAGAGAGTGTTTACAAGCGCACAAAAAACATGTGGTTCCTAAAAACGATACAACCGTCAGTGGGATACACTGATTATAGAACTGTTCGTCGCTGTTACATACACTGTTAAAACACATATACACTGTTAAAACACATATACACTGTTAAAACACATATACACTGTTAAAACTAAACTGGAGGTGACAAATCGGTGCCGTTTGACACCCTTGTGTCAAAAGGCGGTCCAATTGGCACCTCAGAGTTTTGAATCGTCTTTGGGGTGCCAATATCTCGAGATGTTTCACTCGTAAAGTGACTTGTAAACTTACGCAGGTGCACAAGTGACGTCTGTGACGTGCCTTCTGACGTGTTTACAAGTGACCGCGCTGTGTGAAAGGTATAAAATTTTTATTTACATTATTTTAAAGTGTGTACAAATCAATTTACATCTTAATTCATCGTAACAGTTATTTAAGCAACTAGTTCCGAAAATGATACTTTATTAAGCGAGTGGCTTTTATTTCACGACACCGTAGGTCGAGTGAAATAATGAAAAGAGCTTAATAAAGTATCATTTGGTACGTGCTTGCTTACAATATTCTAGCTTCCACACTACGTTTATAACGTAAAAAGTGGAAGGTTTTATAATCGTTCAGTCCGTCTGTCTGTCTGTCCGTCTGTCTGTCTGTCACCCACTTTCACAGAATGAACCGCAAGTCACACAAACAAGTAAGATACGTCATTTTGAAGCAAAAAATCAGTTTAGGCTACATTACAAATTTCATTAAAAAATTTAATTAGAAGTTTATTTAAAATTTAAATAACTAAAAATTTAATCTACATTGAAATAACATGGAAATTCCATTTTAATTCAATATTTTCACTGTTGCCATAACAACAAGCGAACAAGAAACTTTATTTAAAAATAAAAATAAAATACTTGAAAAAATATTTATTTTTATGATATAATTCAATTTGGATTGTTGTAATAGCACAATAAAGTTATTTTTATAATTCATTACATATGTATCAAGAGAGATATATAAAAAATTCTAAATTTGCATAATAAGTAAAATTTCGCTTGTATTTGTAAAGCAAGAATTTTACTAATTTATTTTTTGAAATGTAAATTTGTGGCTGCAAAAAGAAATTTATTAAAAACATACATCATTATTCTTCAAACTTTAAAACAATTAGCAAACGATAAAGATTAGTTTTTAAATCTGCAGAAGAAGATTGAAGAAAATTATTATTTTTGGCTCATAAAAGTTTGAATTAGAACTAGCTAAAGGCCCTATTTGTCGAATTTCTTTCTGAGGTTTTGTTGGTTTGTTTCCTGTTCAGCGTAAATGTTGTGTGGAAGCGGTGTAAGTGACAGATTCTGTAACAAACCCACTTGTTTTATAATAACTATCAAAACAGTATTTCTACCAATGAGTGATTTCATGACATCATTTAGTTTCCATGGAGATGTTCGAAAATGCAAAGTAGTGAAAGAAAAATTGTAAAATAATTTTCTATTTTGAATCAAAGTAGTATTTACATTAATTAGTGCTAACGAACATGGGTCGAAAGGAATTTGAAATGATGTTCGACCAACTTCCAGATTAAATTGAAAAAGCAGCAAAGGAAGCTTCGTTGATTCTTCTTCTAGAAAAATATTGTTTAGAGTGAAATTTGTGTTCTTACTTTTATCTTATTTCATTTCCTTTAATAATTTTTGTAATACTTATAATTTCCATGGAGATATTAGAAAATGCAAAAGTAAAGAACCAATGGAATTATCTGAATTTCTTAACCATTTAGTTTCCACGGAGATATTCATGACATCATTTTGTTTTTCTACCAATGAGATACTCTTATTTACTTTACCACACTAGTGCCGAAAACCTCATTTTCGCAACGGTCTGTGACGTAAGCACGTAAAGTGTCATTTTCGCAACGATTTATGAATGAATATGATATAAAAAAAGTTGTTATAAAAATATATTTAACCACTTTAAACTCAAAAACACATTTTCTCAAGGGGTCATAGAAGTCTTAAAAATGTGCAAAGAAGGTACTACAAAGTATAGTTTGATCTTTCATGTAATTTTTTAACTACTCAATATATAAGTATAATTTTTTTATATGTAATTCTATAAGATTTATTTAATATAAAACAAATTTTAAAATTTATGAAACTTTAGCCAAAACTAAAATAAATGATATTAAACATAAAGCTATTTGAACACATTGTGATTAGGCTTGCGCGGCAAATTTTGAGGTCAAAATTGAAAAAATGACCAGAAAAATGACTTTATATTGTACAAATATGTACAAACAAAGACTTATACCTAAATTCTCAGCACAATTTTAATTAGAAATTATTTAAAAAAAATTTTTAAATCAAAATTTTAAAATTTTTATTAATTTTTTTAGAAAAAAGTTCTTAAAATAATTTCTAATTAAAATTGAGCTGAGAATTTAGGTATAAGTCTTTGTTTGTACATATTTGTACAATATAAAGTCATTTTCCTGGTCATTTTTTTTAATTTTGACCTCACAATTTGCCGCGCAAGCCTAATCACAATGTGTTCAAATTTTAAAATTTGTTTTATGTTAAATAAATCTTGTAGAATTACATATAAAAAAATTATACTTATATATTGAGTAGTTAAAAAATTACATGAAAGATCAAACTATGCTTTGTAGTACCTTCTTTGCACATTTTAAAGACTCCTATGACCTCTTAAACTAAACTGTCTGTATTTTCAGAAGCCGTTAATTAGCAGAAGGTGGTATGTGTATCTCGAGCCGCGGTAGCTCAGTCGTGTGAAGCATCGACCTCGCAATGGAAGAGTTGTGAGTTCTGTGATTGGCGGTGCTCACAATTCTGATGGTTGCTGGGTCGGCGCTTGTATTCGGACTAAAGACCGCCGTGTTGACTAATTTTTTTCTGGGGAACGTTAATTATGTCGTGGTCACAAAGTCCCCCATGTTCCCATACCAAATCAATACCTCTGAGGGTACCAGATCAGGGAGTTATCGGCCTTTGATCTGGGTCAAAATTCCGATACGTGAGTGAGTCTGGATGTGAGTATTATTAAACAGTACTTTTTTTATCAGTTAATTCTGTTATGTTATTATTCTTAATGTACAGATTTATAGAGGTTTTAAGGGCATAAGTTTTAAAATAATTGGTCGCTATTGATATTAGCTGTGTGCATTTATTCTCCTTTGAGGTGCCATCGTTTCACCCCTATGTCACCCTGGACTAGGAATGCCATTTTTTTACCCTACTTAAGGGTGCCTTTCTGGCACCCATAATAAGGGTAAAAGAGGTGGCAGTTGGGGTGTCGCTGACGGGGCATGCCCTTTCACACCTAGAGGTGCCAAATGACAACTTCCAAATTTAACAGTGTGAAAGTTGTTCGTCAGCTGCTGTCATGTGTTCCAAATTGGTGATGGCAACGACAATTGCGTATTTCAATCTTGTGCGAGGGTCCCGGTAGGCCTAGGGGGTTTAATCGCAGCTCATTAAGCTAACAGTTTGCTCACTGTACCGGGTGCTGGTTCGATTTCCGCTTTAACCCTGGCTTTACTTTGTCTCTGTGTGTCAGTAAAAATTCTGTCTGTGTCTGTTTTACTTAACAATGGTTTATAAGCGGGTCTCTGATTGAGCAAACAAACCATAAAATATTTAATATATAACATGGAACAACCTTGTGCGACACTGTAAGTTGCCTTTACAATCGCCAGTTTTTTTTAAAAATGATCATCCCTGAAATGTGGTTGCAGATTTCGCAGCACAACCACTTTAAAGGGATGTTCGGTTTTTAGAATAAGAGAAAAAAATGTTGTCCGTTTAACTGGTAAAGATTAAGAACCTGCGTTTTTTTTACTGTGTAACGGAAACTAAAAAACGGTTTTTCGGTTTAATCTTTAAGCTTTATTATTAACTAGCAGTATGGTCCCGCCTTACTGGGAACCCGTTAACTTCGCATAGCTTCCTTTTAGAGGCATGCTTACTTGTGAAAATACACTCAAAACCAAAACAAAATTAAATTCGTGTTGGCCCAAGCGCACTTAAAAAAGCAAAAACTAATAGAGGATGAAGCAGCCTTAGGGCAAGCGCATATATCTCAACCAATCAAACTAATAGAGGAGGGCGTCAAGCCCCCGTTTCGGCCCGGCCCATGTATTTTCAAGCCCTGTTATGGTCCCGCAATCCCGCGTGGATGACGTTTTTTCGAAACTAATTATATTAATTAAAAATCACAATCAAATATGAAAAAACTAAGCCTCAGGTGCACACGTAGGTATTAAAAGGAATCTATATTAAAAATTTCGAATTTTCTAGAGCTGTCTAAGTAGGTCTTTTGCGATCCACAGATATACACACAGACATACAGACAGACCGACAGACAGACTCTTTCTTTTATTATTATAGATGTGTTTGAGAACAGTAGGAAGTTTGTAAAAAAATTACACAATTGAAAGTTTACAATTAAAAATCTTTGTAAATTTTCACTTACTCATACTCATTTATTGTACCGTAGAAACTAAATTATTTAAATGTATTATTCAGAATGCATTCTAAGGTACTGTCTCATTCTTCAAAATTTTATGTCTCAGAAAAATATTGATCTACGAGGTAAAATTATTGGTGTATAACACACACTTTCAATTACCACTTAATAAATCTATGCCTAATTAAAGGTACATCAAAACCTTATAACGTTCAACGTAATGTTTTACTTTGAGCTGTAGAATGTTTTTCAGACTGACCCACAGACGGACAAATATAAAAAGAATAACTTTTTATGAATCAGCGCCTTCTAAAGCGCTTAGAAAACACAAAATCTCCAGTCAATATTTTCGACCCCAATGCTTTCATTACCTTATACTTCAAACTAGGTAATTGAAAGTTAATTAAAAAGTTATTTTAACTGCCATTGTGTAAACTATCCACCATAAGGTTAATACCTAACTATTAACCTAGCGCTACTTATAAGAAAATGACTAACATTATCCGAAACAACACCGGCAATTCTCCCATTTCTACATCGCAAACATGTAATCATGACTTCTGTTAATGTCAACAATTGAGAAAATTGAGCGTTTTATAGATCGTAACCACTACTGTACGCAATTGCGCCGACGCTTAACCCAAAAATCGCTACACGTCGCCAATTAAGTCATTAATAAGTTAAATAGCAAATGCGGTGGTCGGTCGGCTGCCGTCAAACTTTCGCGAAATCCCTTCCGCACACGGAAATGGTAAGTCCGTCACTGGAGCGTGAATGTCTTCATAGCTGTCAAGTGACATTTTGGTAGAGAAAAATCGGATTAAGATTGAATCGGTCATTCAAATAGACCTAAATCATAACTTTTTTTTTTCAAATTACAACTTAGGAAATCGTCGAATTGTTGTTTTCAGTCTCATTGTTACTTTCTCGCCCTGGGTGCAATTTCTCTCTCTGTGACAGTAAAAAATCTGTCTGCGTCTGTCTTACTTGACGAAGGTTTATAAGCGGGTCTCTGATCAAGCACACAAGCAGGAATACATATGTATCAACCCTACCCTCATTGTTTCTTTAAAATTTATCTACTCTTTCACCAGTTATAATAACAGTTACACAGTCAAAGTCGGGAACAATGAAATCATTTGTTTACAAATATCGATTACAATGACAATTCTATACAATGACAAACCATAAATATTTGATCCCTTGAATTGCCTTCGACCCCTATAATTCAATTATTATTTTAGAGATTTCTCAAATATTTGTCTAGTGTCGACATGTGTTAAAAGACTATGTAACCGTAGTGTAAGTCACAATTTAAGAAGATATTAAAGGCTTTTTAAATAAAAAAATATGAATATGGTATGGTACTTACATATATATTCCAGCTTGCGTGTTTGTTCAGAGAACGCAGTATACGCTTTTGTCAAGTAGGACAGACACAGAAAGAGTTTTTACAGTCACAAGAGACACACAAAGAAAGGACAACACAAAAAAATAGACAAATAACAACATTTATTGACTGTCACAAACAGCCATGCTGACCGGGATTCGAACCCGACCCCAGCAGCTCCAAAGGCTAGCTTCCTAGCGATTGCGCCACCCTGACGGCATATCTATATAAATATAGCATATTGCATTATTTAGTTTTATTAAGTGTAGATTAGCTATTCCACCAATTTTTTCATTTAATGCTAAAAGTTGTAGAGATAATCCCTTTCTACAAACGTGACATATGCTACAGAAAGGATAATTTTGCATGGAATTAGAATATGGTTTAAGATATTAACCTTAAAATTTAAATATGTTTGTAGCAGAAACCTATACGGAGAACTGCTTCCATACAAAACTCATCCGCCTAAAAAAGCTCCCAGACGCAGCATTTATAGTTCTTTATGAAATTTTTAAAACGCAAAGTTAAACTACTTTTAAACAGAAATTCCATAATTAGAGGACTAGTGAACCAAGTCCTTAAAATGCTTCTTTGTGCTACAGACGTTTAAAGGTGAAGCCGCTAGGCAGTAGCAATTGAAAACATTTCTTTAAATTGCTGTTGCCTAGCTCATATTATCTGAACTAGGAATTTTTCATTGTTGCACTGAAATTTTACACAGATAGTACATGCAATTACTATCTCGGAAATGATAAAAAGTGGACTTGGTTCGCTTGCATTCTGAACCCTCCAATTATTACTTATTGTTTGCTCAATTTATTTATATTGTGAAGAAGATATTTATAATAATGCTCACTTTTAAAGGAGAAATAAAATATTTCCTGTCAATAAACTACATTGAAACTTCAAAACATAACTAAATGATCGAATATACCATTTAAAAACAAAAGAAAATTAAAAATAGTTGCTACTAGGAATATTTTAGCATTAAAACGTCAGTATCCCTTATTAAATGCTTAAAAGAAGTAAATAAAAAAATTAGCCTTTTTAAAAAAATGTTTTTAAAAAATAGGTTACTTTGTACCTTCTTTGCAAACAAATATTACGAAAAGTCAAATAATCTCATTGGGACCTGAAGAACTACATTATGACGTTTCATTCTAAACTGATTTATATCAGAAAATAAATATATCTTACGCTTTTATTTGGTATAAATCAAGCTTCCTGTATGATTGTTGTGAGTGACGATGGTGATTTAACTCGACTAAAAATTGCTTTTTAAATGAGACCCACCAAATCAGTTTCAGCATTTTTCTGATATTTTAATATTTCTCATTGAAATTACAACTTTTTAATCTGGAACCACACAAAATAATTTAAATTTTAAAACCTTTAAAAAGCAATAAATTTTTAAAAACATGCTTCAAGATTTTATTCAGAAGATTGAAAAAAAAAACTTTTTTATTCTTTTGTTTTAAATAAGAAAGTGTCTCAAACCTAACCAACCATGAGAGCATACATACTTCCCAAAAAATCTACCATACAACAAAGCATATCAATCAATACATCAGCAATCAACAAACTGAAGCGATTCCTAACCATAACTGAGTAGGGGAGAGCAGGGGAATCCCGCCACGTCGGGTAATGCCGCCACCCCTTGTATCTCGCCAGCGGTGTGTGTGGGAGGGGGGCTGTGAGCACTGACCTGTAGCAGGAAACAAAGTTATTTGTAGTATAGACGCTAATGGCCGTGCGGTGAGTTGGTGTAAAGTTATTTAAAAAATACGGTTTTTAGTGATTTTCATCTTATCTTGAGCCTTCTGATTTTAAGGGATAAGTGACTGTTATCTCTAAGTTAGGTAAATCAGTTATATATCATTTAAAAGAGTAATTATTTGGCTATTTTATCACGTCGTTAGTTTGAACGCTAGGCTAAATACCTTTCTTTAAACAAGCCGTCTATGCCATTTTGTCTTACTGGTGTAATGCCGCCACATCACTCTGGGGTTTTGCCGCCACATGCAAAAGGATGGCGGCATAATCCGTAAAATAGAAATTTCATATATTGGCCCTACAACCTATTAGTTTTCGTTAGAGAAGCCACGTATCCGAAAAAGAATAACTGAACTGGTCAAATAGACCAACGAAATTTAAAAGAAAAACCTGCATAGTTAGTTGGACATAGAAAGTTAATAAAAGAGCTGTACCCTGTACAATTTACCATTCCAAAGGTAATTAAACCTATTTTAGTTCTATATGTATTGTTTTATTATGTAATTTTCCATTATTTATAGATTATTTGCTTTGTTTATTGATGTGGCGGCATAGCCCCAGTGGTGTGGCGCCATTACCCCAGATGCAGGGGTAATCCCGCCACTGTGCGAGTTTTAGAAAAATACAATTTTATTCAGTTTATATTAAAAATTTAAATTTTAAAAAATCACTACAAGATAGGTTAGGAACTGTAGTATGCTATGCTCATTACAATTTACATTAATTGCAACACAATTCTGCATGAAAATTCAATTTCCCTTAAGGTGGCGCCATTCCCCTTCTCTCCCCTAATGGAATTTAGTTAAGCCTACTGCGATAAATGAGATAAATGCATAATTTAAAACCTTTAAGAAGCAATAAAAATTTTTAAAACTTGCTTCAAGTTTTTATTCAGAAGATTGAAAAAAAAAGACCAAAACATTTTTATTCTTTTGTTAAAAATAAGAAAGTGTTTCAAACCTAACCAACCGTGAGAGCATACATATTTCCCAAAAATCTAACATACTACAAAGCATATCAATCAAATATCAGCAATCAACAAACTGAAGCGATTCCTAACCAAAACTGAGTAATGGAATTTAGTTAAGCCTACTGCGATAAATGCGGATTAAACAGCGAAAGGAAGTAATTGAAAAGTTGTCATTTTCTTGGGAGACATCTTACAAATACTGCCTAAAGGGCCGTTTTAAAAGGAGGGTGGTTGAACATTTTAGATTTACTTTTCAAGAATGTTATTTGGATTAAGGATGTATAAGATAATGCGTTTTGCATTAGAAAAAAATGACAACTGAAATGAATAAGGAATAGCTTTTGCTATTTGCATTCGAATGACACTGAGAACCATTTTTCAATGGTTTATAAGCGGGTCCTTGCAACCAAGCACACAAGCCTGAAAATATATGTCAACCAACCAACCAACCATTTTACAGGTGATAGAAACGAAAACAGGAAAAATGGTTCAGATGAATAACCGAAAATATAGTGAAACATTTCACCACAAAAACCAGGAACCACATCCTTTGTGAAACCCTCAAAATTTCTCTGTCGGTCGTTTGAAAGCCACGTGACTCACGCTGCTTCAGCCAATCAGAAACGCTGAAAGTGTGTGATGTGCTTGTTTTGTGCCGGGGCTGCTTCAGGTTGCGTCCCGTGGCTTTAGTAGAGATCGTTGCTTAGCGCTAGAGCTACGTGATGCCCTGTAGCTGTCCCACGGAAACTAGCCAGATTGTATAGATGAGCATTCCTTTATTGGCAGTATACTCATATTAGTCTTGCATGTTTGTTTGCAGAGCAAACAAATAATAATTGCGTAGCATTTCCGGGGGTTGGCGAGCGGTAGCGAGCAGGGGGCTTTGTCCACTAGCAAATAAAAATAATTTTATAGTGCATACCAATAAATAACTTTGTTGAAATATCAACTCATTCAGAAAACAAATCGAGTGACGGTTCACCTTCAGGGGGGAGGGGGATGTCATCTTACGCACAACATCTCACGTTAAGGTGGTCTTATGGTATAATTTCCTTAGACAATTTTGTGTGATTGATCATATTTTTCCTAGTTCCTTCGCCTTTGAAATTCTATTCGGAAATGGATTGCTGTTATGCGGAAGTTTACAATAAAGTGGCATGCATTTTTTAAAATAAGCGTGTGGCATAAATAATTAAATAATGTAATTAGACTTTATCAGCATGACGTCTCGCAATTGTTTAGACTTTCGTAATTAAGTTATGCAATTATCGTCCCAGTTGGTAGCTTTCACATGTGTACTAAGTTTTAACTTTAAACAAGAAATTATGAGATCTGTTAACTTTCTACTTTTCGGTTACTATATTATACACGGATATAATAACAGTAAGGGATAGGCAAGGGGTAAAGGTTTAGACGATTGATTTCTTATGTAATACCTTTCACCAGCAACAAAATAATTTTGAAGGAAGTCATTAAGTAGGGTGGACATGTGGACGAGCCAACTAACTTAAGGGTGAACGATTTTTTTTAAAAAAATATTCAGTCCCAATGAAGATTTGGCATTATCATTTTAGAAATTTTATTCTGATGTTCTATAGCCATTTTTGATTTCAAAAAGCACATCATTGGATTCTTCAACATTTTTCCAAGTAGGAAAATAATTTTTATTAATCCAATTGATGCCAGCCCTATTATTATTTTTAATTATGATCAGAAAAACGATGATGCCAAATGGCATCACTGGGACTGAAAGGGTTAACTTGTAAATACTCTACTTTCTATTTTTTAAATAATTTTTCGAAAAAAAAATCTAAAAGTAGGCTAAAAGTTTTATTGAAAAATTTCTCCTGTGTTTTTTTGCCCGTCTGCTCGTGTCTAAGACACACTATTTTCGACAAATCGAAGAAGCTCGTTAAAAGAATTCCATATACTCGTATCTTATTTGAGAAAACTAAAAGTATTGTTTAAATGCTAGTGTTATACAGCGTTTAAAAGTTTTCAGTGCTTTTGATTTAAATGTTTAAGCATATTTTTAGTTACCATATACTCGTATCTTATTTGAGAAAACTAAAAGTATTGTTTAAATGCTAGTGTTATACAGCGTTTAAAAGTTTTCAGTGCTTTTGATTTAAATGTTTAAGCATATTTTTAGTCATTTCTGATTGATGAGACTGATAACAGTATTGCGTTCTGATAAGGATCATAAGAAAGAATTCTTTGAAATATATGGAAATGAAAATAATTCAGTTTTTTTCCAATGTGAAATTACAATTACTTGAATGTGCCTGTTAAGTTTCACATAAGAATGTGATATCGGATAAACTAGATATTGGGAGAATCAACGGAAGTTTTGGCACTTTTCTTGCACTTAAACTGTTAAACATTGAGTTGATTCCTTAATATTGATTCCTTAATATAATTATGTTGACCCGGCGGCGCAACGGCTATTGAGCTAGCCTTTGGCGCTTTTGGGTTCGGGTTCTAATCCCGATAAGCCATGGATTGGGGGCAAATTTGTGGGGTTCAAAAGTCCTGTGGGCGATCATTGCGCAGTTTCCCACGGGTACAGGTCCCTGGAGACTATTTCCCTCCCCTTCAGGGACATGTCTAAATTGTGGAGTTGGCACGCAATAGATAGCTGCATCAGTAGCGTATGTCTGTGTGTTGTGTCTGTCTTACTTGACGAAGGTTTATAACCGGGTCTCTGACCAATCACACGAACCTGAAAATGCAAAGGTGGTTATAAAATAAAGCTCGATATTCGGAGTGGTCTGTAGCTTTAATGAATAATCCAAATGCAAAAAACTTTGAGACACTTACTAATGAAGAAGGGAGAAAATAATGGAATCCTAAAGAACAAACTCGTCGCTTGACCAGGGTTCTAAATTACAAGGCGTAATTGGATGTGTTGCCCTTAATTATCCATAATTTGTTATGCCTCGTAATTTAGAAGCTTAGTCAAGATACGAGTTTCTTTTTTATGATTCCATTCTTTTTCGAAAAAAAAAGAAACTCGTCTCTTGACCAGGGTTGTAAATTGCGAGACGTAATTAGCTGTGTTGGCCGTAACTGGCCATAATTGACGACGCCTCGTAATTTAGAACCCTGGTCAAGAGAAGAGTTTGTTTTTTATGCTTATTTTTTAGGATTCTATCTTTTTATGATTCCATTCTTTTCCCCACCTTCTTGATTAGTAAGTGTCTCAATTTTTTTTATGCATTTGGATTATTCATTCAAGCTACAGAAAACTCCGAAGGGCGAGCGTTATTTTATAACCGCCCTTTATATGTCTACCAACCATATTATCAATATTAAATTTGAGACTAGCATAGATTTATGAGATTGTTAGTCATATATATTTAATTAAAAAATATTGACATTTGCTTTTCTTTTTCTATATAGAGTGTGGTTAAATTTAAGATATTAAAAATCTGCTATAAACCCTCTCGTCGTAGACGTTTAAACTGTCATCTGATTGTCAGGTTTTCTAGCAACACACATGTTCTTTTTGGAAAATTTGTAGTTTTATTATTTTGATTCTATTTCAAAATTCGAAGAATGAGAAGGGGTAATTTGAAGCAACACACATATTTTTTGGGGGAAATTTGTAGTTTTAATCATTTAATTCTATTTTAAATTTGAAGCATAGATGAGCCAACGATTTCAATCTACTTTAGAAGTTTTTTTTAAATTAAATTAAATAAAAAATTAAATAAAGGAATTAAATTTTCTTTTAAAATTTTGATTTTTAATCTTTTGCAGTGAAAACAAGTTTATACTTCAGCCAATATGCTTATCCATCAAATGATTAGAAATTGTTTGCTGTTTAGGTAAATAATTTATTGTGATACTTGGTTTAAATTACTTTTAACTATTTACTACTTATATTGAGTCATTATCCGCTAAAATGAACCGACTCATAGTCAACGGACAATATCACTTTCTTTTTCTACATGACTGTGTATACAAGTCGTTGACAACTCATGCATGACTAGAAAGTCTGAATAAGTTAAATAGTTTATTAATTGTTTAGCTACCTTGCTGTTTTAATTATGTACTATTCTTTTAAAGAAACAATGACTCCTGTTAAACTGTTATCGTTCACATTCAAGGGGATTTCAAGTTGTAATATGTAAGTATGCGTTAAATTAAACAAGTAGAAAATGTTGTTTATTTTTTCGTATCCCGCACGAGTTTAACACTTTTCAACCCAGAGCATTCCTGCGAGCTGACGATAATCCCAATTGGACAGATGCTACGGTTGACTAAATACGTCATTAAACACGGAGAAAAGCGTACCTGGGGAGAAGTGAAACTACAGAGTACCGTTCTGATAGCATATATAGGCTGTCGTATTGGGGTAGGGTAGGGGTAGGTCAAGTAAGGCAGACACAGAAATAATTTTGACTGTCACAGAAGAAAGGAATATGCACCCAGGGCAAAGGCTGGAATTGAACCAACACCCATTACAGAGCACCGACTGCTAGCGTAATGTCCAAACCACTCGGCCATCATTTCCCCCATGTCGTGTATTTTAATTGAGTGCTTTTGAAAATGTAAAGCATTTAAATTCAAACACGTCTCTGTATCTGCAAAAAAATAAATATTGCCCTTTAGTGAATCGAATTTAATGATAAAGACAACAAAAAGTTAATTTTGCAACACAATTTGTAATTATGGAATCTATTAAGTGAAATTTAAAAAGCAATTTCATTAATGACATTTAAATTTTTTTGAAAAGCATTAATTATTTAAAGTTTAAAAAATGCAAAAGTTAAAATAAGTACATACTTTAAAAACTGTTGATTTGTTCTAAAACTATCACTTAAAATAGCCTTCCTCACAGAATATATCGTCGGTCAAATGACAAAACCACGAATGTGCAAATTCAAGGGATAGGCGGTTTTTGAAAACTAAAACCGCTTCTCGGTTCAACCGATTCTATTTTTCCTCCGGTTTTAACCGGTACCAGTTAAAAGTTACTAAAAACCGTTTCTTTGAAAAACCGGTTTTGAAGTTTGTTCCATTCCGTCTGTTTGTTTCTATAACTTCTGGGAGAAGCTTTAACACAGCCAATTCGGGTAGGTAGGATGAACATTTGCAGGCATCTATTTTGGCCTCTTTGTTGAAAAACTTTATCACATCAAATTACAACTTGTAATTTAAGGTTTAGGAGTTTTTATATGATTTTATTATAGAAAACGGTCACAGTGTTTCAAATTGTTTTTTGCGTTTTTACGGATAGCGCTTAAAATTTTCGTTTGCCTTAAAATATTCCATAGATTGATTAAAGCTCCTATTTTAATATTTTATACGCCAACGTCCCACTTGTGGAACAAATTATTTAACCTTCTTTATAGCCCGGAATAATTTTAGATGTGAAAAATTAAATTATACGAAAAGCGAATTTTAGAAAATTCGTTGTAATTTTTTTTAGGAGTATGGCATTGATGCTGTTCAATTAAACTTTTCCAGCAACTTTTCCAGTATTTGTCTATAGAAAATGACGAAGTTTGAGTTGCTGGCATTGATACTGTTTAAGATAACTTTTTCGATAAAACTCTTAACATTTTAGTCTCATAACCTTAAATCAGCGCCATCTGAAAGGGTCTTAAAGGGTTAAATCTAGGTTACATTTTTCGAATGGACTACGATTCTAGATGTCTGGTTGAAAAGAACTTGACATCAAATAACATTTCGTTTATTATAATGTGATAATTCTAAAGTTTAGTGAGTTATGTAAAAAAAAGCAATTCAATAAACTACCGGGTGATTATAAAGAAACTTAGCCAACATCTGCGCTTCTAGAGTCCGTTCCAGTTAACCGATCGAGATGAGATTTAAAATATAGTTATTTGGAGGTATGCGCTTGAGATTCTGTGAATTTCATGTCAGTGGTGCTCAAGGTTACGGTTATAGTTACTTAAATTCGAAAATGTCAAAATGGCAAAGCCTACTTTTTCCTGTCTCAAAATGTTCAGCGCACGCGAAAACCTTAAATAGCGTTGGAACGGCAGCGATTTTCCAAAAAACCGGTGTGCTATAAATAACCTTTTAAGACCGGCCATCAGATGGAGCTGATTAAGTTTATGAGACTAACTGTTAAGAGTTTATCGAAAAAAAAAATGGCTGAAACAGCCAACAAAACACGATTTGTGGTGCACACGCAGTATATTTGCATATGACTGAGGTGTGCACTCCGTAAATTTGCTGTTTAAGGAATTTTTTTTTTCGATGTCTTTCCGACTCCGGGCTCGGTTTTCGAGTGCTTTTATAAACAACAAAAGCACTCATGTTTTGTGCTGCCATCTATGAAGTTTTATTGGAAATAGAATTTGACTCGACTGTTATGGTCGACTTATTTTTTGAGGAGAAAAAATTAGTGTCAGACGAATAGGAAAACAATGTGGTTTATCAATTTCTTTCTGTTTTGATAGTGAGCCGTGATCGTATAGCAGTGGTTCCCAACCTTTTCTGAACCATCGCCCCTCACTTTTAGGTTGACTAACACCCATCGCCCCCTTTTAATTTTCATGTTATGTCTAATCATAATTTGAGATAAAATGTAACTAATAGAGCAGTTTTATTATTTTAAACACTTACTACACCATATATAAAAACAAGCAAAGCAGCTTCATATGGTCACTGTTAAATTTAAAAAATAAAGTGTATATTTTCAACAGATTTTTTAAAGAACAGAACTGATATAATTATGATATTTCAACTGAATTCTGGATAATTTAAGAGAGTTGAAAGTAAAAATTGATTGGATGGGTGTGGTTAGAGAATGGTTCTACTGTACAGTAATATTTTTTAATTTCTCCCTTTGAATACTTATCGCCCCCCGATCGCCCCCAACTATTTATTGCCCCCTTGATGGCACAAATCGCCCACTTGGGGGCGATCGCCCCCAGGTTGGGAACCACTGTCGTATAGTGATGTATGTATGTTTAATGTAATGTATTTTGAATATGTTTTATGAAAGGTAATTGTAGAGAATTGGACGTATCCGTGATCGTATAGTGGTTAGTACATCGCGTTGTGGCCGCAGTATCCCAGGTTCGAATCCAGGTCACGGCATTTTTTTTTTACAATATAATTCTTGGGGTCTTCTTTTTTCTTTTATATATAATTCTATTTAAGTATGATGCTATAGAAAATAGTTTCGTTTTAATTAATTTTAAAATAAAAAATCTTAGTAAAGAACGCATTTCCAGTTATTTCCAGCAAATCTTACAAAGAACACTGTAAGCAGGATTCGAACCTGAGTTATTGCGGCCACAACACAATGTACTATCCATTATACGATCACGGCCTTGTGCACCTTACATACAAGGGCCTTTATAAAACCTCTTCTGAATAAATTTTTTTTTTACATCGCAAGAGAAATATGCCGTGACCAGGATTCGAACCTGGGTTATTGCGGCCACAACGCAATGCACTAACCACAATACGATCACGGCCACGTCCATTTCACAACAATTGCCTTTTATCAAACATCTTCACAATACATTACATAAAAAAATATCGTCTTTTTAAGAAATCCAGCTGTTAAAAGAAACATATGCCGCGACCAGGATTCGAACCTGGGTTATTGCGGCCACAACGCAATGTACTAACCACTATACGATAACGGCCACGCCCATTCTAATACCAATTGCCTTTAATATAACATATTCACAATACAATACATAAAAAATATCGTCTTTTTAAAAATCCAGTGGTTAAAAGAAAAATATGCCGTGACCAGGATTCGAACCTGGGTTATTGCGGCAACAACGCAATGCACTAACCACAATACGATCACGGCCACGTCCATTTCACAACAATTGCCTTTTATCAAACATCTTCACAATACATTACATAAAAAAATATCGTCTTTTTAAGAAATCCAGCTGTTAAAAGAAACATATGCCGCGACCAGGATTCGAACCTGGGTTATTGCGGCCACAACGCAATGTACTAACCTTTAGACGATCACGGCCACGTCCATTTCATTACAATTGTATTTTATGAAACATCTTCTAAATACATTACATTAAAAAATATCGTCTTTTTAAGAAATCCAGTTGTTAACCCTTTCAGTCCCAAAAATTTACTACACTACAAAAACATCTGATATTCACAAATTAAGCTAATTTTAGGTCAAATATACGAATTCCATAAGAAAAAAAAATTCATTTTAATTTTTTATATGGTTTTTGAAACCATGCCAAAATTCTTTAATTGTGGAAAACAACAAAATAAAAATATATATATTACCTAGAAACACTTTGAGTTATATATTTCAAGGTATCTGACCATTTTATAAAAAAAAAAATTAGTAATTATTTTAACCGAAATAGTTTAAATTGCGATTTAAATATGTGGAACTGAAGTGAACTGATCAAAAATCAGGAGAAACGCTCGTTGACTATTTTCTAAATAAAAAAAATAGTAGTTCTGACTTCTATTGAGATTAATGTAAAATATTGGCGAATAGAACACATTGTGAAGAATCGAATGATGTGTGTTTGGATGTCAGAACGGGACATAAACATTTTGAAAAAAATATTGAAAGTGGTGATGCCAAATGGCATCACTGGGACTGAAAGGGTTAAAAGAAAAGCACGCCGTGACCAGGATTCGAACCTGGGTTATTGCGGCCACAACGCAATGTACTAACCACTATACGATAACGGCCACGTCCATTCTAATACCAATTGCCTTTAATAAAACATATTCACAATACAATACATAAAAAATATCATCTTTTTAAAAATCCAGTTGTTAAAAGAAAAATATGCCGTGACCAGGATTCGAACCTGGGTTATTGCGGCCACAACGCAATGTACTAACCACTATACGATCACGGCCACGTCCATCCCAATACAATTGCCTTATATGAAACATCTTCTAAATACATTACATTAAAAAAATATCGTCTTTTTAAGAAATCCAGTTGTTAAAAGAAAAATATGCAGTGACCAGGATTCGAACATGGGTTACTGCGGCCACAACGCAATGTACTAACCACTATACGATCACGGCCACGTCCACTTCATTAAAATTGAATTTTATGAAACATCTTTTAAATACATTACATTAAAAAAATATCGTCTTTTTAAGAAATCCAGTTGTTAAAAGAATAATATGCCAGGACCAGGATTCGAACCTGGGTTATTGCGGCCACAACGCAATGTACTAACCACTATACGATCACGGCCACGTCCACTGTATTAAAATTGCCTTATATGAAACATCTTCTAAATACATTACATTAAAAAAAATCGTCTTTTTAAGAAATCCAGTTGTTAAAAGAAAAACATGCCGTGACCAGGATTCGAACCTGGGTTATTGCGGCCACAACGCAATGTACTAACCACAATACGACCACGGTAACGTCCATGTCATTAAAATTGCCTTATATGAAACATCTTCTAAATACATTTCATTAAAAAAATATCGTCTTTTTAAGAAATCCAGTTGTTAAAAGAAAAATATGCCGTGACCAGGATTCGAACCTGGGTTATTGCGGCCACAGCGCAATGTACTAACCACTATACGATCACGGCCACGTCCACTTCATTAAAATTGAATTTTATGAAACATCTTTTAAATACATTACATTAAAAAAATATCGTCTTTTTAAGAAATCCAGTTGTTAAAAGAAAAATATGCCGTGAAAAGGATTCGAACCTGGGTTATTGCGGCCACAACGCAATGTACTAACCACTATACGATCACGGCCACGTCCACTTCATTAAAATTGAATTATATGAAACATCTTTTAAATACATTACATAAAAAAAATATCGTCTTTTTAAGAAATCCAGTTGTTACAAGAAAAACATGCCGTGACCAGGATTCGAGCCTGGGTTATTGCGGCCACAACGCAATGTACTAACCACTATACGACCACGGCCACGTCCATGTCATTAAAATTGCCTTATATGAAACATCTTCTAAATACATTTCATTAAAAAAATATCGTCTTTTTAAGAAATCCAGTTGTTAAAAGAAAAATATGCCGTGACCAGGATTCGAACCTAGGTTATTGCGGCCACAACGCAATGTACTAACCACTATACGATCACGGCCACGTCCACTTCATTAAAATTGAATTTTATGAAACATCTTCTAAATACATTACATTAAAAAAATATCGTCTTTTTAAGAAATCCAGTTGTTACAAGAAAAAACATGCCGTGACCAGGATTCGAACCTGGGTTATTGCGGCCACAACTCAATGTACTAACCACTATACGATCACGGCCACGTCCACTTCATTAAAATTGAATTTTATGAAACATCTTCTAAATACATTACATTAAAAAAAATATCGTCTTTTTAAGAAATCCAGTTGTTACAAGAAAAACATGCCGTGACCAGGATTCGAACCTGGGTTATTGCGGCCACAACGCAATGTACTAAACACTATACGATCACGGCCACGTCCATTTCCTTAAAATTGCCTTATATGAAACATCTTCTAAATTCATTACATTAAAAAAAATATCGTCTTTTTAAGAAATCCAGTTGTTAAAAGAAAAATATGCCGTGACCAGGATTCGAACCTTGGTTATTGCGGCCACAACGCAATGTACTAACCACTATACGATCACGGCCATGTCCATTCTAATACCAATTGCCTTTAAAAAAGCATATTCACAATACGTTACAAAAAAAATATCGTCTTTTTAAGAAATCCAGTTGTTAAAAGAAAAATATGCCGTGACCAGTATTCGAACCTGGGTTATTGCGGCCACAACAACATGTATTAACCACTATACGATCACGGCCACGTCCATTCTAATACCAATTGCCTTTAAAAAAACATATTCACAATACATTACATAAAAAATATCGTCTTTTTAAGAAATCCAGTTGTTAAAAGAAAAATATGCCGTGACCAGTATTCGAACCTGGGTTATTGCGGCCACAACAACATGTATTAACCACTATACGATCACGGCCACGTCCATTTCATTAAAATTGCCTCATATGAAACATCTTCTAAATACATTACATTAAAAAAATATCGTCTTTTTAATAAATGCAGTTGTGAAAAGAAAATTATGCCGTGACCAGGATTCGAACCTGGGTTATTGCGGCCACAACGCAATGTACTAACCACTATACTATCACGGCCACGTCCACTGTATTAAAATTGCCTTATATGAAACATCTTCTAAATACATTACATTAAAAAAAATCGTCTTTTTAAGAAATCCAGTTGTTAAAAGAAAAACATGCCGTGACCAGGATTCGAACATGGGTTATTGCGGCCACAACGCAATGTACTAACCACAATACGACCACGGTAACGTCCATGTCATTAAAATTGCCTTATATGAAACATCTTCTAAATACATTTCATTAAAAAAATATCGTCTTTTTAAGAAATCCAGTTGTTAAAAGAAAAATATGCCGTGACCAGGATTCGAACCTGGGTTATTGCGGCCACAACGCAATGTACTAACCACTATACGATCACGGCCACGTCCACTTCATTAAAATTGAATTTTATGAAACATTTTTTAAATACATTATATATAAAAAATATCGTCTTTTTAAGAAATCCAGTTGTTACAAGAAAAACTTGCCGTGACCAGGATTCGAACCTGGGTTATTGCGGCCACAACGCAATGTACTAACCACTATACGACCACGGCCACGTCCATGTCATTAAAATTGCCTTATATGAAACATCTTCTAAATACATTTCATTAAAAAAATATTGTCTTTTTAAGAAATCCAGTTGTTAAAAGAAAAATATGCCGTGACCAGGATTCGAACCTAGGTTATTGCGGCCACAACGCAATGTACTAACCACTATACGATCACGGCCACGTCCACTTCATTAAAATTGAATTTTATGAAACATCTTCTAAATACATTACATTAAAAAAATATCGTCTTTTTAAGAAATCCAGTTGTTACAAGAAAAAACATGCCGTGACCAGGATTCGAACCTGGGTTATTGCGGCCACAACTCAATGTACTAACCACTATTCGATCACGGCCACGTCCACTTCATTAAAATTGAATTTTATGAAACATCTTCTAAATACATTACATTAAAAAAAATATCGTCTTTTTAAGAAATCCAGTTGTTACAAGAAAAACATGCCGTGACCAGGATTCGAACCTGGGTTATTGCGGCCACAACGCAATGTACTAAACACTATACGATCACGGCCACGTCCATTTCCTTAAAATTGCCTTATATGAAACATCTTCTAAATTCATTACATTAAAAAAAATATCGTCTTTTTAAGAAATCCAGTTGTTAAAAGAAAAATATGCCGTGACCAGGATTCGAACCTTGGTTATTGCGGCCACAACGCAATGTACTAACCACTATACGATCACGGCCATGTCCATTCTAATACCAATTGCCTTTAAAAAAGCATATTCACAATACGTTACATAAAAAATATCGTCTTTTTAAGAAATCCAGTTGTTAAAAGAAAAATATGCCGTGACCAGTATTCGAACCTTGGTTATTGCGGCCACAACGCAATGTACTAACCACTATACGATCACGGCCACGTCCATTCTAATACCAATTGCCTTTAAAAAAACATATTCACAATACATTACATAAAAAATATCGTCTTTTTAAGAAATCCAGTTGTTAAAAGAAAAATATGCCGTGACCAGTATTCGAACCTGGGTTATTGCGGCCACAACAACATGTATTAACCACTATACGATCACGGCCACGTCCATTTCATTAAAATTGCCTCATATGAAACATCTTCTAAATACATTACATTAAAAAAATATCGTCTTTTTAAGAAATGCAGTTGTGAAAAGAAAATTATGCCGTGACCAGGATTCGAACCTGGGTTATTGCGGCCACAACGCAATGTACTAACCACTATACTATCACGGCCACGTCCACTGTATTAAAATTGAATTATATGAAACATCTTCTAAATACATTACATTAAAAAAAAAATCGTCTTTTTAAGAAATCCAGTTGTTAAAAGAAAAACATGCCGTGACCAGGATTCGAACCTGGGTTATTGCGGCCACAACGCAATGTACTAACCACAATACGACCACGGTAACGTCCATGTCATTAAAATTGCCTTATATGAAACATCTTCTAAATACATTTCATTAAAAAAATATCGTCTTTTTAAGAAATCCAGTTGTTAAAAGAAAAATATGCCGTGACCAGGATTCGAACCTGGGTTATTGCGGCCACAGCGCAATGTACTAACCACTATATGATCACGGCCACTTCCAATTCATTACAATTGAATTTTATGAAACATCTTTTAAATACATTACATTAAAAAAAAATATCGACTTTTAAGAAATCCAGTTGTTACAAGAAAAACATGCCGTGCCCAGGATTCGAACCTGGGTTATTGCGGCCACAACGCAATGTACTAACCACTATACGATCACGGCCACGTCCACTTAATTAAAATTGAATTTTATGAAACATCTTCTAAATACATTACATTAAAAAAAATATCGTCTTTTTAAGAAATCCAGTTGTTACAAGAAAAACATGCCGTGACCAGGATTCGAACCTGGGTTATTGCGGCCACAAAGCAATGTACTAACCACTATACGATCACGGCCACGTCCATGTCATTAAAATTGCCTTATATGAAACATCTTCTAAATACATTTCATTAAAAAAATATCGTCTTTTTAAGAAATCCAGTTGTTAAAAGAAAAATATGCCGTGACCAGGATTCGAACCTGGGTTATTGCGGCCACAACGCAATGTACTAACCACTATACGATCACGGCCACGTCCACTTCATTAAAATTGAATTTTATGAAACATCTTTTAAATACATTACATAAAAAAAATATCGTCTTTTTAAGAAATCCAGTTGTTACAAGAAAAACATGCCGTGACCAGGATTCGAACCTGGGTTATTGCGGCCACAACGCAATGTACTAACCACTATACGACCACGGCCACGTCCATGTCATTAAAATTGCCTTATATGAAACATCTTCTAAATACATTTCATTAAAAAAATATCGTCTTTTTAAGAAATCCAGTTGTTAAAAGAAAAATATGCCGTGACCAGGATTCGAACCAAGGTTATTGCGGCCACAACGCAATGTACTAACCACTATACGATCACGGCCACGTCCACTTCATTAAAATTGAATTTTATGAAACATCTTCTTAATACATTACATTAAAAAAATATCGTCTTTTTAAGAAATCCAGTTGTTACAAGAAAAAACATGCCGTGACCAGGATTCGAACCTGGGTTATTGCGGCCACAACTCAATGTACTAACCACTATACGATCACGGCCACGTCCACTTCATTAAAATTGAATTTTATGAAACATCTTCTAAATACATTACATTAAAAAAAATATCGTCTTTTTAAGAAATCCAGTTGTTACAAGAAAAACATGCCGTGACCAGGATTCGAACCTGGGTTATTGCGGCCACAACGCAATGTACTAAACACTATACGATCACGGCCACGTCCACTTCATTAAAATTGAATTTTATGAAACATCCTTTAAATACATTACATAAAAAAAAATATCGTCTTTTTAAGAAATCCAGTTGTTAAAAGAAAAATATGCCGTGACCAGGATTCGAACCTTGGTTATTGCGGCCACAACGCAATGTACTAACCACTATACGATCACGGCCATGTCCATTCTAATACCAATTGCCTTTAAAAAAGCATATTCACAATACGTTACATAAAAAATATCGTCTTTTTAAGAAATCCAGTTGTTAAAAGAAAAATATGCCGTGACCAGTATTCGAACCTTGGTTATTGCGGCCACAACGCAATGTACTAACCACTATACGATCACGGCCACGTCCATTCTAATACCAATTGCCTTTAAAAAAACATATTCACAATACATTACATAAAAAATATCGTCTTTTTAAGAAATCCAGTTGTTAAAAGAAAAATATGCCGTGACCAGTATTCGAACCTGGGTTATTGCGGCCACAACAACATGTATTAACCACTATACGATCACGGCCACGTCCATTTCATTAAAATTGCCTCATATGAAACATCTTCTAAATACATTACATTAAAAAAATATCGTCTTTTTAAGAAATGCAGTTGTGAAAAGAAAATTATGCCGTGACCAGGATTCGAACCTGGGTTATTGCGGCCACAACGCAATGTACTAACCACTATACGATCACGGCCACGTCCATTTCATTAATATTGCCTTATATGAAACATCTTCTAAATACATTACTTTAAAAAAAATATCGTCTTTTTAAGAAATCCAGTTGTTACAAGAAAAACATGCCGTGACCAGGATTCGAACCTGGGTTATTGCGGCCACAACGCAATGTACTAACCACTATACGATCACGGCCACGTCCATGTCATTAAAATTGCCTTATATGAAACATCTTCTAAATACATTTCATTAAAAAAATATCGTCTTTTTAAGAAATCCAGTTGTTAAAAGAAAAATATGCCGTGACCAGGATTCGAACCTGGGTTATTGCGGCCACAACGCAATGTACTAACCACTATACGATCACGGCCACGTCCACTTCATTAAAATTGAATTTTATGAAACATCTTTTAAATACATTACATAAAAAAAAAATATCGTCTTTTTAAGAAATCCAGTTGTTACAAGAAAAACATGCCGTGACCAGTATTCGAACCTGGGTTATTGCGGCCACTCAATGTACTAACCACTATACGATCACGGCCACGTCCACTTCATTAAAATTGAATTTTATGAAACATCTTCTAAATACATTACATTAAAAAAAATATCGTCTTTTTAAGAAATCCAGTTGTTACAAGAAAAACATGCCGTGACCAGGATTCGAACCTGGGTTATTGCGGCCACAACGCAATGTACTAAACACTATACGATCACGGCCACGTCCATTTCCTTAAAATTGCCTTATATGAAACATCTTCTAAATACATTACATTAAAAAAAAATATCGTCTTTTTAAGAAATCCAGTTGTTAAAAGAAAAATATGCCGTGACCAGGATTCGAACCTTGGTTATTGCGGCCACAACGCAATGTACTAACCACTATACGATCACGGCCATGTCCATTCTAATACCAATTGCCTTTAAAAAAGCATATTCACAATACGTTACATAAAAAATATCGTCTTTTTAAGAAATCCAGTTGTTAAAAGAAAAATATGCCGTGACCAGTATTCGAACCTTGGTTATTGCGGTCACAACCAGGGCCCGATTAAGAGTAGGATTTACTATAGGCACAACAGGTCACGGGGGCCCCTTATCCGCAACGTTGTCTTACGTATTGCGAAATCAGTTACAGATCACCAAAACAAGCCATGTCAAATATATATAAATTACCATCACCATGTTAATTGTATATAAATTACCATATCATGTTAATTATATATACATTACCACACTACGTTAATTATAAACATATTATTGCAAGTGAAAATTGAATGAATAAATTATTAAATATATTATATAATATTTAAGTATAAAATATACAATAAGATAGATTTTAATCTTTGATATAAATCTCCTTTAATTTCAGAACAAATTTTGCAAAATCAGCTGTTTAGAAAATAAAAAGATCTATATTAATTTTAAAAAAAAAATGAAAATAAGATGAAGCGATTTATAATGAAAAAAAAAACTGGTCGCATTGCTGGTGCGAAGTATGATTAAATTTTCTTTCAAAAGTCGTTTAAGGCAGGCCATAAAGCTGGATTTTCATCAAACATAACTTCAATCTGTTCTCAAAGTTGAGTCATTGCAAGGTGAGGAAACCTTTCTCCGGAGGGATTGAAACCGGATCGGTAATCGAACTAAGCTTTGTTTGATGATTTCAACTTGTATCCTCCAGTATTTTTTCATATTTTCCTTTTGTTTTTGAACATCCTGGGTACGTACGCGTAGATATCACTTCTTTTTAAACATTTAAACAAGATGAAGTTTTGAAAAACGTGGAAGTCGGCAGTAAACAAAAACAAACGATCTGCTGAAACCTCCTCAACTCACTTCGCTTCTATTAACGGGACGTACGAATGAAAGGAAAATAATAATATTATAGTTTAGAAAAGCATTACGATTTTACAATGGGAAATGTTTCACAGATTTTTACATGAAAATGCCTATGCATTTAAATGTTAAAAAAAAAGTTTTACTTAAAAGAAATTTGGGGGCCCCCAAAATTCGGGGGCCCTAGGCCCGGGCCTCATGGGCCTAATGGATAATCAGGCCCTGGCCACAACGCAATGTACTAACCACTATACGATCACGGCCACGTCCATTCTAATACCAATTGCCTTTAAAAAAACATATTCACAATACATTACATAAAAAATATCGTCTTTTTAAGAAATCCAGTTGTTAAAAGAAAAATATGCCGTGACCAGTATTCGAACCTGGGTTATTGCGGCCACAACAACATGTATTAACCACTATACGATCACGGCCACGTCCATTTCATTAAAATTGCCTCATATGAAACATCTTCTAAATACATTACATTAAAAAAATATCGTCTTTTTAAGAAATGCAGTTGTGAAAAGAAAATTAAGCCGTGACCAGGATTCGAAAATGGGTTATTGCGGCCACGACGCAATGTACTAACCACTATACTATCACGGCCACGTCCATTTCATTAAAATTGCCTTATATGAAACATCTTCTAAATACATTTCATTAAAAAAATATCGTCTTTTTAAGAAATCCAGTTGTTAAAAGAAAAACATGCCGTGACCAGGATTCGAACCTGGGTTATTGCGGCCACAACTCAATGTACTAACCACTATACGATCACGGCCACGTCCACTTCATTAAAATTGAATTTTATGAAACATCTTCTAAATACATTACATTAAAAAAAATATCGCCTTTTTAAGAAATCCAGTTGTTACAAGAAAAACATGCCGTGACCAGGATTCGAACCTGGGTTATTGCGGCCACAACGCAATGTACTAACCACTATACGATCACGGTCACGTCCATTTCCTTTAAATTGCCTTATATGAAACATCTTCTAAATACATTACTTAAAAGAAATATCGTCTTTTTAAGAAATCCAGTTGTTAAAAGAAAAATATGCCGTGACCAGGATTCGAACCTTGGTTATTGCGGCCACAACGCAATGTACTAACCACTATACGATCACGGCCATGTCCATTCTAATACCAATTGCCTTTAAAAAAACATATTCACAATACGTTACATAAAAAATATCGTCTTTTTAGGAAATCCAGTTGTTAAAAGAAAAATATGCCGTGACCAGTATTCGAACCTTGGTTATTGCGGCCACAACGCAATGTACTAACCACTATACGATCACGGAAACGTCCATTCTAATACCAATTGCCTTTAAAAAAACATATTCACAATACATTACATAAAAAATATCGTCTTTTTAAGAAATCCAGTTGTTAAAAGAAAAATATGCCGTGACCAGTATTCGAACCTGGGTTATTGCGGCCACAACAACATGTATTAACCACTATACGATCACGGCCACGTCCATTTCATTAAAATTGCCTCATATGAAACATCTTCTAAATACATTACATTAAAAAAATATCGTCTTTTTAAGAAATGCAGTTGTGAAAAGAAAATTATGCCGTGACCAGGATTCGAACCTGGGTTATTGCGGCCACAACGCAATGTACTAACCACTATACTATCACGGCCACGTCCATTTCATTAAAATTGCCTTATATGAAACATCTTCTAAATACATTACTTTAAAAAAAATATCGTCTTTTTAAGAAATCCAGTTGTTAAAAGAAAAACATGCCGTGACCAGGATTCGAACCTGGGTTATTGCGGACACAACGCAATGTACTAACCACTATACGACCACGGCCACGTCCATTTCATTAAAATTGCCTTATATGAAACATCTTCTAAATACATTTCATTTAAAAAATATCGTCTTTTTAAGAAATCCAGTTGTTAAAAGAAAAATACGCCGTGACCAGGATTCGAACCTGGGTTATTGCGGCCACAACGCAATGTACTAACCACTATACGACCACGGCCACGTCCATTTCATTAAAATTGCCTTATATGAAACATCTTCTAAATACATTTCATTTAAAAAATATCGTCTTTTTAAGAAATCCAGTTGTTAAAAGAAAAATACGCCGTGACCAGGATTCGAACCTGGGTTATTGCGGCCACAACGCAATGTACTAACCACTATACGATCACGGCCACGTCCACTTCATTAAAATTGAATTTTATGAAACATCTTCTAAATACATTACATTAAAAAAATATCGTCTTTTTAAGAAATCCAGTTGTTACAAGAAAAACATGCCGTGACCAGGATCCGAACCTGGGTTATAGCGGCCACAACGCAATGTGCTAACCACTATACGACCACGTACACTTTAATAGCAATAGCCTTATATGAAACATCTTCTAAATACATTACATTAAAAAAAATATCGTCTTTTTAAGAAATCCAGTTGTTAAAAGAAAAACATGCCGTGACCAGTATTCGAACCTAGGTTATTGCGGCCACAACGCAATGTACTAACCACTATACGATCACGGCCACGTCCACTTCATTAAAATTGAATTTTATGAAACATCTTCTGAATACATTACATTAAAAAAAATATCGTCTTTTTAAGAAATCCAGTTGTGAAAAGAAAATTAAGCCGTGACCAGGATTCGAAAATGGGTTATTGCGGCCACGACGCAATGTACTAACCACTATACGATCACGGCCACGTCCACTTTATTAAAATTGCCTTATATGAAACATCTTCTAAATACATTACTTTAAAAAAATAACGTCTTTTTAAGAAATCCAGTTGTTAAAAGAAAAACATGCCGTGACCAGGATTCGAACCTGGGTTATTGCGGCCCCAACGCAATGTACTAACCACTATACGACCACGTACACTTTATTAGCAATAGCCTTATATAAAACATCTTCTAAATACATTACATTAAAAAAAATATCGGTTTTTTAAGAAATCCAGTTGTTAAAAGAAAAACATGCCGTGACCAGGATTCGAACCTGGGTTATTGCGGCCACAACGCAATGTACTAACCACTATACGACCACGGCCACGTCCATTTCATTAAAATTGCCTTATATGAAACATCTTCTAAATACATTTCATTTAAAAAATATCGTCTTTTTAAGAAATCCAGTTGTTAAAAGAAAAATACGCCGTGACCAGGATTCGAACCTGGGTTATTGCGGCCACAACGCAATGTACTAACCACTATACGATCACGGCCACGTCCACTTCATTAAAATTGCCTTATATGAAATATCTTCTAAATACATTACATTAAAAAAATATCGTCTTTTTAAGAAATCCAGTTGTTACAAGAAAAACTTGCCGTGACCAGGATCCGAACCTGGGTTATTGCGGCCACAACGCAATGTACTAACCACTATACGACCACGTACACTTTATTAGCAATAGCCTTATATGAAACATCTTCTAAATACATTACATTAAAAAAAATATCGTCTTTTTAAGAAATCCAGTTGTTAAAAGAAAAACATGCCGTGACCAGGATTCGAACCTGGGTTATTGCGGCCACAACGCAATGTACTAACCACTATACGACCACGGCCACGTCCATTTCATTAAAATTGCCTTATATGAAACATCTTCTAAATACATTTCATTTAAAAAATATCGTCTTTTTAAAAAATCCAGTTGTTAAAAGAAAAATACGCCGTGACCAGGATTCGAACCTGGGTTATTGCGGCCACAACGCAATGTACTAACCACTATACGATCACGGCCACGTCCACTTCATTAAAATTGCCTTATATGAAATATCTTCTAAATACATTACATTAAAAAAATATCGTCTTTTTAAGAAATCCAGTTGTTACAAGAAAAACATGCCGTGACCAGGATTCGAACCTGGGTTATTGCGGCCACAACGCAATGTACTAACCACTATACGATCACGACCACGTCCATTTCATTAAAATTGCCTTATATGAAACATCTTCTAAATACATTACTTTAAAAAATATCGTCTTGTTAAGAAATCCAGTTGTTAAAAGAAAAATATGCCGTGACCAGTATTCGAACCTGGGTTATTGCGGCCACAACAACATGTATTAACCGCTATACGATCACGGCCACGTCCATTTCATTAAAATTGCCTCATATGAAACATCTTCTAAATACATTACATTAAAAAAATATCGTCTTTTTAAGAAATCCAGTTGTGAAAAGAAAATTATGCCGTGACCAGGATTCGAAAATGGGTTATTGCGGCCACAACGCAATGTACTAACCACTATACGATCACGGCCACGTCCACTTTATTAAAATTGAATTTTATGAAACATCTTTTAAATACATTACATTAAAAAAATATCGTCTTTTTAAGAAATCCAGTTGTTACAAGAAAAACATGCCGGGACCAGGATTCGAACCTGGGTTATTGCGGCCACAACGCAATGCACTAACCACTATACGATTACGTGCACTTTATTAGCAATAGCCTTATATGAAACATCTTCTAAATACATTACATTAAAAAAAATTTCGTCTTTTTAAGAAATCCAGTGGTTAAAAGAAAAACATGCCGTGACCAGGATTCGAACCTGGGTTATTGCGGTAACAACGCAATGTACTAACCACTATAAAACCACGGCCACGTCCATTTCATTACAATTGCCTTATATGAAACATCTTATAAATACATTTCATTAAAAAAATATCGTCTTTTTAAGAAATCCAGTTGTTAAAAGAAAAATACGCCGTGACCAGGATTCGAACCTGGGTTATTGCGGCCACAACGCAATGTACTAACCACTATACGATCACGGCCACGTCCACTTCATTAAAATTGCCTTATATGAAATATCTTCTAAATACATTACATTAAAAAAAATATCGTCTTTTCAAGAAATCCAGTTGTTACAAGAAAAACATGCCGTGACCAGGATCCGAACCTGGGTTATTGCGGCCACAACGCAATGTACTAACCACTATACGATCACGGCCACGTCCTTTCTAATACCAATTGCCTTTAATAAAACATATTCACAATACATTACATAAAAAATATCGTCTTTTTAAGAAATCCAGTTGTTAAAAGAAAAACATGCCGTGACCAGGATTCGAACCTGGGTTGTTGCGGCCACAACGCAATGTACTAACCACTATACGATCACGGCCATGTCCATTCTAATACCAATTGCCTTTAATTAAATATATTCACAATACATTACAAAAAAATATCGTCTTTTTAAGAAATCCAGTTGTTAAAGAAAAATATGCCGTTACCAGGATTCGAACCTGGGTTATTGCGGCCACAACGCAATGTACTAACCACTATACGATCACGGCCACTTCCATCCCAATACAATTGCCTTTTATCAAACATTTTCTAAATACATTACATTAAAAAAATTATCGTATTTTTAAGAAATCCAGTTGTTAAAGGAAAAACATGCCGTGACCAGGATTCGAACCTGGGTTATTGCGGCCACAACGCAATGTACTAACCACTATACGATCACGGCCACGTCCATTCTAATACCAATTGCCTTTAATAAAACATATTCACAATACAATCCAAAAAACATCGTCTTTTTAAGAAATCCAGTTGTTAAAAGAAAAACATGCCGTGACCAGGATTCGAACCTGGGTTATTGCGGCCACAACGCAATGTACTAACCACTATACGATCACGGCCACGTCCATTCTAATACCAATTGCCTTTAATAAAACATGTTCACAATACAATACATAAAAAATATCGTCTTTTTAAAAATCCAGTTGTTAAAAGAAAAATATGCCGTGACCAGGATTCGAACCTGGGTTATTGCGTCCACAACGCTATGTACTAACTACTCTACGATCACTGCCACGTCCATTTCATAAAAATTGAATTTTATGAAACATCTTTTAAATACATTACATAAAAAAAATATCGTCTTTTTAAGAAATCCAGATGTTAAAAGCAAAACATGCCGTGACCAGGATTCGAACCTGGGTTATTGCGGCCACAACGCAATGTACTAACCACTATACGATCACGGCCACGTCCATCCCCATACAACTGCCTTAAATAAAACATATTCACAATACATTACACAAAAAATATCGTCTTTTTAAGAAATCCAGTTGTTAAAAGAAAAATATGCCGTGACCAGGATTCGAACCTGGGTTATTGCGGCCACGACGCAATGTACTAACCACTATACGATCACGGCCACTTCCATTCCCATACAATTGCCTTTAATAAAACATATTCACAATACATTACATAAAAAATATCGTCTTTTTAAGAAATCCAGTTGTTAAAAGAAAAATATGCCGTGACCAGGATTAGAACCTGGGTTATTGCGGCCACAACGCAATGTACTAACCACTATACGATCACGGCCACGCCCACTTCATTAAAATTGAATTTTATGAAACATCTTTTAAATACATTACATTAAAAAAATATCGTCTTTTTAAGAAATCCAGTTGTTAAAAGAAAAACATGCCGTGACCAGGATTCGAACCAGGGTTATTTCGGCCACAACGCAATGTACTAACCACTATACAATCAATGCCACGTCCATTTCATAAAAATTGAATTTTATGAAACATCTTTTAAATACATTACATTAAAAAAATATCGTCTTTTTAAGAAATCCAGTTGTTAAAGAAAAATATGCCGTTACCAGGATTCGAACCTGGGTTATTGCGGCCA
This sequence comes from Hylyphantes graminicola, assembly GCA_023701765.1. Taxonomy (NCBI): domain Eukaryota; kingdom Metazoa; phylum Arthropoda; class Arachnida; order Araneae; family Linyphiidae; genus Hylyphantes; species Hylyphantes graminicola. The sequence goes on along the minus strand of CM043113.1, from coordinate 66,873,661 downwards.
CAACGCAATGTACTAACCACTATACGATCACGGCCACTTCCATCCCAATACAATTGCCTTTTATCAAACATTTTCTAAATACATTACATTAAAAAAATTATCGTATTTTTAAGAAATCCAGTTGTTAAAGGAAAAACATGCCGTGACCAGGATTCGAACCTGGGTTATTGCGGCCACAACGCAATGTACTAACCACTATACGATCACGGCCACGTCCATTCTAATACCAATTGCCTTTAATAAAACATATTCACAATACAATCCAAAAAACATCGTCTTTTTAAGAAGATTCCAGTTGTTAAAAGAAAAACATGCCGTGACCAGGATTCGAACCTGGGTTATTGCGGCCACAACGCAATGTACTAACCACTATACGATCACGGCCACGTCCATTCTAATACCAATTGCCTTTAATAAAACATGTTCACAATACAATACATAAAAAATATCGTCTTTTTAAAAATCCAGTTGTTAAAAGAAAAATATGCCGTGACCAGGATTCGAACCTGGGTTATTGCGGCCACAACGCAATGTACTAACCACTATACGATCACGGCCACGTCCACTTCATTAAAATTGAATTTTATGAAACATCTTTTAAATACATTACATTAAAAAAATATCGTCTTTTTAAGAAATCCAGTTGTTAAAGAAAAATATGCCGTTACCAGGATTCGAACCTGGGTTATTGCGGCCACAACGCAATGTACTAACCACTATACGATCACGGCCACTTCCATCCCAATACAATTGCCTTTTATCAAACATTTTCTAAATACATTACATTAAAAAAATATCGTCTTTTTAAGAAATCCAGTTGTGAAAAGAAAATTATGCCGTGACCAGGATTCGAAAATGGGTTATTGCGGCCACAACGCAATGTACTAACCACTATACGATCACGGCCACGTCCACTTTATTAAAATTGAATTTTATGAAACATCTTTTAAATACATTACATTAAAAAAATATCGTCTTTTTAAGAAATCCAGTTGTTACAAGAAAAACATGCCGGGACCAGGATTCGAACCTGGGTTATTGCGGCCACAACGCAATGCACTAACCACTATACGATTACGTGCACTTTATTAGCAATAGCCTTATATGAAACATCTTCTAAATACATTACATTAAAAAAAATTTCGTCTTTTTAAGAAATCCAGTGGTTAAAAGAAAAACATGCCGTGACCAGGATTCGAACCTGGGTTATTGCGGTAACAACGCAATGTACTAACCACTATAAAACCACGGCCACGTCCATTTCATTACAATTGCCTTATATGAAACATCTTATAAATACATTTCATTAAAAAAATATCGTCTTTTTAAGAAATCCAGTTGTTAAAAGAAAAATACGCCGTGACCAGGATTCGAACCTGGGTTATTGCGGCCACAACGCAATGTACTAACCACTATACGATCACGGCCACGTCCACTTCATTAAAATTGCCTTATATGAAATATCTTCTAAATACATTACATTAAAAAAAATATCGTCTTTTCAAGAAATCCAGTTGTTACAAGAAAAACATGCCGTGACCAGGATCCGAACCTGGGTTATTGCGGCCACAACGCAATGTACTAACCACTATACGATCACGGCCACGTCCTTTCTAATACCAATTGCCTTTAATAAAACATATTCACAATACATTACATAAAAAATATCGTCTTTTTAAGAAATCCAGTTGTTAAAAGAAAAACATGCCGTGACCAGGATTCGAACCTGGGTTGTTGCGGCCACAACGCAATGTACTAACCACTATACGATCACGGCCATGTCCATTCTAATACCAATTGCCTTTAATTAAATATATTCACAATACATTACAAAAAAATATCGTCTTTTTAAGAAATCCAGTTGTTAAAGAAAAATATGCCGTTACCAGGATTCGAACCTGGGTTATTGCGGCCACAACGCAATGTACTAACCACTATACGATCACGGCCACTTCCATCCCAATACAATTGCCTTTTATCAAACATTTTCTAAATACATTACATTAAAAAAATTATCGTATTTTTAAGAAATCCAGTTGTTAAAGGAAAAACATGCCGTGACCAGGATTCGAACCTGGGTTATTGCGGCCACAACGCAATGTACTAACCACTATACGATCACGGCCACGTCCATTCTAATACCAATTGCCTTTAATAAAACATATTCACAATACAATCCAAAAAACATCGTCTTTTTAAGAAATCCAGTTGTTAAAAGAAAAACATGCCGTGACCAGGATTCGAACCTGGGTTATTGCGGCCACAACGCAATGTACTAACCACTATACGATCACGGCCACGTCCATTTTAATACCAATTGCCTTTAATAAAACATGTTCACAATACAATACATAAAAAATATCGTCTTTTTAAAAATCCAGTTGTTAAAAGAAAAATATGCCGTGACCAGGATTCGAACCTGGGTTATTGCGTCCACAACGCTATGTACTAACTACTCTACGATCACTGCCACGTCCATTTCATAAAAATTGAATTTTATGAAACATCTTTTAAATACATTACATAAAAAAAATATCGTCTTTTTAAGAAATCCAGATGTTAAAAGCAAAACATGCCGTGACCAGGATTCGAACCTGGGTTATTGCGGCCACAACGCAATGTACTAACCACTATACGATCACGGCCACGTCCATCCCCATACAACTGCCTTAAATAAAACATATTCACAATACATTACACAAAAAATATCGTCTTTTTAAGAAATCCAGTTGTTAAAAGAAAAATATGCCGTGACCAGGATTCGAACCTGGGTTATTGCGGCCACGACGCAATGTACTAACCACTATACGATCACGGCCACTTCCATTCCCATACAATTGCCTTTAATAAAACATATTCACAATACATTACATAAAAAATATCGTCTTTTTAAGAAATCCAGTTGTTAAAAGAAAAATATGCCGTGACCAGGATTAGAACCTGGGTTATTGCGGCCACAACGCAATGTACTAACCACTATACGATCACGGCCACGCCCACTTCATTAAAATTGAATTTTATGAAACATCTTTTAAATACATTACATTAAAAAAATATCGTCTTTTTAAGAAATCCAGTTGTTAAAAGAAAAACATGCCGTGACCAGGATTCGAACCAGGGTTATTTCGGCCACAACGCAATGTACTAACCACTATACAATCAATGCCACGTCCATTTCATAAAAATTGAATTTTATGAAACATCTTTTAAATACATTACATTAAAAAAATATCGTCTTTTTAAGAAATCCAGTTGTTAAAGAAAAATATGCCGTTACCAGGATTCGAACCTGGGTTATTGCGGCCACAACGCAATGTACTAACCACTATACGATCACGGCCACTTCCATCCCAATACAATTGCCTTTTATCAAACATTTTCTAAATACATTACATTAAAAAAATTATCGTATTTTTAAGAAATCCAGTTGTTAAAGGAAAAACATGCCGTGACCAGGATTCGAACCTGGGTTATTGCGGCCACAACGCAATGTACTAACCACTATACGATCACGGCCACGTCCATTCTAATACCAATTGCCTTTAATAAAACATATTCACAATACAATCCAAAAAACATCGTCTTTTTAAGAAGATTCCAGTTGTTAAAAGAAAAACATGCCGTGACCAGGATTCGAACCTGGGTTATTGCGGCCACAACGCAATGTACTAACCACTATACGATCACGGCCACGTCCATTCTAATACCAATTGCCTTTAATAAAACATGTTCACAATACAATACATAAAAAATATCGTCTTTTTAAAAATCCAGTTGTTAAAAGAAAAATATGCCGTGACCAGGATTCGAACCTGGGTTATTGCGGCCACAACGCAATGTACTAACCACTATACGATCACGGCCACGTCCACTTCATTAAAATTGAATTTTATGAAACATCTTTTAAATACATTACATTAAAAAAATATCGTCTTTTTAAGAAATCCAGTTGTTGAAAGAAAAACATGCCGTGACCAGGATTCGAACCTGGGTTATTGCGGCCACAACGCAATGTACTAACCACTATACGATCACGGCCACGTCCATTCTAATACCAATTGCCTTTAATAAAACATGTTCACAATACAATACATAAAAAATATCGTCTTTTTAAAAATCCAGTTGTTAAAAGAAAAATATGCCGTGACCAGGATTCGAACCTGGGTTATTGCGGCCACAACGCAATGTACTAACCACTATACGATCACGGCCACGTCCACTTCATTAAAATTGAATTTTATGAAACATCTTTTAAATACATTACATTAAAAAAATATCGTCTTTTTAAGAAATCCAGTTGTTAAAAGAAAAACATGCCGTGACCAGGATTCGAACCTGGGTTATTGCGGCCACAACGCAATGTACTAACCACTATACGATCACGGCCACGTCCACTTCATTAAAATTGCCTTATATGAAATATCTTCTAAATACATTACATTAAAAAAATATCGTCTTTTTTAGAAATCCAGTTGTTAAAAGAAAAACATGCCGTGACCAGGATTCGAACCTGGGTTATTGCGGCCACAACGCAATGTACTAACCACTATACGATCACGGCCACGTCCATTCTAATACCAATTGCCTTTAATAAAACATATTCACAATACAATACATAAAAAATATCGTCTTTTTAAAAATCCAGTTGTTAAAAGAAAAATATGCCTTGACCAGGATTCGAACCTGGGTTATTGCGTCCACAACGCAATGTACTAACTACTCTACGATCACTGCCACGTCCATTTCATAAAAATTGAATTTTATGAAACATCTTTTAAATACATTACATAAAAAAATATCGTCTTTTTAAGAAATCCAGATGTTAAAAGCAAAACATGCCGTGACCAGGATTCGAACCTGGGTTATTGCGGCCACAACGCAATGTACTAACCACTATACGATCACGGCCACGTCCATCCCCATACAACTGCCTTAAGGGGTCTAAGGAGTCTTAAAAATGTGCAAAGAAGGAACTACAAAGCATAGTTTGATCTTTCATGTAATTTTTTAACCACTCAATATACAAGTATAATTTTTTTATATGTAGTTCTACAAGATTTATTTAATATGAAACAAATTTTAAAATTTATGAAACTTTAGCCAAAACTAAAATAAATGATATTAAACATAAAGCTATTTGAACACATTGTGATTAGGCTTGCGCGGCAAATTGTGAGGTCAAAATTGAAGACATGACCAAGAAAATGACTTTATATTGTACAAATATGTACAAACTAGAACTTATACCTAAATTCTCAGCTCAATTTTAATTAGAATTTATTTTAAGAACTTTTTTCTAAAAAAAATTATAATTTTTTTTGAATTTTTATTTAAAATTTTTTTTTAAAATTATTTCTAATTAAAATTGAGCTGAGAATTTAGGTATAAGTTCTAGTTTGTACATATTTGTACAATATAAAGTCATTTTCTTGGTCATGTCTTCAATTTTGACCTCACAATTTGCCGCGCAAGCCTAATCACAATGTGTTCAAATAGCTTTATGTTTAATATCATTTATTTTAGTTTTTGCTAAAGTTTCATAAATTTTAAAATTTGTTTCATATTAAATAAATCTTGTTGAATTACATATAAAAAAATTATACTTGTATATTGAGTAGTTAAAAAATTACATGAAAGATCAAACTATGCTTTGTAGTTCCTTCTTTGCACATTTTTAAGACTCCTTAGACCCCTTAAGTAAAACATATTCACAATACATTACACAAAAAATATCGTCTTTTTAAGAAATCCAGTTGTTAAAAGAAAAATATGCCGTGACCAGGATTCGAACCTGGGTTATTGCGGCCACAATGCAATGTACTAACCACTATACGATCACGGCCACGTTTATTCTAATACCAATTGCCTTTAATAAACATATTCACAATACATTACATTAAAAAAAAAATATCGTCTTTTTAACAAATCCAGTTGTTAAAAGAAAAATACGCCGTGACCAGGATTCGAACCTGGGTTATTGCGGCCACAACGCAATGTACTAACCACTATACGATCACGGCCACGTCTATTCTAATACCAATTGCCTTTAATAAAACATATTCACAATACATTACATAAAAAATATCGTCCTTTTAAGAAATCCAGTTGTTAAAAGAAAAATATGCCGTGACCAGGATTCGAACCTGGGTTATTGCGGCCACGACGCAATGTACTAACCACTATACGATCACGGCCACGTCCATTCCCATACAATTGCCTTTAATAAAACATATTCACAATACATTACATAAAAAATATCGTCTTTTTAAGAAATCCAGTTGTTAAAAGAAAAATATGCCGTGACCAGGATTCGAACCTGGGTTATTGCGGCCACAACGCAATGTACTAACCACTATACGATCACGGCCACGTCCATTTCATTAAAATTGAATTTTATGAAACATCTTTTAAATACATTACATTAAAAAAATATCGTCTTTTTAAGAAATCCAGTTGTTAAAAGAAAAACATGCCGTGACCAGGATTCGAACCAGGGTTATTGCGGCCACAACGCAATGTACTAACCACTATACAATCAATGCCACGTCCATTTCATAAAAATTGAATTTTATGAAACATCTTCTAAATACATTACATTAAAAAAATATCGTCTTTTTAAGAAATCCAATTGTTAAAAGAAAAATATGCCGTGACCAGGATTCGAACCTGGGTTATTGCGGCCACAACGCAATGTACTAACCACTATACGATCACGGCCACGTCCATCCCAAAACAATTTCCTTTTATCAAACATTTTCTAAATACATTACATTAAAAAAAATATCGTCTTTTTAAGAAATCCAGTTGTTAAAAGAAAAACATGCCGTGACCAGGATTCGAACCTGGGTTATTGCGGCCACAACGCAATGTACTAACTACTATACGATCACGGCCACGTCCACTTCATTAAAATTGAATTTTATGAAACATCTTTTAAATACATTACATTAAAAAAATATCGTCTTTTTAAGGGGGGATCATAGTTAGCGACATCAAAAATGACCAATTCTTAGTATTGATTTCGAAAGGCTCTAAATCATTTAAAAATTATGGTACAATAAAAAAAACTGTACCAAATTATAAACTGTACTTTTATTATTATATTCACACCCAAGAATCTTATTTTTAAAAATTATTATTTTCGAAAAAAGACATCTTTTGAAGCATACAATTACGAATTTTCAAAAATACAAGTATTTTTTCGGTACACTTTTCTCCAAATCTATTAAATATTTCTTAATAATTTCTTTTGTGTGTTGTAGAACCATATTAGCTCTGATTGAGTCACCTATTTTTTCTGCCTAAAATAATTTTTAAATTTTATTTTAAAAACATTATATTCTACATTCATAAAAATTCTGATTTTCAACGAAGAAAAGTGTAAAATAATTAAATATTTTTTTAATTTGTGAGACTAAATTAGGTGACTTAGATAGATCTAAAATGGTTTAAAACACACAAAAAAAATTATTAAAAAATATTCAATAGATTTGGAGAAAAGTGTACCTAAGTTTTAAAAATTATAGTTTTGAGAAAAACGCGAAAAACAAATATAGTCGATCCCGTTAACACGAACTCGAAATGACCACCAAAACATTTCTTGTTAGCCGAATTTCTTGTAAATCGTCAGGATTTTTTTTTACATTGAGCCAGTGAATAGTTTTCAAATATCAACACACAAAAAAAATCGTATTTTATAATGTAATACACTAATAATACAAGCATTAATTAGTTATTCAAAGGGGGCGTGGCACATTTGTTTATTTTTATAATTTTAATTTTTGTAAGAAATAATTAACCGATCGATACAAAATTTATCTTATTCGATAGATTGGGATTTCATCTATCAGAAAATACTGGTTTCAAAAATTCGATTTTTTGGTTTTTGTTAACTATGATCCCCCCTTAAGAAATCCAGTTGTTAAAAGAAAAACATGCCGTGACCAGGATTCGAACCTGGGTTATTGCGGCCACAACGCAATGTACTAACCACTATACGATCACGGCCACGTCCATTCTAATACCAATTGCCTTTAATAAAACATATTCACAATACAATACATAAAAAATATCGTCTTTTTAAAAATCCAGTTGTTAAAAGAAAAATATGCCGTGAACAGGATTCGAACCTGGGTTATTGCGTCCACAACGCAATGTACTAACTACTCTACGATCACTGCCTCGTCCATTTCATAAAAATTGAATTTTATGAAACATCTTTTAAATGCATTACATTAAACAAATATCGTCTTTTTAAGAAATCCAGTTGTTAATGTTAAAAGGGTTATTATCCATCCAAAGATAACTAGCAGAGTTATATTAACAGCAAACATCTTTTATTACGAGTTTAAGAACATTCAACATGTAGAGACAATTACAAAGGACGTCATTCCAAGTTAGTACAGTTACATTAACAAGACATTACATCATACATACGTAGAGGGCGCTACCGTCACGCAGGACGGGCTCATTTGTGAAAAGATAGAGGTGAGATTGACTTACACCAATACTCCCCCGCAATGTTAACCCTTCTTTTCATCAAAACAGTCTTTCACATCACCCATACCCATCATACTGAGGCATTTATAATGCTTAACGGCACTCAATGGTTTCGTTAACACGTCAGCTGCCATTTGCTCTGTGGGTATGTGACAGACCTCAATTTCACCATTTTTAAGAGCATCCCTTACGAAATGATGGCGTATATCGATATGTTTTGTTTTCTTATGAAAAACTGGGTTTTGTGCAAGTTTTATTGCACCGATGTTGTCAACCAGCATTAGAACCTTATCCAATCTATCAGAACAAAACTCATTGAGCAACCTTTTAAGATATATCGCCTCTTTCGTACAATCCGATAGGGCCATGTATTCACTCTCGCACGATGAAAGTGCTACAGTGCTTTGTTTACGGCTCTCGTACGAAATAACACTTCCGCCCAGTACAAAACAAAATGCGGTATAACTCCTTCTTGAAATTTCGCAATTTCCAAAATCCGCGTCTGTATATCCATACAATGGATCATTTGTATTTTTGAAGATTAAGCCAAAATGTATTGTTCCTTTTAAATAGCGTAAAACGCGTTTTGCTGCCGAAAAATGTTTTTCGTTAAAGCAAGTTAAAAATTGACTTAATTTACTCACTGCATTCGCAATATCTGGGCGAGTTGAAACCGCTAAATACATTAAACCTCCTACCAACTCTCGATATGGGAGTTTATGTTCACAATTTTCTGCCTTATCTAATTTTACATTTAATTCTATAGGCGTATTAACTGTTTTAGCGTCTGTCATCCCAAATCGTTTTAGTAATTCGTTTATGTAACTTGATTGACTCATAGTTATTACACCTTTCTTTTGTTGAAAGTTAATTCCTAAACAATAATTAGCTATACCTGAATATTTTGCTTCTACATAACGGTTCAAATGATTTTTAAATTTATTTAGCATAGAGGGATTTTCAGATATTAACAATAAATCATCTACATAAATGCAGATCACAGTTAATCCTACATCATCATTAATATAATAAACACATGGGTCGGCCTGAGATTGTTTAGCGCCGAATTTTGTCAATATATCATTTATTTTTATGTTCCAACACCTTCCGACTTGTTTCAAACCATAGAGAGACTTCTTTAAAAGTAAAACTTTATTACCTTCACTTAACAAGCTTAAGATATTTGACGCTTTCTGGGATATTTTACTGTTAGACCTTTCATTGTTAATAATGTATTCTAGAATTTTCTCAAAATTATCTGGACATTCCATGTAGATTTCGGTGTCTAAGTCTCCATTTAAATAAGCGGTTGTCACGTCAAATTGATGGATTTCAACATTTAATTTCGCAGCAAGCGCCGAAACAAGGCGTATTGAACCTGAGCGAGCAACGGGGCTAAAAGTTTCCCGAAAATCCTCATTGGGTTTTTGCGAAAAACCTCTTGCTACGAAACGTGATTTATTCTTAATCACAACTCCATCTGAATCGAATTTATTAGTTAAAATAAATCTACCACTTATACATTGTTTTGAATTTGGTCTATCAACAACGTCAAAAGTTTCTTTTTCTAAAATACTTTTTATTTCCTGAGCCATAGAACTCATCCATTTTTCATTATCTTTTCCACTTAAAGCGACCGAAATCGGTATTTCACTATGAAAACTAAAAACGTCTTCATAAAAATCATCTGTTTCGCAATACCTCAAAATCTCTCTATTTCTCAATGAAATAGTATTACGCGCGATTACGTCATCGCCAACTTTCGCTTTTGCATCTGTCATCGGAGCGATCTCATTTTTTTCTTGCCTTGGCGCGGTGGGGCACTCCAATTCGACTACCTGATTGGTTAATTTCTGCTCCTGGGGGGTAAGAGGTAGGGCATTTGCGCCAACTCCTTCCTCCAAGGACGTCTCACAATCCGTTTCCAAAAGAGGCTCGATTTGATTTATTTTATGATCTTTCGTTTCTTCGAAGAATTTTACATTTCGAGAAATTATTACTTTTTTCTTATCAGGCAAATAAATGCGATACGATTTTGATCCCATCTGATAACCACAAAATATACCCTTATTAGCTCTTTGAGAGAACTTGTGCTTAGGTTGGTTGTTTAAACAATAAGCAACACACCCAAAAGATTTAAAATAACCTACATTAGGAATTTCGCCAAAGAATTTTTCATAAGGTGTTTTACTTCAAGCGAACTATTTGGACACCTATTTTGAATGTAAACTGAACAATTTATACATTCTGCCCACAAGTTTAAAGGTAGTTTTGATTGGGATATTAAACAGCGACTCATTTCTGTCAAAAATCTCATTTTCCTTTCTTCGATTCCGTTCGAGCTAGCGGAATAAGGTGCAGTGCACCTGCGTTCGATACCGTTTTCTTTGAGGAAATTATCGAATTCTTCATTTATATACTCCCCTCCCCCATCACTCATAAATGCCTTAATTTTAGTACCCTTCTGATTTTCCCACAAAGCTTTTACTTCTTTGAATGCACCAAGTGCTTCATTTTTATGTCTCAGAAATCTTACTTCACAATACCTAGTTGCATGATCTATGAATGTAATAAAATACAAACTCTTACCTAGGCTTTCAACTTTAAAAGGTCCACAAATATCACTGATAACAATATCTAATACACATGACTTGTGGTCTGACCTTTTTGGAAAAGGGGCTCTGGTTAATTTATTTAAAGCACATATTTCACAATTTAATTCCTGAGGGGATTTTTCTAACTTTAAGCCTTTAATATTACCCTTAACACTAGCTTGCACCAAATCATTAACATTTAAATGACCCATTCTATGGTGCCATTTAACTATATCAGCACTTTTAGATACATCATATGCATCTGAAGCATGATGCACATTTTCAGCACTATTTGATTCACTTTCATAAACATTTAAATAATACAAATTTCCCTTTCTCTCAGCTTCTAAACTTACTCTGCACTCTTCTTTGACTATATGAGCTTTATCACCATTGAAACACACATTATACCCGTTATCGCACAACTTGGAAACACTTAGCAAATTTGCAGTTATATTGGGCACATATAATGCGTCGTACACCTTCACTTCTTGAATTATACCGTTAACCGCTGCTTGAGTGGCAACAGTCCCACATCCATGCACCTCAGAAGTGCTTTTATCGGCTAGGTTAACAGATTTAATTGGTGTATCGGTGATATATTCAAATTTCGACGAGTCATTACACAAGTGCCGTGTACATCCACTATCCAAAATGAAACTTGTCGATGGCTCTTCAGGGCTTGAGAGGAATGTTGACTCACTGCAGTCTGTCGTTAGCAGACCAAGGTGTGGGGATTCTTTTCTTGGCTGGTCACAGCGAGACTGGATGTGTCCAAGACGATTGCAGTTGAAGCATCGGATCTTCGATGGGTCTCCTCTCCTGCAGTCGGCGCGGAAAGGTCTCTTTTCAGCGTTCCGGAATGGTACAGCTCCAGTACTCGGCTCCGGTCCAGCATTCCTTGACCCAGCTCCGGCACCTCTGTTCAGGTCAGCTCCAGGACTCCTCTTCTTCCAGCGAGGGGGCAGCCTCCGTTGGGGAGAGCGACAGCAAACGCTTCTGCTTTCTCCCGGCTGCTGGCACCACGGCGGGCATCTGCTTCTTCAACGATCTTGACTCGAAGCTGCTCCACTTTCGGAAGCTCATCACGTGATTCGATGGCGCACCGGAAGTTTTCAAAATTGGACGGCAAACTATAGAGAAGAATTATTGCAAGCAGGTCCTCGTCCACGACAATGTCCATTTCAGAGAGCTTATCCACGATGTCAAAAAACTGTCTTAAATGTCCTCGTACGTCTTCGTCTATCATTTTTAGCTGAATTAGTCCTTTCAATAATGAAGCCTTGCGAGCCGGTCCTTTCGATTGGTATATTCCTTCCAACTTCAACCATACCTCAGATGAAGTTTCACAGTGCTTCACTTGTTTCAACTCGAAAGGAGAAGTACACAAGATAATATCGGATTTCGCCTTTTCGTCTCGATCAGTCCATTCTGCGAACTCCGTGGCAGACGCGTCGTCGCCTGCTTTCAGCTCCGGCTTTTTACTTCTACCGCATACATAAGTCCATGAGTCAGTTTTGATGAGCAAGGCCTTCATCTGAATCTTCCATGTTTCGTAATTGTCTTTTGACAGCATTTCAATTCTCGTAGTGTTCGAAGCCATTTTTGATTCTACTTTTGTTTTCCAAAATTTCAAGTCTGTCTGCGCATTGGAAGTCGTGACTGGGACCTTAACCAGTTAAAAGGGTGAGGATCCATCCAAAGATAACTAGCAGAGTTATATTAACAGCAAACATCTTTTATTACGAGTTTAAGAACATTCAACATGTAGAGACAATTACAAAGGACGTCATTCCAAGTTAGTACAGTTACATTAACAAGACATTACATCATACACACGTAGAGGGCGCTACCGTCACGCAGGACGGGCTCATTTGTGAAAAGATAGGGGTGAGATTGACTTACACCAATAGTTAAAAGAAAAACATGCCGAGACCAGGACTCGAACCAGGGTTATTGCGGCCACAACGCAATGTACTAACCACTATACGATCACGGCCACGTCCATTTCATAAAAATTGAATTTTATGAAACATCTTCTAAATACATTACATTAAAAAAATATCGTCTTTTTAAGAAATCCAGTTGTTAAGAGAAAACATGCCGTGACCAGGATTCGAAACAGGGTTATTGCGGCCGCAACGCAATGTACTAACCACTATACGATCACGGCCACGGCCATTCTAAGACAATTGCCTTTTATAAAACATATTCACAATACATTACATAAAAAAATCTTCTTTTGAAGAAATCCAGTTGTTAAAAGAAAAATATGCCGCGACCAGGATTTGAACCTGGGTTATTGCGGCCACAACGCAATGTACTAACCACTATACGATCACGGCCACGTCCATCCCCATACAATTGCCTTTAATAAAACATATTCACAATACATTACACAAAAAATATCGTCTTTTTAAGAAATCCAATTGTTAAAAGAAAAATATGCCGTGACCATGATTCGAACCTGGGTTATTGCGGCCACAACGCAATGTACTAACCACTATACGATCAAGGCCACGTCCATCCCAATACAATTTCCTTTTATCAAACATTTTCTAAATACATTACATTAAAAAAAATATCGTTTTTTTAAGAAATCCAGTTGTTAAAAGAAAAACATGCCGTGACCAGGATTCGAACCTATGTTATTGCGGCCACAATTCAATGTACTAACCACTATACGATCACGGCCACGTCCATCCCAATACAATATTCTTTTATCAAACATTTTCTAAATACATTACATTAAAAAAAATATCGTCTTTTTAAGAAATCCAGTTGTTAAAAGAAAAACATGCCGTGACCAGGATTCGAACCTGGGTTATTGCGGCCACAACGCAATGTACTAACCACTATACGATCACTGCCACGTCCATTTCATAAAAATTTAATTTTATGAAACATCTTCTAAATACATTACATTAAAAAAATATCGTCTTTTTAAGAAATCCAGTTGTTAAAAGAAAAATATGCCGTGACCAGGATTCGAACCTGGGTTATTGCGGCCACAACGCAATGTACTAACCACTATACGATCACTGCCACGTCCATTTCATAAAAATTGAATTTTATGAAACATCTTCTAAATACATTACATTAAAAAAATATCGTCTTTTTAAGAAATCCAGTTGTTAAAAGAAAAATATGCCGTGACCAGGATTCGAACCTGGGTTATTGCGGCCACAACGCAATGTACTAACCACTATACGATCACGGCCACGTCCATCCCAATACAATTTCCTTTTATCAAACATTTTCTAAATACATTACATTAAAAAAAAATATCGTCTTTTTAAGAAATCCAGTTGTTAAGAGAAAAACATGCCGTGACCATGATTCGAACCTGGGTTATTGCGGCCACAACGCAATGTACTAACCACTATACGATCACGGCCACGTCCATTCTAATACCAATTGCCTTTAATAAAACATATTCACAATACATTATATAAAAAATATCGTCTTTTTAAGAAATCCAGTTGTTAAAAGAAAAATATGCCGTGACCAGGATTCGAACCTGGGTTATTGCGGCCACAACGCAATGTACTAACCACTATACGATCACGGCCACGTCCATCCCCATACAATTGCCTTTAATAAAACATATTCACAATACATTACATAAAAAATATCGTCTTTTTAAGAAATCCAGTTGTTAAAAGAAAAATATGCCGTGACCAGGATTCGAACCTGGGTTATTGCGGCCACAACGCAATGTACTAACCACTATACGATCACGCCCACGTCCACTTCATTAAAATTGAATTTTATGAAACATCTTCTAAATACATTACATTAAAAAAATATCGTCTTTTTAAGAAATCCAGTTGTTAAAAGAAAAACATGCCGTGACCAGGATTCGAACCTGGGTTATTGCGGCCACAACGCAATGTACTAACCACTATACGATCACGGCCACGTCCATCCCAATACAATTGCCTTTTATCAAACATTTTCTAAATACATTACATTAAAAAAATATCGTCTTTTTAAGAAATCCAGTTGTTAAAAGAAAAACATGCCGTGACCAGGATTCGAACCTGGGTTGTTGCGGCCACAACGCAATGTACTAACCACTATACGATCACGGCCACGTCCATTTTAATACCAATTGCCTTTAATAAAACATATTCACAATACATTACAAAAAAATATCGTCTTTTTAAGAAATCCAGTTGTTAAGAGAAAACATGCCGTGACCAGGATTCGAAACAGGGTTATTGCGGCCGCAACGCAATGTACTAACCACTATACGATCACGGCCACGGCCATTCTAAGACAATTGCCTTTTATAAAACATATTCACAATACATTACATAAAAAAATCTTCTTTTGAAGAAATCCAGTTGTTAAAAGAAAAATATGCCGCGACCAGGATTTGAACCTGGGTTATTGCGGCCACAACGCAATGTACTAACCACTATACGATCACGGCCACGTCCATCCCCATACAATTGCCTTTAATAAAACATATTCACAATACATTACACAAAAAATATCGTCTTTTTAAGAAATCCAATTGTTAAAAGAAAAATATGCCGTGACCATGATTCGAACCTGGGTTATTGCGGCCACAACGCAATGTACTAACCACTATACGATCAAGGCCACGTCCATCCCAATACAATTTCCTTTTATCAAACATTTTCTAAATACATTACATTAAAAAAAATATCGTTTTTTTAAGAAATCCAGTTGTTAAAAGAAAAACATGCCGTGACCAGGATTCGAACCTATGTTATTGCGGCCACAATTCAATGTACTAACCACTATACGATCACGGCCACGTCCATCCCAATACAATATTCTTTTATCAAACATTTTCTAAATACATTACATTAAAAAAAATATCGTCTTTTTAAGAAATCCAGTTGTTAAAAGAAAAACATGCCGTGACCAGGATTCGAACCTGGGTTATTGCGGCCACAACGCAATGTACTAACCACTATACGATCACTGCCACGTCCATTTCATAAAAATTTAATTTTATGAAACATCTTCTAAATACATTACATTAAAAAAATATCGTCTTTTTAAGAAATCCAGTTGTTAAAAGAAAAATATGCCGTGACCAGGATTCGAACCTGGGTTATTGCGGCCACAACGCAATGTACTAACCACTATACGATCACTGCCACGTCCATTTCATAAAAATTGAATTTTATGAAACATCTTCTAAATACATTACATTAAAAAAAATATCGTCTTTTTAAGAAATCCAGTTGTTAAAAGAAAAATATGCCGTGACCAGGATTCGAACCTGGGTTATTGCGGCCACAACGCAATGTACTAACCACTATACGATCACGGCCACGTCCATCCCAATACAATTTCCTTTTATCAAACATTTTCTAAATACATTACATTAAAAAAAAATATCGTCTTTTTAAGAAATCCAGTTGTTAAGAGAAAAACATGCCGTGACCATGATTCGAACCTGGGTTATTGCGGCCACAACGCAATGTACTAACCACTATACGATCACGGCCACGTCCATTCTAATACCAATTGCCTTTAATAAAACATATTCACAATACATTATATAAAAAATATCGTCTTTTTAAGAAATCCAGTTGTTAAAAGAAAAATATGCCGTGACCAGGATTCGAACCTGGGTTATTGCGGCCACAACGCAATGTACTAACCACTATACGATCACGGCCACGTCCATCCCCATACAATTGCCTTTAATAAAACATATTCACAATACATTACATAAAAAATATAGTCTTTTTAAGAAATCCAGTTGTTAAAAGAAAAATATGCCGTGACCAGGATTCGAACCTGGGTTATTGCGGCCACAACGCAATGTACTAACCACTATACGATCACGCCCACGTCCACTTCATTAAAATTGAATTTTATGAAACATCTTCTAAATACATTACATTAAAAAAATATCGTCTTTTTAAGAAATCCAGTTGTTAAAAGAAAAACATGCCGTGACCAGGATTCGAACCTGGGTTATTGCGGCCACAACGCAATGTACTAACCACTATACGATCACGGCCACGTCCATCCCAATACAATTGCCTTTTATCAAACATTTTCTAAATACATTACATTAAAAAAATATCGTCTTTTTAAGAAATCCAGTTGTTAAAAGAAAAACATGCCGTGACCAGGATTCGAACCTGGGTTGTTGCGGCCACAACGCAATGTACTAACCACTATACGATCACGGCCACGTCCATTTTAATACCAATTGCCTTTAATAAAACATATTCACAATACATTACAAAAAAATATCGTCTTTTTAAGAAATCCAGTTGTTAAGGGTACAATGGAGTTTAAAAATCTTTTTTTTTAATTTTGCAGTTAGAAGTCCAATTTTTTATCCACAGTACAATATATTAAGTAAGAATTGAAATATCAATTATGTTGAAAAAATATTGAAAACATTTTAAGATATTAAATTTTTAAAAGTCGAATTTTAAAATTTTTAAAAATGCTCCCTGCGTCTTAGTTTTTAAAAATATAAATATTTTTCTCCGGTTTTATGTAATTTGAATGTACTTCATTGAAAATTGGATACATCAACAATTCTAAAAAGTTTATTTTTGAGTAAAATTAAGTTTAAATACCATTTTTCCCAAAAAAAGCGTCAAAAAGTCAAAAATATTCTTTAAAAAATTAATTTTGAGTTTAATATTCAATAAATCCCCAGTATCATATCCAATTTATAATGTGACATACATGAAGAAATCATAATTGTAATATCTAAGAAATTAATTAAAAATTGATGCGCAGGGAACATTTCGAAATTTACAAATCGACCATTTTTTAGTATTAGAGAAAACAGCATTTTTATGATTCTAATGAAAATTGGTTTATTGACACATAGAAAATATGGTGCACAAACAAATATGGTATGATACTAAAATATTGTTATGTACTTGGTGTTCAGTAACAATTATATGAATAATTATATAAAAAAATTAGTAATAAACGAAACAAAAAAGTTTAAAAATTCAAAAAAATAAAATCATAGATGGGCAGAAAAAAGTTTCAGAGTATGTAATGTATTGATACCAAATTATTCATTTTAATGCAATAAAAACAAAAACTACAGTATAGACTCTTGGCAGACTGACCTTAGATCAGAGCAAAAATCTATTAGCTCAATTAACAATTAATCCTAATTAACAATTAAAATTTGACAATATTTGTGAAAATAGGTCACTATATATTGTGGTAGTTAATTTAAAATTGTTATCAGAACTATTAACTACTACAGAATACCAAAACTTTGTAGACATAATTTTATCGTAAAAAATTAAGCTTTTTCACACGCACATAATAACATAATCACTTGCACCGTTTTCTAAAGTTGCTACGTAATCAGAGTTTGATTCGCAATTACAATGCTTTTGGCTTCTTCAGATGACTAACCTAATTTTCAATCATTTGCAGCACATGTCTTTTTTTATATTTGGACGACCTTTCGGCTTCCGAACCAATTACATCCATTAGAATACAAAATTGTACATCTCGTAAACAAAAACCAAGCAACAAGAAACCAAAACACTAATAAAAAAGCTTTAAAAAATATTGTTGAAAAACACGTTCGAATTTCGAAAACAAACACAACACGAATGTTGTAGTTGAAGTAGAAGTACATTTTACCTAATCTAACTTATCAAATAAATGAATGTGTGGCTAAAAGATAGCAGACAAATTCGGAAAAATCATAAGCTTTCACGTCTAGAGCAGACGCTTTGTACGTGAAATGGGCATGAATGTACGACCTTTGATACTAAAAATAGCCATAACTCACTTAAAAATTAAGGAAATTTAATTCTGTTTTCAGATTATCGTAGCAGAGTTTCCAGACTATTATTTAGTCTAAAAAGAAAAAAAAGTACATTTCCAGCCATTTTGACGGATTTGAAGGTCCATTGTACCCTTAGAAGAAAGATATGCCGTGACCAGGATTCGAACCTGGGTTATTGCGGCCACAACGCAATGTACTAACCACTATACGATCACGGCCGCGTCCACTTCATTAAAATTGAATTTTATGAAACATCTTTTAAATACATTACATTAAAAAAATATCGTCTTTTTAAGAAATCCAGTTGTTAAAAGAAAAACATGCCGTGACCAGGATTCGAACCAGGGTTATTGCGGCCACAACGCAATGTACTAACCACTATACAATCAATGCCACGTCCATTTCATAAAAATTGAATTTTATGAAACATCTTCTAAATACATTACATTAAAAAAATATCGTCTTTTTAAGAAATCCAATTGTTAAAAGAAAAATATGCCGTGACCAGGATTCGAACCTGGGTTATTGCGGCCACAACGCAATGTACTAACCACTATACGATCACGGCCACGTCCATCCCAATACAATTTCCTTTTATCAAACATTTTCTAAATACATTACATTAAAAAAAATATCGTTTTTTTAAGAAATCCAGTTGTTAAAAGAAAAACATGCCGTGACCAGGATTCGAACCTGGGTTATTGCGGCCACAACGCAATGTACTAACTACTATACGATCACGGCCACGTCCACTTCATTAAAATTGAATTTTATGAAACATCTTTTAAATACATTACATTAAAAAAATATCGTCTTTTTAAGAAATCCAGTTTTTAAAAGAAAAACATGCCGTGACCAGGATTCGAACCTGGGTTATTGCGGCCACAACGCAATGTACTAACTACTATACAATCACTGCCACGTCCATTTCATAAAAATTGAATTTTATGAAACATCTTCTAAATACATTACATTAAAAAAATATCGTCTTTTTAAGAAATCCAGTTGTTAAAAGAAAAATATGCCGTGACCAGGATTCGAACCTGGGTTATTGCGGCCACAACGCAATGTACTAACCACTATACGATCACGGCCACGTCCATCCCAATACAATTGCCTTTTATCAAACATTTTCTAAATACATTACATTAAAAAAATATCGTCTTTTTAAGAAATCCAGTTGTTAAAAGAAAAACATGCCGTGACCAGGATTCGAACCTGGGTTATTGCGGCCACAACGCAATGTACTAACCACTATACGATCACGGCCACGTCCATTCTAATACCAATTGCCTTTAATAAAACATATTCACAATACATTACATAAAAAATATCGTCTTTTTAAGAAATCCAGTTGTTAAAAGAAAAACGTGCCGTGACCATTATTCGAACCTGGGTTATTGCGGCCACAACGCAATGTACTAACCACTATACGATCACGGCCACGTCCATTCTAATACCAATTGCCTTTAATAAAACATATTCACAATACAATACATAAAAAATATCGTCTTTTTAAAAATCCAGTTGTTAAAAGAAAAATATGCCGTGACCAGGATTCGAACCTGGGTTATTGCGTCCACAACGCAATGTACTAACTACTCTACGATCACTACCACGTCCATTTCATAAAAATTGAATTTTATGAAACATCTTTTAAATACATTACATTAAAAAAATATCGTCTTTTTAAGAAATCCAGTTGTTAAAAGAAAAACATGCCGAGACCAGGATTAGAACCAGGGTTATTGCGGCCACAACGCAATGTACTAACCACTATACGATCACTGCCACGTCCATTTCATAAAAATTGAATTTTATGAAACATCTTCTAAATACATTACATTAAAAAAATATCGTCTTTTTAAGAAATCCAGTTGTTAAAAGAAAAATATGCCGTGACCAGGATTCGAAACTGGGTCATTGCGGCCACAACGCTATGTACTAACCACTATACGATCACGGCCACGTCCATTTCATAAAAATTGAATTTTATGAAACATCTTCTAAATACATTACATTAAAAAAATATCGTCTTTTAAAGAAATCCAGTTGTTAAGAGAGAAACATGCCGTGACCAGGATTCGAACCAGGGTTATTGCGGCCACAACGCAATGTACTAACCACTATACGATCACGGCCACGGCCATTGTAAGACAATTGCCTTTTATAAAACATATTCACAATACATTATACATAAAAAAATCTTCTTTTGAAGTAATCCAGTTGTTAAAAGAAAAATATGCCGTGACCAGGATTCGAACCTGGGTTATTGCGGCCACAACGCAATGTACTAACCACTATACGATCACGGCCAAGTCCATCCCCATACAATTGCCTTTAATAAAACATATTCACAATACATTACACAAAAATTATCGTCTTTTTAAGAAATCCAGTTGTTAAAAGAAAAATATGCCGTGACCAGGATTCGAACCTGGGTTATTGCGGCTACAACGCAATGTACTAACCACTATACGATCACGCCCACGTCCACTTCATTAAAATTGAATTTTATGAAACATCTTCTAAATACATTACATTAAAAAATATCGTCTTTTTAAGAAATCCAGTTGTTAAAAGAAAAACATGCCGTGACCAGGATTCGAACCAGGGTTATTGCGGCCACAACGCAATGTACTAACCACTATACGATCACTGCCACGTCCATTTCATAAAAATTGAATTTTATGAAACATCTTCTATATACATTACATTAAAAAAATATCGTCTTTTTAAGAAATCCAGTTGTTAAAAGAAAAATATGCCGTGACCAGGATTCGAACCTGGGTTATTGCGGCAACAATGCAATGTACTAACCACTATACGATCACGGCCACGTCCATCCCAATACAATATCCTTTTATCAAACATTTTCTAAATACATTACATTAAAAAAAATATCTTCTTTTTAAAAAATCCAGTGGTTAAAAGAAAAACATGCCGTAACCAGGATTCGAACCTGGGTTATTGCGGCCACAACGCAATGTGCTAACCACTATACGATCACGGCCACGTCCATTCTAATACCAATTGCCTTTAATAAAACATATTCACAATACATTACATAAAAAATATCGTCTTTTTAAGAAATCCAGTTGTTAAAAGAAAAATATGCCGTGACCAGGATTCGAACCTGGGTTATTGCGGCCACAACGCAATGTACTAACCACTATACGATCACGGCCACGTCTATCCTAATACCAATTGCCTTTAATAAAACATATTCACAATACATTACATAAAAAATATCGTCTTTTTAAGAAATCCAGTTGTTAAAAGAAAAATATGCCGTGACCAGGATTCGAACCTGGGTTATTGCGGCCACAACGCAATGTACTAACCACTATACGATCACGGCCACGTCCATCCCCTTACAATTGCCTTTAATAAAACATATTCACAATACATTACATAAAAAATATCGTATTTTTAAGAAATCCAGTTGTTAAAAGAAAAATATGCCGTGACCAGGATTCGAACCTGGGTTATTGCGGCCACAACGCAATGTACTAACCACTATACGATCACGGCCACGTCCACTTCATTAAAATTGAATTTTATGAACATCTTTTATATACATTACATTAAAAAAAATCGTCTTTTTAAGAAATCCAGTTGTTAAAAGAAAAACATGCCGTGACCAGGATTCGAACCAGGGTTATTGCGGACAAAACGCAATGTACTTACCACTATACAATCAATGCCACGTCCATTTCATAAAAATTGAATTTTATGAAACATCTTCTAAATACATTACATTAAAAAAATATCGTCTTTTTAAGAAATCCAATTGTTAAAAGAAAAATATGCCGTGACCAGGATTCGAAACTGGGTTATTGCGGCCACAACGCAATGTACTAACCACTATACGATCACGGCCACGTCCATCCCAATACAATTGCCTTTAATAAAACATATTCACAATACATTACATAAAAAATATCGTATTTTTAAGAAATCCAGTTGTTAAAAGAAAAATATGCCGTGACCAGGATTCGAACCTGGGTTATTGCGGCCACAACGCAATGTACTAACCACTATACGATCACGGCCACTTCCACTTCATTAAAATTGAATTTTATGAAACATCTTTTATATACATTACATTAAAAAAAATCGTCTTTTTAAGAAATCCAGTTGTTTAAAAGAAAAACATGCCGTGACCAGGATTCGAACCAGGGTCATTGCGGCCACAACGCAATGTACTAACCACTATACAATCAATGCCACGTCCATTTCATAAAAATTGAATTTTATGAAACATCTTCTAAATACATTACATTAAAAAAAATATCGTCTTTTTAAGAAATCCAATTGTTAAAAGAAAAATATGCCGTGACCAGGATTCGAACCTGGGTTATTGCGGCCACAACGCAATGTACTAACCACTATACGATCACGGCCACGTCCATCCCAATACAATTTCCTTTTATCAAACATTTTCTAAATACATTACATTAAAAAAAATATCGTCTTTTTAAGAAATCCAGTTGTTAAAAGAAAAACATGCCGTGACCAGGATTCGAACCTGGGTTATTGCGGCCACAACGCAATGTACTAACCACTATACGATCACTGCCACGTCCATTTCATAAAAATTGAATTTTATGAAACATCTTCTAAATACATTACATTAAAAAAAATATCGTCTTTTTAAGAAATCCGGTTGTTAAAAAAAAAATATGCCGTGACCAGGATTCGAACCTGGGTTATTGCGGCCACAACGCAATGTACTAACCACTATACGATCACTGCCACGTCCACTTCATTAAAATTGAATTTTATGAAACATCTTTTAAATACATTACATTAAAAAAATATCGTCTTTTTAAGAAATCCAGTTGTTAAAAGAAAAACATGCCGTGACCAGGATTCGAACCTGGGTTATTGCGGCCACAACGCAATGTACTAACCACTATACGATCACTGCCACGTCCATTTCATAAAAATTGAATTTTATGAAACATCTTCTAAATACATTACATAAAAAATATCGTCTTTTTAAGAAATCCAGTTGTTAAAAGAAAAACATGCCGTGACCAGGATTCGAACCTGAGTTATTGCGGCCACAACGCAAAGTACTAACCACTATACGATCACGGCCACGTCCATTCTAATACCAATTGCCTTTAATAAAACATATTCACAATACATTACAAAAAAATATCGTCTTTTTAAGAAATCCAGTTGTTAAAAGAAAAATATGCTGTGACCAGGAGTCGAAACTGGGTTACTGCGGCCACAACGCAATGTACTAACCACTATACGATCACGGCCACGTCCATCCCAATACAATTGCCTTTTATCAAACATTTTCTAAATACATTACATTAAAAAAAATATCGTATTTTTAAGAAATCCAGTTGTTAAAAGAAAAACATGCCGTGACCAGGATTCGAACCTGGGTTATTGCGGCCACAACGCAATGTACTAACCACTATACGATCACGGCCAGGTCCATTCTAATACCAATTGCCTTTAATAAAACATATTCACAATACAATCCAAAAAACATCGTCTTTTTAAGAAATCCAGTTGTTAAAAGAAAAATATGCCGTGACCAGGATTCGAACCTGGGTTATTGCGGCCACAACGCAATGTACTAACCACTATACGATCACGGCCACGTATACTTCATTAAAATTGAATTTTATGAAACATCTTTTAAATACATTACATTAAAAAAATATCGTCTTTTTAAGAAATCCAGTTGTTAAAAGAAAAATACGCCGTGACCAGGATTCGAACCTGGGTTATTGCGGCCACAACGCAATGTGCTAACCACTATACGATCACGGCCACGTCCATCCCCATACAATTGCCTTTAATAAAACATATTCACAATACATTACATAAAAAATATCGTCTTTTTAAGAAATCCAGTTGTTAAAAGAAAAATATGCCGTGACCAGGATTCGAACCTGGGTTATTGCGGCCACAACGCAATGTACTAACCACTATACGATCACGGCCACGTCCACTTCATTAAAATTGAATGTTATGAAACATCTTTTAAATACATTACATTAAAAAAATATCGTCTTTTTAAGAAATCCAGTTATTAAAAGAAAAACATGCCGTGACCAGGATTCGAACCAGGGTTATTGCGACCACAACGCAATGTACTAACCCCTATACAATCAATGCCACGTCCATTTCATAAAAATCGAATTTTATGAAACATCTTCTAAATACATTACATTAAAAAAATATCGTCTTTTTAAGAAATCCAATTGTTAAAATAAAAATATGCCGTGACCAGGATGCGAACCTGGGTTATTGCGGCCACAACGCAATGTACTAACCACTATACGATCACGGCCACGTCCATCCCAATACAATTTCCTTTTATCAAACATTTTCTAAATACATTACATTAAAAAAAATATCGTCTTTTTAAGAAATCCAGTTGTTAAAAGTAAAACATGCCGTGACCAGGATTCGAACCTGGGTTATTGCGGCCACAACGCAATGTACCAACCACTATACGATCACTGCTACGTCCATTTCATAAAAATTGAATTTTATGAAACATCTTCTAAATACATTACATTAAAAAAATATCGTCTTTTTAAAAATCCAGTTGTTAAATGAAAAATATGCCGTGACCAATATTCGAACCTGGGTTATTGCGGCCACAACACAATGTACTAACCACTATACGATCACGGCCACGTCCATCCCAATACAATTGCCTTTTATCAAACTTTTTCTAAATACATTACATTAAAAAAATATCGTCTTTTTAAGAAATCCAGTTGTTAAAAGAAAAACATGCCGTGACCAGGATTCGAACCTGGGTTATTGCGGCCACAACGCAATGTACTAACCACTATACGATCACGGCCACGTCCATTCTAATACCAATTGCCTTTAATAAAACATATTCACAATACATTACATAAAAAATATCGTCTTTTTAAGAAATCCAGTTGTTAAAAGAAAAACATGCCGTGACCAGAATTCGAACCTGGGTTATTGCGGCCACAACGCAATGTACTAACCACTATACGATCACGGCCACGTCCATTCTAATACCAATTGCCTTTAATAAAACATATTCAAATACAATCCAAAAATCATCGTCTTTTTAAGAAATCCAGTTGTTAAAAGAAAAATATGCCGTGACAAACCTGGGTTATTGCGGCCACAACGCAATGTACTAACCACTATACGATCACGGCCAATTCCACTTCATTAAAATTGAATTTTATGAAACATCTTTTAAATACATTACATTAAAAAAATATCGTGTTTTTAAGAAATCCAGTTGTTACAAGAAAAACATGCCGTGACCAGGATTCGAACCTGGGTTATTGCGGCCACAACGCAATGTACTAACCACTATACGATCACGGCCACATCCACTTCATTAAAATTGAATTTTAGGAAACATCTTTTAAATACATTACATTAAAAAAATATCGTATTTTTAAGAAATCCAGTTGTTACAAGAAAAACATGCCGTGACCAGGATTCGAACCTGGGCTATTGCGGCCACAACGCAATGTACTAACCACTATACGATCACGGCCATGTCCATTCTAATACCAATTGCCTTTAATAAAACATATTCACAATACAATCCAAAAAACATCGGCCACGTCCACTTCTTCAAAATTGAATTTTATGAAACATCTTTTAAATACATTACATTAAAAAAATATCGTCTTTTTAAGAAATCCAGTTGTTAAAAGAAAAAAATGCCGTGACCAGGATTCGAACCTGGGTCATTGCGGCCACAACGCAATGTACTAACCACTATACGATCACGGCCACGTCCACTTCATTAAAATTGAATTTTATGAAACATCTTTTAAATACATTACATTAAAAAAATATCGTCTTTTTAAGAAATCCAGTTGTTAAAAGAAAAACATGCCGTGACCAGGATTCGAACCTGGGTTATTGCGGCCACAACGCAATGTACTAACCACTATACGATCACTGCCACGTCCATTTCATAAAAATTGAATTTTATGAAACATCTTCTAAATACATTACATTAAAAAAAATATCGTCTTTTTAAGAAATCCAGTTGTTAAAAGAAAAACATGCCGTGACCAGGATTCGAACCTGGGTTACTGCGGCCACAACGCAATGTACTAACCACTATACGATCACGGCCACGTCCATTTTCATACCAATCGCCTTTAATAAAACATATTCACAATACATTACATAAAAAATATCGTCTTTTTAAGAAATCCAGTTGTTAAAAGAAAAACATGCCGTGACCAGGATTCGAACCTGAGTTATTGCGGCCACAACGCAATGTACTAACCACTATACGATCACGGCCACGTCCATTCTAATACCAATTGCCTTTAATAAAACATATTCACAATACATTACAAAAAAATATCGTCTTTTTAAGAAATCCAGTTGTTAAAAGAAAAATATGCTGTGACCAGGAGTCGAACCTGGGTTACTGCGGCCACAACGCAATGTACTAACCACTATACGATCACGGCCACGTCCATCCCAATACAATTGCTTTTTATCAAACATTTTCTAAATACATTACATTAAAAAAAATATCGTATTTTTAAGAAATCCAGTTGTTAAAAGAAAAACATGCCGTGACCAGGATTCGAACCTGGGTTATTGCGGCCACAACGCAATGTACTAACCACTATACGATCACGGCCAGGTCCATTCTAATACCAATTGCCTTTAATAAAACATATTCACAATACAATCCAAAAAACATCGTCTTTTTAAGAAATCCAGTTGTTAAAAGAAAAACATGCCGTGACCAGGATTCGAACCTGGGTTACTGCGGCCACAACGCAATGTACTAACCACTATACGATCACGGCCACGTCCATTTTCATACCAATCGCCTTTAATAAAACATATTCACAATACATTACATAAAAAATATCGTCTTTTTAAGAAATCCAGTTGTTAAAAGAAAAACATGCCGTGACCAGGATTCGAACCTGAGTTATTGCGGCCACAACGCAATGTACTAACCACTATACGATCACGGCCACGTCCATTCTAATACCAATTGCCTTTAATAAAACATATTCACAATACATTACAAAAAAATATCGTCTTTTTAAGAAATCCAGTTGTTAAAAGAAAAATATGCTGTGACCAGGAGTCGAACCTGGGTTACTGCGGCCACAACGCAATGTACTAACCACTATACGATCACGGCCACGTCCATCCCAATACAATTGCCTTTTATCAAACATTTTCTAAATACATTACATTAAAAAAAATATCGTATTTTTAAGAAATCCAGTTGTTAAAAGAAAAACATGCCGTGACCAGGATTCGAACCTGGGTTATTGCGGCCACAACGCAATGTACTAACCACTATACGATCACGGCCAGGTCCATTCTAATACCAATTGCCTTTAATAAAACATATTCACAATACAATCCAAAAAACATCGTCTTTTTAAGAAATCCAGTTGTTAAAAGAAAAATATGCCGTGACCAGGATTCAAACCTGGGTTATTGCGGCCACAACGCAATGTACTAACCACTATACGATCACGGCCACGTCCACTTCATTAAAATTGAATTTTATGAAACATCTTTTAAATACATTACATTAAAAAAATATCGTCTTTTTAAGAAATCCAGTTGTTAAAAGAAAAATATGCCGTGACCAGGATTCGAACCTGGGTTATTGCGGCCACAACGCAATGTGCTAACCACTATACGATCACGGCCACGTCCATCCCCATACAATTGCCTTTAATAAAACATATTCACAATACATTACATAAAAAATATCGTCTTTTTAAGAAATCCAGTTGTTAAAAGAAAAATATGCCGTGACCAGGATTCGAACCTGGGTTATTGCGGCCACAACGCAATGTACTAACCACTATACGATCACGGCCACGTCCACTTCATTAAAATTGAATGTTATGAAACATCTTTTAAATACATTACATTAAAAAAATATCGTCTTTTTAAGAAATCCAGTTATTAAAAGAAAAACATGCCGTGACCAGGATTCGAACCAGGGTTATTGCGACCACAACGCAATGTACTAACCCCTATACAATCAATGCCACGTCCATTTCATAAAAATCGAATTTTATGAAACATCTTCTAAATACATTACATTAAAAAAATATCGTCTTTTTAAGAAATCCAATTGTTAAAATAAAAATATGCCGTGGCCAGGATGCGAACCTGGGTTATTGCGGCCACAACGCAATGTACTAACCACTATACGATCACGGCCACGTCCATACCAATACAATTTCCTTTTATCAAACATTTTCTAAATACATTACATTAAAAAAAATATCGTCTTTTTAAGAAATCCAGTTGTTAAAAGTAAAACATGCCGTGACCAGGATTCGAACCTGGGTTATTGCGGCCACAACGCAATGTACTAACCACTATACGATCACTGCTACGTCCATTTCATAAAAATTGAATTTTATGAAACATCTTCTAAATACATTACATTAAAAAAATATCGTCTTTTTTAAAAATCCAGTTGTTAAATGAAAAATATGCCGTGACCAGGATTCGAACCTGGGTTATTGCGGCCAAAACACAATGTACTAACCACTATACGATCACGGCCACGTCCATCCCAATACAATTGCCTTTTATCAAACTTTTTCTAAATACATTACATTAAAAAAATATCGTCTTTTTAAGAAATCCAGTTGTTAAAAGAAAAACATGCCGTGACCAGGATTCGAACCTGGGTTATTGCGGCCACAACGCAATGTACTAACCACTATACGATCACGGCCACGTCCATTCTAATACCAATTGCCTTTAATAAAACATATTCACAATACATTACATAAAAAATATCGTCTTTTTAAGAAATCCAGTTGTTAAAAGAAAAACATGCCGTGACCAGAATTCGAACCTGGGTTATTGCGGCCACAACGCAATGTACTAACCACTATACGATCACGGCCACGTCCATTCTAATACCAATTGCCTTTAATAAAACATATTCAAATACAATCCAAAAAACATCGTCTTTTTAAGAAATCCAGTTGTTAAAAGAAAAATATGCCGTGACAAACCTGGGTTATTGCGGCCACAACGCAATGTACTAACCACTATACGATCACGGCCAATTCCACTTCATTAAAATTGAATTTTATGAAACATCTTTTAAATACATTACATTAAAAAAATATCGTCTTTTTAAGAAATCCAGTTGTTACAAGAAAAACATGCCGTGACCAGGATTCGAACCTGGGTTATTGCGGCCACAACGCAATGTACTAACCACTATACGATCACGGCCACATCCACTTCATTAAAATTGAATTTTAGGAAACATCTTTTAAATACATTACATTAAAAAAATATCGTATTTTTAAGAAATCCAGTTGTTACAAGAAAAACATGCCGTGACCAGGATTCGAACCTGGGCTATTGCGGCCACAACGCAATGTACTAACCACTATACGATCACCGCCATGTCCATTCTAATACCAATTGCCTTTAATAAAACATATTCACAATACAATCCAAAAAACATCGGCCACGTCCACTTCTTCAAAATTGAATTTTATGAAACATCTTTTAAATACATTACATTAAAAAAATATCGTCTTTTTAAGAAATCCAGTTGTTAAAAGAAAAAAATGCCGTGACCAGGATTCGAACCTGGGTCATTGCGGCCACAACGCAATGTACTAACCACTATACGATCACGGCCACGTCCACTTCATTAAAATTGAATTTTATGAAACATCTTTTAAATACATTACATTAAAAAAATATCGTCTTTTTAAGAAATCCAGTTGTTAAAAGAAAAACATGCCGTGACCAGGATTCGAACCAGCGTATTGCGGCCACAACGCAATGTACTAACCACTATACGATCACGGCCACGGCCATTTTAAATACAATTACCTTTTATAAAACATATTCACAATACATTACATAAAATAAATATCTTCTTTTGAAGAAATCATGTTGCTAAAATAAAAATATGCCGTGAGAAGGATTCAAACCTGGGTTATTGCGGCCACAACGCAATGTACTAACCACTATACGATCACGGCCACGTCCATTCTAATACCAATTGCCATTAATAAAACATATTCACAATACATTCCATAAAAAATATCGTCTTTTTAAGAAATCCAGTTGTTAAAAGAAAAATATGCCGTGACCAGGATTCGAACCTGGATTATTGCGGCTGCAACGCAATGTACTAACCACTATACGATCACGGCCACGTCCATCCCAATACAATTGCCTTTTATGAAACATTTTCTAAATACATTACATTAAAAAAATATCGCCTTTTTAAGAATTCCAGTTGTTAAAAGAAAAACATGCCGTGACCAGGATTCGAACCTGGGTTATTGCGGCCACAACGCAATGTACTAACCACTATACGATCACGGCCATGTCCATTCTAATACCAATTGCCTTTAATAAAACATATTCACAATACAATCCAAAAAACATCGTCTTTTTAAGAAATCCAGTTGTTAAAAGAAAAATATGCCGTGACCAGGATTCGAACCTGGGTTATTGCGGCCACAACGCAATGTACTAACCACTATACTATCACGGCCACGTCCACTGTATTAAAATTGCCTTATATGAAACATCTTCTAAATACATTACATTAAAAAAAATCGTCTTTTTAAGAAATCCAGTTGTTAAAAGAAAAACATGCCGTGACCAGGATTCGAACCTGGGTTATTGCGGCCACAACGCAATGTACTAACCACAATACGACCACGGTAACGTCCATGTCATTAAAATTGCCTTATATGAAACATCTTCTAAATACATTTCATTAAAAAAATATCGTCTTTTTAAGAAATCCAGTTGTTAAAAGAAAAATATGCCGTGACCAGGATTCGAACCTGGGTTATTGCGGCCACAACGCAATGTACTAACCACTATACGATCACGGCCACGTCCACTTCATTAAAATTGAATTTTATGAAACATCTTCTAAATACATTACATTAAAAAAAATATCGTCTTTTTAAGAAATCCAGTTGTTACAAGAAAAACTTGCCGTGACCAGGATTCGAACCTGGGTTATTGCGGCCACAACGCAATGTACTAACCACTATACGACCACGGCCACGTCCATGTCATTAAAATTGCCTTATATGAAACATCTTCTAAATACATTTCATTAAAAAAATATCGTCTTTTTAAGAAATCCAGTTGTTAAAAGAAAAATATGCCGTGACCAGGATTCGAACCTAGGTTATTGCGGCCACAACGCAATGTACTAACCACTATACGATCAATGCCACGTCCACTTCATTAAAATTGAATTTTATGAAACATCTTCTAAATACATTACATTAAAAAAAATATCGTCTTTTTAAGAAATCCAGTTGTTACAAGAAAAAACATGCCGTGACCAGGATTCGAACCTGGGTTATTGCGGCCACAACTCAATGTACTAACCACTATTCGATCACGGCCACGTCCACTTCATTAAAATTGAATTTTATGAAACATCTTCTAAATACATTACATTAAAAAAAATATCGTCTTTTTAAGAAATCCAGTTGTTACAAGAAAAACATGCCGTGACCAGGATTCGAACCTGGGTTATTGCGGCCACAAAGCAATGTACTAAACACTATACGATCACGGCCACGTCCATTTCCTTAAAATTGCCTTATATGAAACATCTTCTAAATTCATTACATTAAAAAAAATATCGTCTTTTTAAGAAATCCAGTTGTTAAAAGAAAAATATGCCGTGACCAGGATTCGAACCTTGGTTATTGCGGCCACAACGCAATGTACTAACCACTATACGATCACGGCCATGTCCATTCTAATACCAATTGCCTTTAAAAAAGCATATTCACAATACGTTACATAAAAAATATCGTCTTTTTAAGAAATCCAGTTGTTAAAAGAAAAATATGCCGTGACCAGTATTCGAACCTTGGTTATTGCGGCCACAACGCAATGTACTAACCACTATACGATCACGGCCACGTCCATTCTAATACCAATTGCCTTTAAAAAAACATATTCACAATACATTACATAAAAAATATCGTCTTTTTAAGAAATCCAGTTGTTAAAAGAAAAATATGCCGTGACCAGTATTCGAACCTGGGTTATTGCGGCCACAACAACATGTATTAACCACTATACGATCACGGCCACGTCCAT
Source organism: Hylyphantes graminicola (assembly GCA_023701765.1). NCBI lineage: Eukaryota > Metazoa > Arthropoda > Arachnida > Araneae > Linyphiidae > Hylyphantes > Hylyphantes graminicola. The sequence continues at coordinate 66,840,661 of CM043113.1, read as the reverse complement.
TTCATTAAAATTGCCTCATATGAAACATCTTCTAAATACATTACATTAAAAAAATATCGTCTTTTTAAGAAATGCAGTTGTGAAAAGAAAATTATGCCGTGACCAGGATTCGAACCTGGGTTATTGCGGCCACAACGCAATGTACTAACCACTATACTATCACGGCCACGTCCACTGTATTAAAATTGAATTATATGAAACATCTTCTAAATACATTACATTAAAAAAAAATCGTCTTTTTAAGAAATCCAGTTGTTAAAAGAAAAACATGCCGTGACCAGGATTCGAACCTGGGTTATTGCGGCCACAACGCAATGTACTAACCACAATACGACCACGGTAACGTCCATGTCATTAAAATTGCCTTATATGAAACATCTTCTAAATACATTTCATTAAAAAAATATCGTCTTTTTAAGAAATCCAGTTGTTAAAAGAAAAATATGCCGTGACCAGGATTCGAACCTGGGTTATTGCGGCCACAGCGCAATGTACTAACCACTATATGATCACGGCCACTTCCAATTCATTACAATTGAATTTTATGAAACATCTTTTAAATACATTACATTAAAAAAAATATCGACTTTTAAGAAATCCAGTTGTTACAAGAAAAACATGCCGTGCCCAGGATTCGAACCTGGGTTATTGCGGCCACAACGCAATGTACTAACCACTATACGATCACGGCCACGTCCACTTAATTAAAATTGAATTTTATGAAACATCTTCTAAATACATTACATTAAAAAAAATATCGTCTTTTTAAGAAATCCAGTTGTTACAAGAAAAACATGCCGTGACCAGGATTCGAACCTGGGTTATTGCGGCCACAACGCAATGTACTAACCACTATACGATCACGGCCACGTCCATGTCATTAAAATTGCCTTATATGAAACATCTTCTAAATACATTTCATTAAAAAAATATCGTCTTTTTAAGAAATCCAGTTGTTAAAAGAAAAATATGCCGTGACCAGGATTCGAACCTGGGTTATTGCGGCCACAACGCAATGTACTAACCACTATACGATCACGGCCACGTCCTTTCTAATACCAATTGCCTTTAATAAAACATATTCACAATACATTACATAAAAAATATCGTCTTTTTAAGAAATCCAGTTGTTAAAAGAAAAACATGCCGTGACCAGGATTCGAACCTGGGTTGTTGCGGCCACAACGCAATGTACTAACCACTATACGATCACGGCCATGTCCATTCTAATACCAATTGCCTTTAATTAAATATATTCACAATACATTACAAAAAAATATCGTCTTTTTAAGAAATCCAGTTGTTAAAGAAAAATATGCCGTTACCAGGATTCGAACCTGGGTTATTGCGGCCACAACGCAATGTACTAACCACTATACGATCACGGCCACTTCCATCCCAATACAATTGCCTTTTATCAAACATTTTCTAAATACATTACATTAAAAAAATTATCGTATTTTTAAGAAATCCAGTTGTTAAAGGAAAAACATGCCGTGACCAGGATTCGAACCTGGGTTATTGAGGCCACAACGCAATGTACTAACCACTATACGATCACGGCCACGTCCATTCTAATACCAATTGCCTTTAATAAAACATATTCACAATACAATCCAAAAAACAGCGTCTTTTTAAGAAATCCAGTTGTTAAAAGAAAAACATGCCGTGACCAGGATTCGAACCTGGGTTATTGCGGCCACAACGCAATGTACTAACCACTATACGATCACGGCCACGTCCATTCTAATACCAATTGCCTTTAATAAAACATGTTCACAATACAATACATAAAAAATATCGTCTTTTTAAAAATCCAGTTGTTAAAAGAAAAATATGCCGTGACCAGGATTCGAACCTGGGTTATTGCGTCCACAACGCAATGTACTAACTACTCTACGATCACTGCCACGTCCATTTCATAAAAATTGAATTTTATGAAACATCTTTTAAATACATTACATAAAAAAAATATCGTCTTTTTAAGAAATCCAGATGTTAAAAGCAAAACATGCCGTGACCAGGATTCGAACCTGGGTTATTGCGGCCACAACGCAATGTACTAACCACTATACGATCACGGCCACGTCCATCCCCATACAACTGCCTTAAATAAAACATATTCACAATACATTACACAAAAAAATATCGTCTTTTTAAGAAATCCAGTTGTTAAAAGAAAAATATGCCGTGACCAGGATTCGAACCTGGGTTATTGCGGCCACGACGCAATGTACTAACCACTATACGATCACGGCCACGTCCATTCCCATACAATTGCCTTTAATAAAACATATTCACAATACATTACATAAAAAATATCGTCTTTTTAAGAAATCCAGTTGTTAAAAGAAAAATATGCCGTGACCAGGATTCGAACCTGGGTTATTGCGGCCACAACGCAATGTACTAACCACTATACGATCACGGCCACGTCCACTTCATTAAAATTGAATTTTATGAAACATCTTTTAAATACATTACATTAAAAAAATATCGTCTTTTTAAGAAATCCAGTTGTTAAAAGAAAAACATGCCGTGACCAGGATTCGAACCAGGGTTATTTCGGCCACAACGCAATGTACTAACCACTATACAATCAATGCCACGTCCATTTCATAAAAATTGAATTTTATGAAACATCTTCTAAATACATTACATTAAAAAAATATCGTCTTTTTAAGAAATCCAGTTGTTAAAAGAAAAACATGCCGTGACCAGGATTCGAACCTGGGTTATTGCGGCCACAACGCAATGTACTAACCACTATACGATCACGGCCACGACCATTCTAATACCAATTGCCTTTAATAAAACATATTCACAATACAATACATAAAAAATATCGTCTTTTTAAAAATCCAGTTGTTAAAAGAAAAATATGCCTTGACCAGGATTCGAACCTGGGTTATTGCGTCCACAACGCAATGTACTAACTACTCTACGATCACTGCCACGTCCATTTCATAAAAATTGAATTTTATGAAACATCTTTTAAATACATTACATAAAAAAATATCGTCTTTTTAAGAAATCCAGATGTTAAAAGCAAAACATGCCGTGACCAGGATTCGAACCTGGGTTATTGCGGCCACAACGCAATGTACTAACCACTATACGATCACGGCCACGTCCATCCCCATACAACTGCCTTAAGGGGTCTAAGGAGTCTTAAAAATGTGCAAAGAAGGAACTACAAAGCATAGTTTGATCTTTCATGTAATTTTTTAACCACTCAATATACAAGTATAATTTTTTTATATGTAGTTCTACAAGATTTATTTAATATGAAACAAATTTTAAAATTTATGAAACTTTAGCCAAAACTAAAATAAATGATATTAAACATAAAGCTATTTGAACACATTGTGATTAGGCTTGCGCGGCAAATTGTGAGGTCAAAATTGAAGACATGACCAAGAAAATGACTTTATATTGTACAAATATGTACAAACTAGAACTTATACCTAAATTCTCAGCTCAATTTTAATTAGAATTTATTTTAAGAACTTTTTTCTAAAAAAAATTATAATTTTTTTTGAATTTTTATTTAAAATTTTTTTTTAAAATTATTTCTAATTAAAATTGAGCTGAGAATTTAGGTATAAGTTCTAGTTTGTACATATTTGTACAATATAAAGTCATTTTCTTGGTCATGTCTTCAATTTTGACCTCACAATTTGCCGCGCAAGCCTAATCACAATGTGTTCAAATAGCTTTATGTTTAATATCATTTATTTTAGTTTTTGCTAAAGTTTCATAAATTTTAAAATTTGTTTCATATTAAATAAATCTTGTTGAATTACATATAAAAAAATTATACTTGTATATTGAGTAGTTAAAAAATTACATGAAAGATCAAACTATGCTTTGTAGTTCCTTCTTTGCACATTTTTAAGACTCCTTAGACCCCTTAAGTAAAACATATTCACAATACATTACACAAAAAATATCGTCTTTTTAAGAAATCCAGTTGTTAAAAGAAAAATATGCCGTGACCAGGATTCGAACCTGGGTTATTGCGGCCACAATGCAATGTACTAACCACTATACGATCACGGCCACGTTTATTCTAATACCAATTGCCTTTAATAAACATATTCACAATACATTACATTAAAAAAAAAATATCGTCTTTTTAACAAATCCAGTTGTTAAAAGAAAAGTATGCCGTGACCAGGATTCGAACCTGGGTTATTGCGGCCACAACGCAATGTACTAACCACTATACGATCACGGCCACGTCTATTCTAATACCAATTGCCTTTAATAAAACATATTCACAATACATTACATAAAAAATATCGTCCTTTTAAGAAATCCAGTTGCTAAAAGAAAAATATGCCGTGACCAGGATTCGAACCTAAGTTATTGCGGCCACGACGCAATGTACTAACCACTATACGATCACGGCCACGTCCATTCCCATACAATTGCCTTTAATAAAACATATTCACAATACATTACATAAAAAATATCGTCTTTTTAAGAAATCCAGTTGTTAAAAGAAAAATATGCCGTGACCAGGATTCGAACCTGGGTTATTGCGGCCACAACGCAATGTACTAACCACTATACGATCACGGCCACGTCCACTTCATTAAAATTGAATTTTATGAAACATCTTTTAAATACATTACATTAAAAAAATATCGTCTTTTTAAGAAATCCAGTTGTTAAAAGAAAAACATGCCGTGACCAGGATTCGAACCAGGGTTATTGCGGCCACAACGCAATGTACTAACCACTATACAATCAATGCCACGTCCATTTCATAAAAATTGAATTTTATGAAACATCTTCTAAATACATTACATTAAAAAAATATCGTCTTTTTAAGAAATCCAATTGTTAAAAGAAAAATATGCCGTGACCAGGATTCGAACCTGGGTTATTGCGGCCACAACGCAATGTACTAACCACTATACGATCACGGCCACGTCCATCCCAAAACAATTTCCTTTTATCAAACATTTTCTAAATACATTACATTAAAAAAAATATCGTCTTTTTAAGAAATCCAGTTGTTAAAAGAAAAACATGCCGTGACCAGGATTCGAACCTGGGTTATTGCGGCCACAACGCAATGTACTAACTACTATACGATCACGGCCACGTCCACTTCATTAAAATTGAATTTTATGAAACATCTTTTAAATACATTACATTAAAAAAATATCGTCTTTTTAAGGGGGGATCATAGTTAGCGACATCAAAAATGACCAATTCTTAGTATTGATTGCGAAAGGCTCTAAATCATTTAAAAATTATGGTACAATAAAAAAAACTGTACCAAATTATAAACTGTACTTTTATTATTATATTCACACCCAAGAATCTTATTTTTAAAAATTATTATTTTCGAAAAAAGACATCTTTTGAAGCATACAATTACGAATTTTCAAAAATACAAGTATTTTTTCGGTACACTTTTCTCTAAATCTATTAAATATTTCTTAATAATTTCTTTTGTGTGTTGTAGAACCATATTAGCTCTGATTGAGTCACCTATTTTTTCTGCCTAAAATAATTTTTAAATTTTATTTTAAAAACATTATATTCTACATTCATAAAAATTCTGATTTTCAACGAAGAAAAGTGTAAAATAATTAAATATTTTTTTAATTTGTGAGACTAAATTAGGTGACTTAGATAGATCTAAAATGGTTTAAAACACACAAAAAAAATTATTAAAAAATATTCAATAGATTTGGAGAAAAGTGTACCTAAGTGTTGAAAATTATAGTTTTGAGAAAAACGCGAAAAACAAATATAGTCGATCCCGTTAACACGAACTCGAAATGACCACCAAAACATTTCTTGTTAGCCGAATTTCTTGTAAATCGTCAGGATTTTTTTTTACATTGAGCCAGTGAATAGTTTTCAAATATCAACACACAAAAAAATCGTATTTTATAATGTAATACACTAATAATACAAGCATTAATTAGTTATTCAAAGGGGGCGTGGCACATTTGTTTATTTTTATAATTTTAATTTTTGTAAGAAATAATTAACCGATCGATACAAAATTTATCTTATTCGATAGATTGGGATTTCATCTATCAGAAAATACTGGTTTCAAAAATTCGATTTTTTGGTTTTTGTTAACTATGATCCCCCCTTAAGAAATCCAGTTGTTAAAAGAAAAACATGCCGTGACCAGGATTCGAACCTGGGTTATTGGGGCCACAACGCAATGTACTAACCACTATACGATCACTGCCACGTCCATTTCATAAAAATTGAATTTTATGAAACATCTTCTAAATACATTACATTAAAAAAATATCGTATTTTTAAGAAATCCAGTTGTTAAAAGAAAAATATGCCGTGCCCAGGATTCGAACCTGGGTTATTGCGGCCACAACGCAATGTACTAACCACTATACGATCACGGCCACGTCCATTCTAATACCAATTGCCTTTAATAAAACATATTCACAATACAATACATAAAAAATATCGTCTTTTTAAAAATCCAGTTGTTAAAAGAAAAATATGCCGTGACCAGGATTCGAACCTGGGTTATTGCGTCCACAACGCAATGTACTAACTACTCTACGATCACTGCCTCGTCCATTTCATAAAAATTGAATTTTATGAAACATCTTTTAAATGCATTACATTAAAAAAATATCGTCTTTTTAAGAAATCCAGTTGTTAATGTTAAAAGGGTGATTATCCATCCAAAGATAACTAGCAGAGTTATATTAACAGCAAACATCTTTTATTACGAGTTTAAGAACATTCAACATGTAGAGACAATTACAAAGGACGTCATTCCAAGTTAGTACAGTTACATTAACAAGACATTACATCATACATACGTAGAGGGCGCTACCGTCACGCAGGACGGGCTCATTTGTGAAAAGATAGAGGTGAGATTGACTTACACCAATACTCCCCCGCAATGTTAACCCTTCTTTTCATCAAAACAGTCTTTCACATCACCCATACCCATCATACTGAGGCATTTATAATGCTTAACGGCACTCAATGGTTTCGTTAACACGTCAGCTGCCATTTGCTCTGTGGGTATGTGACAGACCTCAATTTCACCATTTTTAAGAGCATCCCTTACGAAATGATGGCGTATATCGATATGTTTTGTTTTCTTATGAAAAACTGGGTTTTGTGCAAGTTTTATTGCACCGATGTTGTCAACCAGCATTAGAACCTTATCCAATCTATCAGAACAAAACTCATTGAGCAACCTTTTAAGATATATCGCCTCTTTCGTACAATCCGATAGGGCCATGTATTCACTCTCGCACGATGAAAGTGCTACAGTGCTTTGTTTACGGCTCTCGTACGAAATAACACTTCCGCCCAGTACAAAACAAAATGCGGTATAACTCCTTCTTGAAATTTCGCAATTTCCAAAATCCGCGTCTGTATATCCATACAATGGATCATTTGTATTTTTGAAGATTAAGCCAAAATGTATTGTTCCTTTTAAATAGCGTAAAACGCGTTTTGCTGCCGAAAAATGTTTTTCGTTAAAGCAAGTTAAAAATTGACTTAATTTACTCACTGCATTCGCAATATCTGGGCGAGTTGAAACCGCTAAATACATTAAACCTCCTACCAACTCTCGATATGGGAGTTTATGTTCACAATTTTCTGCCTTATCTAATTTTACATTTAATTCTATAGGCGTATTAACTGTTTTAGCGTCTGTCATCCCAAATCGTTTTAGTAATTCGTTTATGTAACTTGATTGACTCATAGTTATTACACCTTTCTTTTGTTGAAAGTTAATTCCTAAACAATAATTAGCTATACCTGAATATTTTGCTTCTACATAACGGTTCAAATGATTTTTAAATTTATTTAGCATAGAGGGATTTTCAGATATTAACAATAAATCATCTACATAAATGCAGATCACAGTTAATCCTACATCATCATTAATATAATAAACACATGGGTCGGCCTGAGATTGTTTAGCGCCGAATTTTGTCAATATATCATTTATTTTTATGTTCCAACACCTTCCGACTTGTTTCAAACCATAGAGAGACTTCTTTAAAAGTAAAACTTTATTACCTTCACTTAACAAGCTTAAGATATTTGACGCTTTCTGGGATATTTTACTGTTAGACCTTTCATTGTTAATAATGTATTCTAGAATTTTCTCAAAATTATCTGGACATTCCATGTAGATTTCGGTGTCTAAGTCTCCATTTAAATAAGCGGTTGTCACGTCAAATTGATGGATTTCAACATTTAATTTCGCAGCAAGCGCCGAAACAAGGCGTATTGAACCTGAGCGAGCAACGGGGCTAAAAGTTTCCCGAAAATCCTCATTGGGTTTTTGCGAAAAACCTCTTGCTACGAAACGTGATTTATTCTTAATCACAACTCCATCTGAATCGAATTTATTAGTTAAAATAAATCTACCACTTATACATTGTTTTGAATTTGGTCTATCAACAACGTCAAAAGTTTCTTTTTCTAAAATACTTTTTATTTCCTGAGCCATAGAACTCATCCATTTTTCATTATCTTTTCCACTTAAAGCGACCGAAATCGGTATTTCACTATGAAAACTAAAAACGTCTTCATAAAAATCATCTGTTTCGCAATACCTCAAAATCTCTCTATTTCTCAATGAAATAGTATTACGCGCGATTACGTCATCGCCAACTTTCGCTTTTGCATCTGTCATCGGAGCGATCTCATTTTTTTCTTGCCTTGGCGCGGTGGGGCACTCCAATTCGACTACCTGATTGGTTAATTTCTGCTCCTGGGGGGTAAGAGGTAGGGCATTTGCGCCAACTCCTTCCTCCAAGGACGTCTCACAATCCGTTTCCAAAAGAGGCTCGATTTGATTTATTTTATGATCTTTCGTTTCTTCGAAGAATTTTACATTTCGAGAAATTATTACTTTTTTCTTATCAGGCAAATAAATGCGATACGATTTTGATCCCATCTGATAACCACAAAATATACCCTTATTAGCTCTTTGAGAGAACTTGTGCTTAGGTTGGTTGTTTAAACAATAAGCAACACACCCAAAAGATTTAAAATAACCTACATTAGGAATTTCGCCAAAGAATTTTTCATAAGGTGTTTTACTTCAAGCGAACTATTTGGACACCTATTTTGAATGTAAACTGAACAATTTATACATTCTGCCCACAAGTTTAAAGGTAGTTTTGATTGGGATATTAAACAGCGACTCATTTCTGTCAAAAATCTCATTTTCCTTTCTTCGATTCCGTTCGAGCTAGCGGAATAAGGTGCAGTGCACCTGCGTTCGATACCGTTTTCTTTGAGGAAATTATCGAATTCTTCATTTATATACTCCCCTCCCCCATCACTCATAAATGCCTTAATTTTAGTACCCTTCTGATTTTCCCACAAAGCTTTTACTTCTTTGAATGCACCAAGTGCTTCATTTTTATGTCTCAGAAATCTTACTTCACAATACCTAGTTGCATGATCTATGAATGTAATAAAATACAAACTCTTACCTAGGCTTTCAACTTTAAAAGGTCCACAAATATCACTGATAACAATATCTAATACACATGACTTGTGGTCTGACCTTTTTGGAAAAGGGGCTCTGGTTAATTTATTTAAAGCACATATTTCACAATTTAATTCCTGAGGGGATTTTTCTAACTTTAAGCCTTTAATATTACCCTTAACACTAGCTTGCACCAAATCATTAACATTTAAATGACCCATTCTATGGTGCCATTTAACTATATCAGCACTTTTAGATACATCATATGCATCTGAAGCATGATGCACATTTTCAGCACTATTTGATTCACTTTCATAAACATTTAAATAATACAAATTTCCCTTTCTCTCAGCTTCTAAACTTACTCTGCACTCTTCTTTGACTATATGAGCTTTATCACCATTGAAACACACATTATACCCGTTATCGCACAACTTGGAAACACTTAGCAAATTTGCAGTTATATTGGGCACATATAATGCGTCGTACACCTTCACTTCTTGAATTATACCGTTAACCGCTGCTTGAGTGGCAACAGTCCCACATCCATGCACCTCAGAAGTGCTTTTATCGGCTAGGTTAACAGATTTAATTGGTGTATCGGTGATATATTCAAATTTCGACGAGTCATTACACAAGTGCCGTGTACATCCACTATCCAAAATGAAACTTGTCGATGGCTCTTCAGGGCTTGAGAGGAATGTTGACTCACTGCAGTCTGTCGTTAGCAGACCAAGGTGTGGGGATTCTTTTCTTGGCTGGTCACAGCGAGACTGGATGTGTCCAAGACGATTGCAGTTGAAGCATCGGATCTTCGATGGGTCTCCTCTCCTGCAGTCGGCGCGGAAAGGTCTCTTTTCAGCGTTCCGGAATGGTACAGCTCCAGTACTCGGCTCCGGTCCAGCATTCCTTGACCCAGCTCCGGCACCTCTGTTCAGGTCAGCTCCAGGACTCCTCTTCTTCCAGCGAGGGGGCAGCCTCCGTTGGGGAGAGCGACAGCAAACGCTTCTGCTTTCTCCCGGCTGCTGGCACCACGGCGGGCATCTGCTTCTTCAACGATCTTGACTCGAAGCTGCTCCACTTTCGGAAGCTCATCACGTGATTCGATGGCGCACCGGAAGTTTTCAAAATTGGACGGCAAACTATAGAGAAGAATTATTGCAAGCAGGTCCTCGTCCACGACAATGTCCATTTCAGAGAGCTTATCCACGATGTCAAAAAACTGTCTTAAATGTCCTCGTACGTCTTCGTCTATCATTTTTAGCTGAATTAGTCCTTTCAATAATGAAGCCTTGCGAGCCGGTCCTTTCGATTGGTATATTCCTTCCAACTTCAACCATACCTCAGATGAAGTTTCACAGTGCTTCACTTGTTTCAACTCGAAAGGAGAAGTACACAAGATAATATCGGATTTCGCCTTTTCGTCTCGATCAGTCCATTCTGCGAACTCCGTGGCAGACGCGTCGTCGCCTGCTTTCAGCTCCGGCTTTTTACTTCTACCGCATACATAAGTCCATGAGTCAGTTTTGATGAGCAAGGCCTTCATCTGAATCTTCCATGTTTCGTAATTGTCTTTTGACAGCATTTCAATTCTCGTAGTGTTCGAAGCCATTTTTGATTCTACTTTTGTTTTCCAAAATTTCAAGTCTGTCTGCGCATTGGAAGTCGTGACTGGGACCTTAACCAGTTAAAAGGGTGAGGATCCATCCAAAGATAACTAGCAGAGTTATATTAACAGCAAACATCTTTTATTACGAGTTTAAGAACATTCAACATGTAGAGACAATTACAAAGGACGTCATTCCAAGTTAGTACAGTTACATTAACAAGACATTACATCATACACACGTAGAGGGCGCTACCGTCACGCAGGACGGGCTCATTTGTGAAAAGATAGGGGTGAGATTGACTTACACCAATAGTTAAAAGAAAAACATGCCGAGACCAGGACTCGAACCAGGGTTATTGCGGCCACAACGCAATGTACTAACCACTATACGATCACGGCCACGTCCATTTCATAAAAATTGAATTTTATGAAACATCTTCTAAATACATTACATTAAAAAAATATCGTCTTTTTAAGAAATCCAGTTGTTAAGAGAAAACATGCCGTGACCAGGATTCGAAACAGGGTTATTGCGGCCGCAACGCAATGTACTAACCACTATACGATCACGGCCACGGCCATTCTAAGACAATTGCCTTTTATAAAACATATTCACAATACATTACATAAAAAAATCTTCTTTTGAAGAAATCCAGTTGTTAAAAGAAAAATATGCCGCGACCAGGATTTGAACCTGGGTTATTGCGGCCACAACGCAATGTACTAACCACTATACGATCACGGCCACGTCCATCCCCATACAATTGCCTTTAATAAAACATATTCACAATACATTACACAAAAAATATCGTCTTTTTAAGAAATCCAATTGTTAAAAGAAAAATATGCCGTGACCATGATTCGAACCTGGGTTATTGCGGCCACAACGCAATGTACTAACCACTATACGATCAAGGCCACGTCCATCCCAATACAATTTCCTTTTATCAAACATTTTCTAAATACATTACATTAAAAAAAATATCGTTTTTTTAAGAAATCCAGTTGTTAAAAGAAAAACATGCCGTGACCAGGATTCGAACCTATGTTATTGCGGCCACAATTCAATGTACTAACCACTATACGATCACGGCCACGTCCATCCCAATACAATATTCTTTTATCAAACATTTTCTAAATACATTACATTAAAAAAAATATCGTCTTTTTAAGAAATCCAGTTGTTAAAAGAAAAACATGCCGTGACCAGGATTCGAACCTGGGTTATTGCGGCCACAACGCAATGTACTAACCACTATACGATCACTGCCACGTCCATTTCATAAAAATTTAATTTTATGAAACATCTTCTAAATACATTACATTAAAAAAATATCGTCTTTTTAAGAAATCCAGTTGTTAAAAGAAAAATATGCCGTGACCAGGATTCGAACCTGGGTTATTGCGGCCACAACGCAATGTACTAACCACTATACGATCACTGCCACGTCCATTTCATAAAAATTGAATTTTATGAAACATCTTCTAAATACATTACATTAAAAAAATATCGTCTTTTTAAGAAATCCAGTTGTTAAAAGAAAAATATGCCGTGACCAGGATTCGAACCTGGGTTATTGCGGCCACAACGCAATGTACTAACCACTATACGATCACGGCCACGTCCATCCCAATACAATTTCCTTTTATCAAACATTTTCTAAATACATTACATTAAAAAAAAATATCGTCTTTTTAAGAAATCCAGTTGTTAAGAGAAAAACATGCCGTGACCATGATTCGAACCTGGGTTATTGCGGCCACAACGCAATGTACTAACCACTATACGATCACGGCCACGTCCATTCTAATACCAATTGCCTTTAATAAAACATATTCACAATACATTATATAAAAAATATCGTCTTTTTAAGAAATCCAGTTGTTAAAAGAAAAATATGCCGTGACCAGGATTCGAACCTGGGTTATTGCGGCCACAACGCAATGTACTAACCACTATACGATCACGGCCACGTCCATCCCCATACAATTGCCTTTAATAAAACATATTCACAATACATTACATAAAAAATATCGTCTTTTTAAGAAATCCAGTTGTTAAAAGAAAAATATGCCGTGACCAGGATTCGAACCTGGGTTATTGCGGCCACAACGCAATGTACTAACCACTATACGATCACGCCCACGTCCACTTCATTAAAATTGAATTTTATGAAACATCTTCTAAATACATTACATTAAAAAAATATCGTCTTTTTAAGAAATCCAGTTGTTAAAAGAAAAACATGCCGTGACCAGGATTCGAACCTGGGTTATTGCGGCCACAACGCAATGTACTAACCACTATACGATCACGGCCACGTCCATCCCAATACAATTGCCTTTTATCAAACATTTTCTAAATACATTACATTAAAAAAATATCGTCTTTTTAAGAAATCCAGTTGTTAAAAGAAAAACATGCCGTGACCAGGATTCGAACCTGGGTTGTTGCGGCCACAACGCAATGTACTAACCACTATACGATCACGGCCACGTCCATTTTAATACCAATTGCCTTTAATAAAACATATTCACAATACATTACAAAAAAATATCGTCTTTTTAAGAAATCCAGTTGTTAAGAGAAAACATGCCGTGACCAGGATTCGAAACAGGGTTATTGCGGCCGCAACGCAATGTACTAACCACTATACGATCACGGCCACGGCCATTCTAAGACAATTGCCTTTTATAAAACATATTCACAATACATTACATAAAAAAATCTTCTTTTGAAGAAATCCAGTTGTTAAAAGAAAAATATGCCGCGACCAGGATTTGAACCTGGGTTATTGCGGCCACAACGCAATGTACTAACCACTATACGATCACGGCCACGTCCATCCCCATACAATTGCCTTTAATAAAACATATTCACAATACATTACACAAAAAATATCGTCTTTTTAAGAAATCCAATTGTTAAAAGAAAAATATGCCGTGACCATGATTCGAACCTGGGTTATTGCGGCCACAACGCAATGTACTAACCACTATACGATCAAGGCCACGTCCATCCCAATACAATTTCCTTTTATCAAACATTTTCTAAATACATTACATTAAAAAAAATATCGTTTTTTTAAGAAATCCAGTTGTTAAAAGAAAAACATGCCGTGACCAGGATTCGAACCTATGTTATTGCGGCCACAATTCAATGTACTAACCACTATACGATCACGGCCACGTCCATCCCAATACAATATTCTTTTATCAAACATTTTCTAAATACATTACATTAAAAAAAATATCGTCTTTTTAAGAAATCCAGTTGTTAAAAGAAAAACATGCCGTGACCAGGATTCGAACCTGGGTTATTGCGGCCACAACGCAATGTACTAACCACTATACGATCACTGCCACGTCCATTTCATAAAAATTTAATTTTATGAAACATCTTCTAAATACATTACATTAAAAAAATATCGTCTTTTTAAGAAATCCAGTTGTTAAAAGAAAAATATGCCGTGACCAGGATTCGAACCTGGGTTATTGCGGCCACAACGCAATGTACTAACCACTATACGATCACTGCCACGTCCATTTCATAAAAATTGAATTTTATGAAACATCTTCTAAATACATTACATTAAAAAAATATCGTCTTTTTAAGAAATCCAGTTGTTAAAAGAAAAATATGCCGTGACCAGGATTCGAACCTGGGTTATTGCGGCCACAACGCAATGTACTAACCACTATACGATCACGGCCACGTCCATCCCAATACAATTTCCTTTTATCAAACATTTTCTAAATACATTACATTAAAAAAAAATATCGTCTTTTTAAGAAATCCAGTTGTTAAGAGAAAAACATGCCGTGACCATGATTCGAACCTGGGTTATTGCGGCCACAACGCAATGTACTAACCACTATACGATCACGGCCACGTCCATTCTAATACCAATTGCCTTTAATAAAACATATTCACAATACATTATATAAAAAATATCGTCTTTTTAAGAAATCCAGTTGTTAAAAGAAAAATATGCCGTGACCAGGATTCGAACCTGGGTTATTGCGGCCACAACGCAATGTACTAACCACTATACGATCACGGCCACGTCCATCCCCATACAATTGCCTTTAATAAAACATATTCACAATACATTACATAAAAAATATCGTCTTTTTAAGAAATCCAGTTGTTAAAAGAAAAATATGCCGTGACCAGGATTCGAACCTGGGTTATTGCGGCCACAACGCAATGTACTAACCACTATACGATCACGCCCACGTCCACTTCATTAAAATTGAATTTTATGAAACATCTTCTAAATACATTACATTAAAAAAATATCGTCTTTTTAAGAAATCCAGTTGTTAAAAGAAAAACATGCCGTGACCAGGATTCGAACCTGGGTTATTGCGGCCACAACGCAATGTACTAACCACTATACGATCACGGCCACGTCCATCCCAATACAATTGCCTTTTATCAAACATTTTCTAAATACATTACATTAAAAAAATATCGTCTTTTTAAGAAATCCAGTTGTTAAAAGAAAAACATGCCGTGACCAGGATTCGAACCTGGGTTGTTGCGGCCACAACGCAATGTACTAACCACTATACGATCACGGCCACGTCCATTTTAATACCAATTGCCTTTAATAAAACATATTCACAATACATTACAAAAAAATATCGTCTTTTTAAGAAATCCAGTTGTTAAGGGTACAATGGAGTTTAAAAATCTTTTTTTTAATTTTGCAGTTAGAAGTCCAATTTTTTATCCACAGTACAATATATTAAGTAAGAATTGAAATATCAATTATGTTGAAAAAATATTGAAAACATTTTAAGATATTAAATTTTTAAAAGTCGAATTTTAAAATTTTTAAAAATGCTCCCTGCGTCTTAGTTTTTAAAAATATAAATATTTTTCTCCGGTTTTATGTAATTTGAATGTACTTCATTGAAAATTGGATACATCAACAATTCTAAAAAGTTTATTTTTGAGTAAAATTAAGTTTAAATACCATTTTTCCCAAAAAAAGCGTCAAAAAGTCAAAAATATTCTTTAAAAAATTAATTTTGAGTTTAATATTCAATAAATCCCCAGTATCATATCCAATTTATAATGTGACATACATGAAGAAATCATAATTGTAATATCTAAGAAATTAATTAAAAATTGATGCGCAGGGAACATTTCGAAATTTACAAATCGACCATTTTTTAGTATTAGAGAAAACAGCATTTTTATGATTCTAATGAAAATTGGTTTATTGACACATAGAAAATATGGTGCACAAACAAATATGGTATGATACTAAAATATTGTTATGTACTTGGTGTTCAGTAACAATTATATGAATAATTATATAAAAAAATTAGTAATAAACGAAACAAAAAAGTTTAAAAATTCAAAAAAATAAAATCATAGATGGGCAGAAAAAAGTTTCAGAGTATGTAATGTATTGATACCAAATTATTCATTTTAATGCAATAAAAACAAAAACTACAGTATAGACTCTTGGCAGACTGACCTTAGATCAGAGCAAAAATCTATTAGCTCAATTAACAATTAATCCTAATTAACAATTAAAATTTGACAATATTTGTGAAAATAGGTCACTATATATTGTGGTAGTTAATTTAAAATTGTTATCAGAACTATTAACTACTACAGAATACCAAAACTTTGTAGACATAATTTTATCGTAAAAAATTAAGCTTTTTCACACGCACATAATAACATAATCACTTGCACCGTTTTCTAAAGTTGCTACGTAATCAGAGTTTGATTCGCAATTACAATGCTTTTGGCTTCTTCAGATGACTAACCTAATTTTCAATCATTTGCAGCACATGTCTTTTTTTATATTTGGACGACCTTTCGGCTTCCGAACCAATTACATCCATTAGAATACAAAATTGTACATCTCGTAAACAAAAACCAAGCAACAAGAAACCAAAACACTAATAAAAAAGCTTTAAAAAATATTGTTGAAAAACACGTTCGAATTTCGAAAACAAACACAACACGAATGTTGTAGTTGAAGTAGAAGTACATTTTACCTAATCTAACTTATCAAATAAATGAATGTGTGGCTAAAAGATAGCAGACAAATTCGGAAAAATCATAAGCTTTCACGTCTAGAGCAGACGCTTTGTACGTGAAATGGGCATGAATGTACGACCTTTGATACTAAAAATAGCCATAACTCACTTAAAAATTAAGGAAATTTAATTCTGTTTTCAGATTATCGTAGCAGAGTTTCCAGACTATTATTTAGTCTAAAAAGAAAAAAAAGTACATTTCCAGCCATTTTGACGGATTTGAAGGTCCATTGTACCCTTAGAAGAAAGATATGCCGTGACCAGGATTCGAACCTGGGTTATTGCGGCCACAACGCAATGTACTAACCACTATACGATCACGGCCGCGTCCACTTCATTAAAATTGAATTTTATGAAACATCTTTTAAATACATTACATTAAAAAAATATCGTCTTTTTAAGAAATCCAGTTGTTAAAAGAAAAACATGCCGTGACCAGGATTCGAACCAGGGTTATTGCGGCCACAACGCAATGTACTAACCACTATACAATCAATGCCACGTCCATTTCATAAAAATTGAATTTTATGAAACATCTTCTAAATACATTACATTAAAAAAATATCGTCTTTTTAAGAAATCCAATTGTTAAAAGAAAAATATGCCGTGACCAGGATTCGAACCTGGGTTATTGCGGCCACAACGCAATGTACTAACCACTATACGATCACGGCCACGTCCATCCCAATACAATTTCCTTTTATCAAACATTTTCTAAATACATTACATTAAAAAAAATATCGTTTTTTTAAGAAATCCAGTTGTTAAAAGAAAAACATGCCGTGACCAGGATTCGAACCTGGGTTATTGCGGCCACAACGCAATGTACTAACTACTATACGATCACGGCCACGTCCACTTCATTAAAATTGAATTTTATGAAACATCTTTTAAATACATTACATTAAAAAAATATCGTCTTTTTAAGAAATCCAGTTTTTAAAAGAAAAACATGCCGTGACCAGGATTCGAACCTGGGTTATTGCGGCCACAACGCAATGTACTAACTACTATACAATCACTGCCACGTCCATTTCATAAAAATTGAATTTTATGAAACATCTTCTAAATACATTACATTAAAAAAATATCGTCTTTTTAAGAAATCCAGTTGTTAAAAGAAAAATATGCCGTGACCAGGATTCGAACCTGGGTTATTGCGGCCACAACGCAATGTACTAACCACTATACGATCACGGCCACGTCCATCCCAAAACAATTTCCTTTTATCAAACATTTTCTAAATAAATTACATTAAAAAAAATATCGTCTTTTTAAGAAATCCTGTTGTTAAAAGAAAAACATGCCGTGACCAGGATTCGAACCTGGGTTATTGCGGCCACAACGCAATGTACTAACTACTATACGATCACGGCCACGTCCACTTCATTAAAATTGAATTTTATGAAACATCTTTTAAATACATTACATTAAAAAAATATCGTCTTTTTAAGGGGGGATCATAGTTAGCGACATCAAAAATGACCAATTCTTAGTATTGATTGCGAAAGGCTCTAAATCATTTAAAAATTATGGTACAATAAAAAAAACTGTACCAAATTATAAACTGTACTTTTATTATTATATTCACACCCAAGAATCTTATTTTTAAAAATTATTATTTTCGAAAAAAGACATCTTTTGAAGCATACAATTACGAATTTTCAAAAATACAAGTATTTTTTCGGTACACTTTTCTCCAAATCTATTAAATATTTCTTAATAATTTCTTTTGTGTGTTGTAGAACCATATTAGCTCTGATTGAGTCACCTATTTTTTCTGCCTAAAATAATTTTTAAATTTTATTTTAAAAACATTATATTCTACATTCATAAAAATTCTGATTTTCAACGAAGAAAAGTGTAAAATAATTAAATATTTTTTTAATTTGTGAGACTAAATTAGGTGACTTAGATAGATCTAAAATGGTTTAAAACACACAAAAAAAATTATTAAAAAATATTCAATAGATTTGGAGAAAAGTGTACCTAAGTGTTGAAAATTATAGTTTTGAGAAAAACGCGAAAAACAAATATAGTCGATCCCGTTAACACGAACTCGAAATGACCACCAAAACATTTCTTGTTAGCCGAATTTCTTGTAAATCGTCAGGATTTTTTTTTACATTGAGCCAGTGAATAGTTTTCAAATATCAACACACAAAAAAATCGTATTTTATAATGTAATACACTAATAATACAAGCATTAATTAGTTATTCAAAGGGGGCGTGGCACATTTGTTTATTTTTATAATTTTAATTTTTGTAAGAAATAATTAACCGATCGATACAAAATTTATCTTATTCGATAGATTGGGATTTCATCTATCAGAAAATACTGGTTTCAAAAATTCGATTTTTTGGTTTTTGTTAACTATGATCCCCCCTTAAGAAATCCAGTTGTTAAAAGAAAAACATGCCGTGACCAGGATTCGAACCTGGGTTATTGGGGCCACAACGCAATGTACTAACCACTATACGATCACTGCCACGTCCATTTCATAAAAATTGAATTTTATGAAACATCTTCTAAATACATTACATTAAAAAAATATCGTATTTTTAAGAAATCCAGTTGTTAAAAGAAAAATATGCCGTGACCAGGATTCGAACCTGGGTTATTGCGTCCACAACGCAATGTACTAACTACTCTACGATCACTGCCTCGTCCATTTCATAAAAATTGAATTTTATGAAACATCTTTTAAATGCATTACATTAAAAAAATATCGTCTTTTTAAGAAATCCAGTTGTTAATGTTAAAAGGGTGATTATCCATCCAAAGATAACTAGCAGAGTTATATTAACAGCAAACATCTTTTATTACGAGTTTAAGAACATTCAACATGTAGAGACAATTACAAAGGACGTCATTCCAAGTTAGTACAGTTACATTAACAAGACATTACATCATACATACGTAGAGGGCGCTACCGTCACGCAGGACGGGCTCATTTGTGAAAAGATAGAGGTGAGATTGACTTACACCAATACTCCCCCGCAATGTTAACCCTTCTTTTCATCAAAACAGTCTTTCACATCACCCATACCCATCATACTGAGGCATTTATAATGCTTAACGGCACTCAATGGTTTCGTTAACACGTCAGCTGCCATTTGCTCTGTGGGTATGTGACAGACCTCAATTTCACCATTTTTAAGAGCATCCCTTACGAAATGATGGCGTATATCGATATGTTTTGTTTTCTTATGAAAAACTGGGTTTTGTGCAAGTTTTATTGCACCGATGTTGTCAACCAGCATTAGAACCTTATCCAATCTATCAGAACAAAACTCATTGAGCAACCTTTTAAGATATATCGCCTCTTTCGTACAATCCGATAGGGCCATGTATTCACTCTCGCACGATGAAAGTGCTACAGTGCTTTGTTTACGGCTCTCGTACGAAATAACACTTCCGCCCAGTACAAAACAAAATGCGGTATAACTCCTTCTTGAAATTTCGCAATTTCCAAAATCCGCGTCTGTATATCCATACAATGGATCATTTGTATTTTTGAAGATTAAGCCAAAATGTATTGTTCCTTTTAAATAGCGTAAAACGCGTTTTGCTGCCGAAAAATGTTTTTCGTTAAAGCAAGTTAAAAATTGACTTAATTTACTCACTGCATTCGCAATATCTGGGCGAGTTGAAACCGCTAAATACATTAAACCTCCTACCAACTCTCGATATGGGAGTTTATGTTCACAATTTTCTGCCTTATCTAATTTTACATTTAATTCTATAGGCGTATTAACTGTTTTAGCGTCTGTCATCCCAAATCGTTTTAGTAATTCGTTTATGTAACTTGATTGACTCATAGTTATTACACCTTTCTTTTGTTGAAAGTTAATTCCTAAACAATAATTAGCTATACCTGAATATTTTGCTTCTACATAACGGTTCAAATGATTTTTAAATTTATTTAGCATAGAGGGATTTTCAGATATTAACAATAAATCATCTACATAAATGCAGATCACAGTTAATCCTACATCATCATTAATATAATAAACACATGGGTCGGCCTGAGATTGTTTAGCGCCGAATTTTGTCAATATATCATTTATTTTTATGTTCCAACACCTTCCGACTTGTTTCAAACCATAGAGAGACTTCTTTAAAAGTAAAACTTTATTACCTTCACTTAACAAGCTTAAGATATTTGACGCTTTCTGGGATATTTTACTGTTAGACCTTTCATTGTTAATAATGTATTCTAGAATTTTCTCAAAATTATCTGGACATTCCATGTAGATTTCGGTGTCTAAGTCTCCATTTAAATAAGCGGTTGTCACGTCAAATTGATGGATTTCAACATTTAATTTCGCAGCAAGCGCCGAAACAAGGCGTATTGAACCTGAGCGAGCAACGGGGCTAAAAGTTTCCCGAAAATCCTCATTGGGTTTTTGCGAAAAACCTCTTGCTACGAAACGTGATTTATTCTTAATCACAACTCCATCTGAATCGAATTTATTAGTTAAAATAAATCTACCACTTATACATTGTTTTGAATTTGGTCTATCAACAACGTCAAAAGTTTCTTTTTCTAAAATACTTTTTATTTCCTGAGCCATAGAACTCATCCATTTTTCATTATCTTTTCCACTTAAAGCGACCGAAATCGGTATTTCACTATGAAAACTAAAAACGTCTTCATAAAAATCATCTGTTTCGCAATACCTCAAAATCTCTCTATTTCTCAATGAAATAGTATTACGCGCGATTACGTCATCGCCAACTTTCGCTTTTGCATCTGTCATCGGAGCGATCTCATTTTTTTCTTGCCTTGGCGCGGTGGGGCACTCCAATTCGACTACCTGATTGGTTAATTTCTGCTCCTGGGGGGTAAGAGGTAGGGCATTTGCGCCAACTCCTTCCTCCAAGGACGTCTCACAATCCGTTTCCAAAAGAGGCTCGATTTGATTTATTTTATGATCTTTCGTTTCTTCGAAGAATTTTACATTTCGAGAAATTATTACTTTTTTCTTATCAGGCAAATAAATGCGATACGATTTTGATCCCATCTGATAACCACAAAATATACCCTTATTAGCTCTTTGAGAGAACTTGTGCTTAGGTTGGTTGTTTAAACAATAAGCAACACACCCAAAAGATTTAAAATAACCTACATTAGGAATTTCGCCAAAGAATTTTTCATAAGGTGTTTTACTTCAAGCGAACTATTTGGACACCTATTTTGAATGTAAACTGAACAATTTATACATTCTGCCCACAAGTTTAAAGGTAGTTTTGATTGGGATATTAAACAGCGACTCATTTCTGTCAAAAATCTCATTTTCCTTTCTTCGATTCCGTTCGAGCTAGCGGAATAAGGTGCAGTGCACCTGCGTTCGATACCGTTTTCTTTGAGGAAATTATCGAATTCTTCATTTATATACTCCCCTCCCCCATCACTCATAAATGCCTTAATTTTAGTACCCTTCTGATTTTCCCACAAAGCTTTTACTTCTTTGAATGCACCAAGTGCTTCATTTTTATGTCTCAGAAATCTTACTTCACAATACCTAGTTGCATGATCTATGAATGTAATAAAATACAAACTCTTACCTAGGCTTTCAACTTTAAAAGGTCCACAAATATCACTGATAACAATATCTAATACACATGACTTGTGGTCTGACCTTTTTGGAAAAGGGGCTCTGGTTAATTTATTTAAAGCACATATTTCACAATTTAATTCCTGAGGGGATTTTTCTAACTTTAAGCCTTTAATATTACCCTTAACACTAGCTTGCACCAAATCATTAACATTTAAATGACCCATTCTATGGTGCCATTTAACTATATCAGCACTTTTAGATACATCATATGCATCTGAAGCATGATGCACATTTTCAGCACTATTTGATTCACTTTCATAAACATTTAAATAATACAAATTTCCCTTTCTCTCAGCTTCTAAACTTACTCTGCACTCTTCTTTGACTATATGAGCTTTATCACCATTGAAACACACATTATACCCGTTATCGCACAACTTGGAAACACTTAGCAAATTTGCAGTTATATTGGGCACATATAATGCGTCGTACACCTTCACTTCTTGAATTATACCGTTAACCGCTGCTTGAGTGGCAACAGTCCCACATCCATGCACCTCAGAAGTGCTTTTATCGGCTAGGTTAACAGATTTAATTGGTGTATCGGTGATATATTCAAATTTCGACGAGTCATTACACAAGTGCCGTGTACATCCACTATCCAAAATGAAACTTGTCGATGGCTCTTCAGGGCTTGAGAGGAATGTTGACTCACTGCAGTCTGTCGTTAGCAGACCAAGGTGTGGGGATTCTTTTCTTGGCTGGTCACAGCGAGACTGGATGTGTCCAAGACGATTGCAGTTGAAGCATCGGATCTTCGATGGGTCTCCTCTCCTGCAGTCGGCGCGGAAAGGTCTCTTTTCAGCGTTCCGGAATGGTACAGCTCCAGTACTCGGCTCCGGTCCAGCATTCCTTGACCCAGCTCCGGCACCTCTGTTCAGGTCAGCTCCAGGACTCCTCTTCTTCCAGCGAGGGGGCAGCCTCCGTTGGGGAGAGCGACAGCAAACGCTTCTGCTTTCTCCCGGCTGCTGGCACCACGGCGGGCATCTGCTTCTTCAACGATCTTGACTCGAAGCTGCTCCACTTTCGGAAGCTCATCACGTGATTCGATGGCGCACCGGAAGTTTTCAAAATTGGACGGCAAACTATAGAGAAGAATTATTGCAAGCAGGTCCTCGTCCACGACAATGTCCATTTCAGAGAGCTTATCCACGATGTCAAAAAACTGTCTTAAATGTCCTCGTACGTCTTCGTCTATCATTTTTAGCTGAATTAGTCCTTTCAATAATGAAGCCTTGCGAGCCGGTCCTTTCGATTGGTATATTCCTTCCAACTTCAACCATACCTCAGATGAAGTTTCACAGTGCTTCACTTGTTTCAACTCGAAAGGAGAAATACACAAGATAATATCGGATTTCGCCTTTTCGTCTCGATCAGTCCATTCTGCGAACTCCGTGGCAGACGCGTCGTCGCCTGCTTTCAGCTCCGGCTTTTTACTTCTACCGCATACATAAGTCCATGAGTCAGTTTTGATGAGCAAGGCCTTCATCTGAATCTTCCATGTTTCGTAATTGTCTTTTGACAGCATTTCAATTCTCGTAGTGTTCGAAGCCATTTTTGATTCTACTTTTGTTTTCCAAAATTTCAAGTCTGTCTGCGCATTGGAAGTCGTGACTGGGACCTTAACCAGTTAAAAGGGTGAGGATCCATCCAAAGATAACTAGCAGAGTTATATTAACAGCAAACATCTTTTATTACGAGTTTAAGAACATTCAACATGTAGAGACAATTACAAAGGACGTCATTCCAAGTTAGTACAGTTACATTAACAAGACATTACATCATACACACGTAGAGGGCGCTACCGTCACGCAGGACGGGCTCATTTGTGAAAAGATAGGGGTGAGATTGACTTACACCAATAGTTAAAAGAAAAACATGCCGAGACCAGGACTCGAACCAGGGTTATTGCGGCCACAACGCAATGTACTAACCACTATACGATCACGGCCACGTCCATCCCCATACAATTGCCTTTAATAAAACATATTCACAATACATTACACAAAAAATATCGTCTTTTTAAGAAATCCAGTTGTTAAAAGAAAAATATGCCGTGACCAGGATTCGAACCTGGGTTATTGCGGCCACAACGCAATGTACTAACCACTATACGATCACGGCCACGTCCCCTTCATTAAAATTGAATTTTATGAAACATCTTTTAAATACATTACATTAAAAAAATATCGTCTTTTTAAGAAATCCAGTTGTTAAAAGAAAAATATGCCGTGACCAGGATTCGAACCTGGGTTATTGCGGCCACAATTCAATGTACTAACCACTATACGATCACGGCCACGTCCATCCCAATACAATATTCTTTTATCAAACATTTTCTAAATACATTACATTAAAAAAAATATCGTCTTTTTAAGAAATCCAGTTGTTAAAAGAAAAACATGCCGAGACCAGGATTCGAACCTGGGTTATTGCGGCCACAACGCAATGTACTAACCACTATACGATCACGGGCACGTCCATTCTAATACCAATTGCCTTTAATAAAACATATTCACAATACATTACATAAAAAATATCGTCTTTTTAAGAAATCCAGTTGTTAAAAGAAAATATGCCGTGACCAGGATTCGAACCTGGGTTATTGCGGCCACAACGCAATGTACTAACCACTATACGACCACTGCCACGTCCATTTCATAAAAATTGAATTTTATGAAACATCTTCTAAATGCATTACATTAAAAAAATATCGTCTTTTTAAGAAATCCAGTTGTTAAAAGAAAAATATGCCGTGACCAGGATTCGAACCTGGGTTATTGCGGCCACAACGCAATGTACTAACCACTATACGATCACGGCCACGTCCATCCCAATACAATTTCCTTTTATCAAACATTTTCTAAATACATTACTTTAAAAAAAAATATCTTCTTTTTAAGAAATCCAGTTGTTAAGAGAAAAACATGCCGTGACCATGATTCGAACCTGGGTTATTGCGGCCACAACGCAATGTACTAACCACTATACGATCACGGCCACGTCCATTCTAATACCAATTGCCTTTAATAAAACATATTCACAATACATTATATAAAAAATATCGTCTTTTTAAGAAATCCAGTTGTTAAAAGAAAAATATGCCGTGACCAGGATTCGAACCTGGGTTATTGCGGCCACAACGCAATGTACTAACCACTATACGATCACGGCCACGTCCATCCCCATACAATTGCCTTTAATAAAACATATTCACAATACATTACATAAAAAATATCGTCTTTTTAAGAAATCCAGTTGTTAAAAGAAAAATATGCCGTGACCAGGATTCGAACCTGGGTTATTGCGGCCACAACGCAATGTACTAACCACTATACGATCACGCCCACGTCCACTTCATTAAAATTGAATTTTATGAAACATCTTCTAAATACATTACATTAAAAAAATATCGTCTTTTTAAGAAATCCAGTTGTTAAAAGAAAAACATGCCGTGACCAGGATTCGAACCAGGGTTATTGCGGCCACAACGCAATGTACTAACCACTATACGATCTCGGCCACGTCCATTTTAATACCAATTGCCTTTAATAAAACATATTCACAATACATTACAAAAAAATATCGTCTTTTTAAGAAATCCAGTTGTTAAGGGTACAATGGAGTTTAAAAATCTTTTTTTTAATTTTGCAGTTAGAAGTCCAATTTTTTATCCACAGTACAATATATTAAGTAAGAATTGAAATATCAATTATGTTGAAAAAATATTGAAAACATTTTAAGATATTAAATTTTTAAAAGTCGAATTTAAAAATTTTTAAAAATGCTCCCTGCGTCTTAGTTTTTAAAAATATAAATATTTTTCTCCGGTTTTATGTAATTTGAATGTACTTCATTGAAAATTGGATACATCAACAATTCTAAAAAGTTTATTTTTGAGTAAAATTAAGTTTAAATACCATTTTTCCCCAAAAAAGCGTCAAAAAGTCAAAAATATTCTTTAAAAAATTAATTTTGAGTTTAATATTCAATAAATCCCCAGTATCATATCCAATTTATAATGTGACATACATGAAGAAGTCATAATTGTAATATCTAAGAAATTAATTAAAAATTGATGCGCAGGGAACATTTCGAAATTTACAAATCGGCCATTTTTTAGTATTAGAGAAAACAGCATTTTTATGATTCTAATGAAAATTGGTTTATTGACACATAGAAAATATGGTGCACAAACAAATATGGTATGATACTAAAATATTGTTATGTACTTGGTGTTCAGTAACAATTATATGAATAATTATATAAAAAAATTAGTAATAAACGAAACAAAAAAGTTTAAAAATTCAAAAAATAAAATCATAGATGGGCAGAAAAAAGTTTCAGAGTATGTAATGTATTGTTACCAAATTATTCATTTTAATGCAATAAAAACAAAAACTACAGTATAGACTCTTGGCAGACTGACCTTAGATCAGAGCAAAAATCTATTAGCTCAATTAACAATTAATCCTAATTAACAATTAAAATTTGACAATATTTGTGAAAATAGGTCACTATATATTGTGGTAGTTAATTTAAAATTGTTATCAGAACTATTAACTACTACAGAATACCAAAACTTTGTAGACATAATTTTATCGTAAAAAATTAAGCTTTTTCACACGCACATAATAACATAATCACTTGCACCGTTTTCTAAAGTTGCTACGTAATCAGAGATTTGATTCGCAATTACAATGCTTTTGGCTTCTTCAGATGACTAACCTAATTTTCAATCATTTGCAGCACATGTCTTTTTTTATATTTGGACGACCTTTCGGCTTCCGAACCAATTACATCCATTAGAATACAAAATTGTACATCTCGTAAACAAAAACCAAGCAACAAGAAACCAAAACACTAATAAAAAAGCTTTAAAAAATATTGTTGAAAAAAAAACACGTTCGAATTTCGAAAACAAACACAACACGAATGTTGTAGTTGAAGTAGAAGTACATTTTACCTAATCTAACTTATCAAATAAATGAATGTGTGGCTAAAAGATAGCAGACAAATTCGGAAAAATCATAAGCTTTCACGTCTAGAGCAGACGCTTTGTACGTGAAATGGGCATGAATGTACGACCTTTGATACTAAAAATAGCCATAACTCACTTAAAAATTAAGGAAATTTAATTCTGTTTTCAGATTATCGTAGCAGAGTTTCCAGACTATTATTTAGTCTAAAAAGAAAAAAAAGTACATTTCCAGCCATTTTGACGGATTTGAAGGTCCATTGTACCCTTAAAAGAAAGATATGCCGTGACCAGGATTCGAACCTGGGTTATTGCGGCCACAACGCAATGTACTAACCACTATACGATCACGGCCACGTCCACTTCATTAAAATTGAATTTTATGAAACATCTTTTAAATACATTACATTAAAAAAATATCGTCTTTTTAAGAAATCCAGTTGTTAAAAGAAAAACATGCCGTGACCAGGATTCGAACCAGGGTTATTGCGGCCACAACGCAATGTACTAACCACTATACAATCAATGCCACGTCCATTTCATAAAAATTGAATTTTATGAAACATCTTCTAAATACATTACATTAAAAAAATATCGTCTTTTTAAGAAATCCAATTGTTAATAGAAAAATATGCCGTGACCATGATTCGAACCTGGGTTATTGCGGCCACAACGCAATGTACTAACCACTATACGATCAAGGCCACGTCCATCCCAATACAATTTCCTTTTATCAAACATTTTCTAAATACATTACATTAAAAAAATATCGTTTTTTAAGAAATCCAGTTGTTAAAAGAAAAACATGCCGTGACCAGGATTCGAACCTATGTTATTGCGGCCACAATTCAATGTACTAACCACTATACGATCACGGCCACGTCCATCCCAATACAATATTCTTTTATCAAACATTTTCTAAATACATTACATTAAAAAAAATATCGTCTTTTTAAGAAATCCAGTTGTTAAAAGAAAAACATGCCGTGACCAGGATTCGAACCTGGGTTATTGCGGCCACAACGCAATGTACTAACCACTATACGATCACTGCCACGTCCATTTCATAAAAATTTAATTTTATGAAACATCTTCTAAATACATTACATTAAAAAAATATCGTCTTTTTAAGAAATCCAGTTGTTAAAAGAAAAATATGCCGTGACCAGGATTCGAACCTGGGTTATTGCGGCCACAACGCAATGTACTAACCACTATACGATCACTGCCACGTCCATTTCATAAAAATTGAATTTTATGAAACATCTTCTAAATACATTACATTAAAAAAATATCGTCTTTTTAAGAAATCCAGTTGTTAAAAGAAAAATATGCCGTGACCAGGATTCGAACCTGGGTTATTGCGGCCACAACGCAATGTACTAACCACTATACGATCACGGCCACGTCCATCCCAATACAATTTCCTTTTATCAAACATTTTCTAAATACATTACATTAAAAAAAAATATCGTCTTTTTAAGAAATCCAGTTGTTAAGAGAAAAACATGCCGTGACCATGATTCGAACCTGGGTTATTGCGGCCACAACGCAATGTACTAACCACTATACGATCACGGCCACGTCCATTCTAATACCAATTGCCTTTAATAAAACATATTCACAATACATTATATAAAAAATATCGTCTTTTTAAGAAATCCAGTTGTTAAAAGAAAAATATGCCGTGACCAGGATTCGAACCTGGGTTATTGCGGCCACAACGCAATGTACTAACCACTATACGATCACGGCCACGTCCATCCCCATACAATTGCCTTTAATAAAACATATTCACAATACATTACATAAAAAATATCGTCTTTTTAAGAAATCCAGTTGTTAAAAGAAAAATATGCCGTGACCAGGATTCGAACCTGGGTTATTGCGGCCACAACGCAATGTACTAACCACTATACGATCACGCCCACGTCCACTTCATTAAAATTGAATTTTATGAAACATCTTCTAAATACATTACATTAAAAAAATATCGTCTTTTTAAGAAATCCAGTTGTTAAAAGAAAAACATGCCGTGACCAGGATTCGAACCTGGGTTATTGCGGCCACAACGCAATGTACTAACCACTATACGATCACGGCCACGTCCATCCCAATACAATTGCCTTTTATCAAACATTTTCTAAATACATTACATTAAAAAAATATCGTCTTTTTAAGAAATCCAGTTGTTAAAAGAAAAACATGCCGTGACCAGGATTCGAACCTGGGTTGTTGCGGCCACAACGCAATGTACTAACCACTATACGATCACGGCCACGTCCATTTTAATACCAATTGCCTTTAATAAAACATATTCACAATACATTACAAAAAAATATCGTCTTTTTAAGAAATCCAGTTGTTAAGGGTACAATGGAGTTTAAAAATCTTTTTTTTAATTTTGCAGTTAGAAGTCCAATTTTTTTATCCACAGTACAATATATTAAGTAAGAATTGAAATATCAATTATGTTGAAAAAATATTGAAAACATTTTAAGATATTAAATTTTTAAAAGTCGAATTTTAAAATTTTTAAAAATGCTCCCTGCGTCTTAGTTTTTAAAAATATAAATATTTTTCTCCGGTTTTATGTAATTTGAATGTACTTCATTGAAAATTGGATACATCAACAATTCTAAAAAGTTTATTTTTGAGTAAAATTAAGTTTAAATACCATTTTTCCCAAAAAAAAGCGTCAAAAAGTCAAAAATATTCTTTAAAAAATTAATTTTGAGTTTAATATTCAATAAATCCCCAGTATCATATCCAATTTATAATGTGACATACATGAAGAAATCATAATTGTAATATCTAAGAAATTAATTAAAAATTGATGCGCAGGGAACATTTCGAAATTTACAAATCGACCATTTTTTAGTATTAGAGAAAACAGCATTTTTATGATTCTAATGAAAATTGGTTTATTGACACATAGAAAATATGGTGCACAAACAAATATGGTATGATACTAAAATATTGTTATGTACTTGGTGTTCAGTAACAATTATATGAATAATTATATAAAAAAATTAGTAATAAACGAAACAAAAAAGTTTAAAAATTCAAAAAAATAAAGTCATAGATGGGCAGAAAAAAGTTTCAGATTATGTAATGTATTGTTACCAAATTATTCATTTTAATGCAATAAAAACAAAAACTACAGTATAGACTCTTGGCAGACTGACCTTAGATCAGAGCAAAAATCTATTAGCTCAATTAACAATTAATCCTAATTAACAATTAAAATTTGACAATATTTGTGAAAATAGGTCACTATATATTGTGGTAGTTAATTTAAAATTGTTATCAGAACTATTAACTACTACAGAATACCAAAACTTTGTAGACATAATTTTATCGTAAAAAATTAAGCTTTTTCACACGCACATAATAACATAATCACTTGCACCGTTTTCTAAAGTTGCTACGTAATCAGAGTTTGATTCGCAATTACAATGCTTTTGGCTTCTTCAGATGACTAACCTAATTTTCAATCATTTGCAGCACATGTCTTTTTTTATATTTGGACGACCTTTCGGCTTCCGAACCAATTACATCCATTAGAATACAAAATTGTACATCTCGTAAACAAAAACCAAGCAACAAGAAACCAAAACACTAATAAAAAAGCTTTAAAAAATATTGTTGAAAAACACGTTCGAATTTCGAAAACAAACACAACACGAATGTTGTAGTTGAAGTAGAAGTACATTTTACCTAATCTAACTTATCAAATAAATGAATGTGTGGCTAAAAGATAGCAGACAAATTCGGAAAAATCATAAGCTTTCACGTCTAGAGCAGACGCTTTGTACGTGAAATGGGCATGAATGTACGACCTTTGATACTAAAAATAGCCATAACTCACTTAAAAATTAAGGAAATTTAATTCTGTTTTCAGATTATCGTAGCAGAGTTTCCAGACTATTATTTAGTCTAAAAAGAAAAAAAAGTACATTTCCAGCCATTTTGACGGATTTGAAGGTCCATTGTACCCTTAGAAGAAAGATATGCCGTGACCAGGATTCGAACCTGGGTTATTGCGGCCACAACGCAATGTACTAACCACTATACGATCACGGCCACGGCCATTGTAAGACAATTGCCTTTTATAAAACATATTCACAATACATTATACATAAAAAAATCTTCTTTTGAAGAAATCCAGTTGTTAAAAGAAAAATATGCCGTGACCAGGATTCGAACCTGGGTTATTGCGGCCACAACGCAATGTACTAACCACTATACGATCACGGCCAAGTCCATCCCCATACAATTGCCTTTAATAAAACATATTCACAATACATTACACAAAAATTATCGTCTTTTTAAGAAATCCAGTTGTTAAAAGAAAAATATGCCGTGACCAGGATTCGAACCTGGGTTATTGCGGCTACAACGCAATGTACTAACCACTATACGATCACGCCCACGTCCACTTCATTAAAATTGAATTTTATGAAACATCTTCTAAATACATTACATTAAAAAATATCGTCTTTTTAAGAAATCCAGTTGTTAAAAGAAAAACATGCCGTGACCAGGATTCGAACCAGGGTTATTGCGGCCACAACGCAATGTACTAACCACTATACGATCACTGCCACGTCCATTTCATAAAAATTGTATTTTATGAAACATCTTCTATATACATTACATTAAAAAAATATCGTCTTTTTAAGAAATCTAGTTGTTAAAAGAAAAATATGCCGTGACCAGGATTCGAACCTGGGTTATTGCGGCCACAATGCAATGTACTAACCACTATACGATCACGGCCACGTCCATCCCAATACAATATCCTTTTATCAAACATTTTCTAAATACATTACATTAAAAAAAATATCTTCTTTTTAAAAAATCCAGTGGTTAAAAGAAAAACATGCCGTAACCAGGATTCGAACCTGGGTTATTGCGGCCACAACGCAATGTGCTAACCACTATACGATCACGGCCACGTCCATTCTAATACCAATTGCCTTTAATAAAACATATTCACAATACATTACATAAAAAATATCGTCTTTTTAAGAAATCCAGTTGTTAAAAGAAAAATATGCCGTGACCAGGATTCGAACCTGGGTTATTGCGGCCACAACGCAATGTACTAACCACTATACGATCACGGCCACGTCTATCCTAATACCAATTGCCTTTAATAAAACATATTCACAATACATTACATAAAAAATATCGTCTTTTTAAGAAATCCAGTTGTTAAAAGAAAAATATGCCGTGACCAGGATTCGAACCTGGGTTATTGCGGCCACAACGCAATGTACTAACCACTATACGATCACGGCCACGTCCATCCCCTTACAATTGCCTTTAATAAAACATATTCACAATACATTACATAAAAAATATCGTATTTTTAAGAAATCCAGTTGTTAAAAGAAAAATATGCCGTGACCAGGATTCGAACCTGGGTTATTGCGGCCACAACGCAATGTACTAACCACTATACGATCACGGCCACGTCCACTTCATTAAAATTGAATTTTATGAACATCTTTTATATACATTACATTAAAAAAAATCGTCTTTTTAAGAAATCCAGTTGTTAAAAGAAAAACATGCCGTGACCAGGATTCGAACCAGGGTTATTGCGGCCACAACGCAATGTACTTACCACTATACAATCAATGCCACGTCCATTTCATAAAAATTGAATTTTATGAAACATCTTCTAAATACATTACATTAAAAAAATATCGTCTTTTTAAGAAATCCAATTGTTAAAAGAAAAATATGCCGTGACCAGGATTCGAAACTGGGTTATTGCGGCCACAACGCAATGTACTAACCACTATACGATCACGGCCACGTCCATCCCAATACAATTGCCTTTAATAAAACATATTCACAATACATTACATAAAAAATATCGTATTTTTAAGAAATCCAGTTGTTAAAAGAAAAATATGCCGTGACCAGGATTCGAACCTGGGTTATTGCGGCCACAACGCAATGTACTAACCACTATACGATCACGGCCACTTCCACTTCATTAAAATTGAATTTTATGAAACATCTTTTATATACATTACATTAAAAAAAATCGTCTTTTTAAGAAATCCAGTTGTTTAAAAGAAAAACATGCCGTGACCAGGATTCGAACCAGGGTCATTGTGGCCACAACGCAATGTACTAACCACTATACAATCAATGCCACGTCCATTTCATAAAAATTGAATTTTATGAAACATCTTCTAAATACATTACATTAAAAAAATATCGTCTTTTTAAGAAATCCAATTGTTAAAAGAAAAATATGCCGTGACCAGGATTCGAACCTGGGTTATTGCGGCCACAACGCAATGTACTAACCACTATACGATCACGGCCACGTCCATCCCAATACAATTTCCTTTTATCAAACATTTTCTAAATACATTACATTAAAAAAAATATCGTCTTTTTAAGAAATCCAGTTGTTAAAAGAAAAACATGCCGTGACCAGGATTCGAACCTGGGTTATTGCGGCCACAACGCAATGTACTAACCACTATACGATCACTGCCACGTCCATTTCATAAAAATTGAATTTTATGAAACATCTTCTAAATACATTACATTAAAAAAAATATCGTCTTTTTAAGAAATCCGGTTGTTAAAAGAAAAATATGCCGTGACCAGGATTCGAACCTGGGTTATTGCGGCCACAACGCAATGTACTAACCACTATACGATCACTGCCACGTCCACTTCATTAAAATTGAATTTTATGAAACATCTTTTAAATACATTACATTAAAAAAATATCGTCTTTTTAAGAAATCCAGTTGTTAAAAGAAAAACATGCCGTGACCAGGATTCGAACCTGGGTTATTGCGGCCACAACGCAATGTACTAACCACTATACGATCACTGCCACGTCCATTTCATAAAAATTGAATTTTATGAAACATCTTCTAAATACATTACATTAAAAAAAATATCGTCTTTTTAAGAAATCCAGTTGTTAAAAGAAAAACATGCCGTGACCAGGATTCGAACCTGAGTTATTGCGGCCACAACGCAATGTACTAACCACTATACGATCACGGCCACGTCCATTCTAATACCAATTGCCTTTAATAAAACATATTCACAATACATTACAAAAAAATATCGTCTTTTTAAGAAATCCAGTTGTTAAAAGAAAAATATGCTGTGACCAGGAGTCGAAACTGGGTTACTGCGGCCACAACGCAATGTACTAACCACTATACGATCACGGCCACGTCCATCCCAATACAATTGCCTTTTATCAAACATTTTCTAAATACATTACATTAAAAAAAATATCGTATTTTTAAGAAATCCAGTTGTTAAAAGAAAAACATGCCGTGACCAGGATTCGAACCTGGGTTATTGCGGCCACAACGCAATGTAATAACCACTATACGATCACGGCCAGGTCCATTCTAATACCAATTGCCTTTAATAAAACATATTCACAATACAATCCAAAAAACATCGTCTTTTTAAGAAATCCAGTTGTTAAAAGAAAAATATGCCGTGACCAGGATTCGAACCTGGGTTATTGCGGCCACAACGCAATGTACTAACCACTATACGATCACGGCCACGTATACTTCATTAAAATTGAATTTTATGAAACATCTTTTAAATACATTACATTAAAAAAATATCGTCTTTTTAAGAAATCCAGTTGTTAAAAGAAAAATACGCCGTGACCAGGATTCGAACCTGGGTTATTGCGGCCACAACGCAATGTGCTAACCACTATACGATCACGGCCACGTCCATCCCCATACAATTGCCTTTAATAAAACATATTCACAATACATTACATAAAAAATATCGTCTTTTTAAGAAATCCAGTTGTTAAAAGAAAAATATGCCGTGACCAGGATTCGAACCTG
This sequence comes from Hylyphantes graminicola, assembly GCA_023701765.1. Taxonomy (NCBI): domain Eukaryota; kingdom Metazoa; phylum Arthropoda; class Arachnida; order Araneae; family Linyphiidae; genus Hylyphantes; species Hylyphantes graminicola. The sequence continues at coordinate 66,805,028 of CM043113.1, read as the reverse complement.
GGTTATTGCGGCCACAACGCAATGTACTAACCACTATACGATCACGGCCACGTCCACTTCATTAAAATTGAATGTTATGAAACATCTTTTAAATACATTACATTAAAAAAATATCGTCTTTTTAAGAAATCCAGTTATTAAAAGAAAAACATGCCGTGACCAGGATTCGAACCAGGGTTATTGCGACCACAACGCAATGTACTAACCCCTATACAATCAATGCCACGTCCATTTCATAAAAATCGAATTTTATGAAACATCTTCTAAATACATTACATTAAAAAAATATCGTCTTTTTAAGAAATCCAATTGTTAAAATAAAAATATGCCGTGACCAGGATGCGAACCTGGGTTATTGCGGCCACAACGCAATGTACTAACCACTATACGATCACTGCCACGTCCATTTCATAAAAATTGAATTTTATGAAACATCTTCTAAATACATTACATTAAAAAAATATCGTCTTTTTAAGAAATCCAGTTGTTAAAAGAAAAATATGCCGTGACCAGGATTCGAACCTGGGTTATTGCGGCCACAACGCAATGTACTAACCACTATACGATCACGGCCACGTCCATCCCAATACAATTTCCTTTTATCAAACATTTTCTAAATACATTACATTAAAAAAAAATATCGTCTTTTTAAGAAATCCAGTTGTTAAGAGAAAAACATGCCGTGACCATGATTCGAACCTGGGTTATTGCGGCCACAACGCAATGTACTAACCACTATACGATCACGGCCACGTCCATTCTAATACCAATTGCCTTTAATAAAACATATTCACAATACATTATATAAAAAATATCGTCTTTTTAAGAAATCCAGTTGTTAAAAGAAAAATATGCCGTGACCAGGATTCGAACCTGGGTTATTGCGGCCACAACGCAATGTACTAACCACTATACGATCACGGCCACGTCCATCCCCATACAATTGCCTTTAATAAAACATATTCACAATACATTACATAAAAAATATCGTCTTTTTAAGAAATCCAGTTGTTAAAAGAAAAATATGCCGTGACCAGGATTCGAACCTGGGTTATTGCGGCCACAACGCAATGTACTAACCACTATACGATCACGCCCACGTCCACTTCATTAAAATTGAATTTTATGAAACATCTTCTAAATACATTACATTAAAAAAATATCGTCTTTTTAAGAAATCCAGTTGTTAAAAGAAAAACATGCCGTGACCAGGATTCGAACCTGGGTTATTGCGGCCACAACGCAATGTACTAACCACTATACGATCACGGCCACGTCCATCCCAATACAATTGCCTTTTATCAAACATTTTCTAAATACATTACATTAAAAAAATATCGTCTTTTTAAGAAATCCAGTTGTTAAAAGAAAAACATGCCGTGACCAGGATTCGAACCTGGGTTGTTGCGGCCACAACGCAATGTACTAACCACTATACGATCACGGCCACGTCCATTTTAATACCAATTGCCTTTAATAAAACATATTCACAATACATTACAAAAAAATATCGTCTTTTTAAGAAATCCAGTTGTTAAGGGTACAATGGAGTTTAAAAATCTTTTTTTTAATTTTGCAGTTAGAAGTCCAATTTTTTTATCCACAGTACAATATATTAAGTAAGAATTGAAATATCAATTATGTTGAAAAAATATTGAAAACATTTTAAGATATTAAATTTTTAAAAGTCGAATTTTAAAATTTTTAAAAATGCTCCCTGCGTCTTAGTTTTTAAAAATATAAATATTTTTCTCCGGTTTTATGTAATTTGAATGTACTTCATTGAAAATTGGATACATCAACAATTCTAAAAAGTTTATTTTTGAGTAAAATTAAGTTTAAATACCATTTTTCCCAAAAAAAGCGTCAAAAAGTCAAAAATATTCTTTAAAAAATTAATTTTGAGTTTAATATTCAATAAATCCCCAGTATCATATCCAATTTATAATGTGACATACATGAAGAAATCATAATTGTAATATCTAAGAAATTAATTAAAAATTGATGCGCAGGGAACATTTCGAAATTTACAAATCGACCATTTTTTAGTATTAGAGAAAACAGCATTTTTATGATTCTAATGAAAATTGGTTTATTGACACATAGAAAATATGGTGCACAAACAAATATGGTATGATACTAAAATATTGTTATGTACTTGGTGTTCAGTAACAATTATATGAATAATTATATAAAAAAATTAGTAATAAACGAAACAAAAAAGTTTAAAAATTCAAAAAAATAAAATCATAGATGGGCAGAAAAAAGTTTCAGATTATGTAATGTATTGTTACCAAATTATTCATTTTAATGCAATAAAAACAAAAACTACAGTATAGACTCTTGGCAGACTGACCTTAGATCAGAGCAAAAATCTATTAGCTCAATTAACAATTAATCCTAATTAACAATTAAAATTTGACAATATTTGTGAAAATAGGTCACTATATATTGTGGTAGTTAATTTAAAATTGTTATCAGAACTATTAACTACTACAGAATACCAAAACTTTGTAGACATAATTTTATCGTAAAAAATTAAGCTTTTTCACACGCACATAATAACATAATCACTTGCACCGTTTTCTAAAGTTGCTACGTAATCAGAGTTTGATTCGCAATTACAATGCTTTTGGCTTCTTCAGATGACTAACCTAATTTTCAATCATTTGCAGCACATGTCTTTTTTTATATTTGGACGACCTTTCGGCTTCCGAACCAATTACATCCATTAGAATACAAAATTGTACATCTCGTAAACAAAAACCAAGCAACAAGAAACCAAAACACTAATAAAAAAGCTTTAAAAAATATTGTTGAAAAACACGTTCGAATTTCGAAAACAAACACAACACGAATGTTGTAGTTGAAGTAGAAGTACATTTTACCTAATCTAACTTATCAAATAAATGAATGTGTGGCTAAAAGATAGCAGACAAATTCGGAAAAATCATAAGCTTTCACGTCTAGAGCAGACGCTTTGTACGTGAAATGGGCATGAATGTACGACCTTTGATACTAAAAATAGCCATAACTCACTTAAAAATTAAGGAAATTTAATTCTGTTTTCAGATTATCGTAGCAGAGTTTCCAGACTATTATTTAGTCTAAAAAGAAAAAAAAGTACATTTCCAGCCATTTTGACGGATTTGAAGGTCCATTGTACCCTTAGAAGAAAGATATGCCGTGACCAGGATTCGAACCTGGGTTATTGCGGCCACAACGCAATGTACTAACCACTATACGATCACGGCCACGGCCATTGTAAGACAATTGCCTTTTATAAAACATATTCACAATACATTATACATAAAAAAATCTTCTTTTGAAGAAATCCAGTTGTTAAAAGAAAAATATGCCGTGACCAGGATTCGAACCTGGGTTATTGCGGCCACAACGCAATGTACTAACCACTATACGATCACGGCCAAGTCCATCCCCATACAATTGCCTTTAATAAAACATATTCACAATACATTACACAAAAATTATCGTCTTTTTAAGAAATCCAGTTGTTAAAAGAAAAATATGCCGTGACCAGGATTCGAACCTGGGTTATTGCGGCTACAACGCAATGTACTAACCACTATACGATCACGCCCACGTCCACTTCATTAAAATTGAATTTTATGAAACATCTTCTAAATACATTACATTAAAAAATATCGTCTTTTTAAGAAATCCAGTTGTTAAAAGAAAAACATGCCGTGACCAGGATTCGAACCAGGGTTATTGCGGCCACAACGCAATGTACTAACCACTATACGATCACTGCCACGTCCATTTCATAAAAATTGAATTTTATGAAACATCTTCTATATACATTACATTAAAAAAATATCGTCTTTTTAAGAAATCTAGTTGTTAAAAGAAAAATATGCCGTGACCAGGATTCGAACCTGGGTTATTGCGGTCACAATGCAATGTACTAACCACTATACGATCACGGCCACGTCCATCCCAATACAATATCCTTTTATCAAACATTTTCTAAATACATTACATTAAAAAAAATATCTTCTTTTTAAAAAAATCCAGTGGTTAAAAGAAAAACATGCCGTAACCAGGATTCGAACCTGGGTTATTGCGGCCACAACGCAATGTGCTAACCACTATACGATCACGGCCACGTCCATTCTAATACCAATTGCCTTTAATAAAACATATTCACAATACATTACATAAAAAATATCGTCTTTTTAAGAAATCCAGTTGTTAAAAGAAAAATATGCCGTGACCAGGATTCGAACCTGGGTTATTGCGGCCACAACGCAATGTACTAACCACTATACGATCACGGCCACGTCTATCCTAATACCAATTGCCTTTAATAAAACATATTCACAATACATTACATAAAAAATATCGTCTTTTTAAGAAATCCAGTTGTTAAAAGAAAAATATGCCGTGACCAGGATTCGAACCTGGGTTATTGCGGCCACAACGCAATGTACTAACCACTATACGATCACGGCCACGTCCATCCCCTTACAATTGCCTTTAATAAAACATATTCACAATACATTACATAAAAAATATCGTATTTTTAAGAAATCCAGTTGTTAAAAGAAAAATATGCCGTGACCAGGATTCGAACCTGGGTTATTGCGGCCACAACGCAATGTACTAACCACTATACGATCACGGCCACGTCCACTTCATTAAAATTGAATTTTATGAACATCTTTTATATACATTACATTAAAAAAAATCGTCTTTTTAAGAAATCCAGTTGTTAAAAGAAAAACATGCCGTGACCAGGATTCGAACCAGGGTTATTGCGGCCACAACGCAATGTACTTACCACTATACAATCAATGCCACGTCCATTTCATAAAAATTGAATTTTATGAAACATCTTCTAAATACATTACATTAAAAAAATATCGTCTTTTTAAGAAATCCAATTGTTAAAAGAAAAATATGCCGTGACCAGGATTCGAAACTGGGTTATTGCGGCCACAACGCAATGTACTAACCACTATACGATCACGGCCACGTCCATCCCAATACAATTGCCTTTAATAAAACATATTCACAATACATTACATAAAAAATATCGTATTTTTAAGAAATCCAGTTGTTAAAAGAAAAATATGCCGTGACCAGGATTCGAACCTGGGTTATTGCGGCCACAACGCAATGTACTAACCACTATACGATCACGGCCACTTCCACTTCATTAAAATTGAATTTTATGAAACATCTTTTATATACATTACATTAAAAAAAATCGTCTTTTTAAGAAATCCAGTTGTTTAAAAGAAAAACATGCCGTGACCAGGATTCGAACCAGGGTCATTGTGGCCACAACGCAATGTACTAACCACTATACAATCAATGCCACGTCCATTTCATAAAAATTGAATTTTATGAAACATCTTCTAAATACATTACATTAAAAAAATATCGTCTTTTTAAGAAATCCAATTGTTAAAAGAAAAATATGCCGTGACCAGGATTCGAACCTGGGTTATTGCGGCCACAACGCAATGTACTAACCACTATACGATCACGGCCACGTCCATCCCAATACAATTTCCTTTTATCAAACATTTTCTAAATACATTACATTAAAAAAAATATCGTCTTTTTAAGAAATCCAGTTGTTAAAAGAAAAACATGCCGTGACCAGGATTCGAACCTGGGTTATTGCGGCCACAACGCAATGTACTAACCACTATACGATCACTGCCACGTCCATTTCATAAAAATTGAATTTTATGAAACATCTTCTAAATACATTACATTAAAAAAAATATCGTCTTTTTAAGAAATCCGGTTGTTAAAAGAAAAATATGCCGTGACCAGGATTCGAACCTGGGTTATTGCGGCCACAACGCAATGTACTAACCACTATACGATCACTGCCACGTCCACTTCATTAAAATTGAATTTTATGAAACATCTTTTAAATACATTACATTAAAAAAATATCGTCTTTTTAAGAAATCCAGTTGTTAAAAGAAAAACATGCCGTGACCAGGATTCGAACCTGGGTTATTGCGGCCACAACGCAATGTACTAACCACTATACGATCACTGCCACGTCCATTTCATAAAAATTGAATTTTATGAAACATCTTCTAAATACATTACATTAAAAAAAATATCGTCTTTTTAAGAAATCCAGTTGTTAAAAGAAAAACATGCCGTGACCAGGATTCGAACCTGAGTTATTGCGGCCACAACGCAATGTACTAACCACTATACGATCACGGCCACGTCCATTCTAATACCAATTGCCTTTAATAAAACATATTCACAATACATTACAAAAAAATATCGTCTTTTTAAGAAATCCAGTTGTTAAAAGAAAAATATGCCGTGACCAGGATTCGAACCTGGGTTATTGCGGCCACAACGCAATGTAATAACCACTATACGATCACGGCCAGGTCCATTCTAATACCAATTGCCTTTAATAAAACATATTCACAATACAATCCAAAAAACATCGTCTTTTTAAGAAATCCAGTTGTTAAAAGAAAAATATGCCGTGACCAGGATTCGAACCTGGGTTATTGCGGCCACAACGCAATGTACTAACCACTATACGATCACGGCCACGTATACTTCATTAAAATTGAATTTTATGAAACATCTTTTAAATACATTACATTAAAAAAATATCGTCTTTTTAAGAAATCCAGTTGTTAAAAGAAAAATACGCCGTGACCAGGATTCGAACCTGGGTTATTGCGGCCACAACGCAATGTGCTAACCACTATACGATCACGGCCACGTCCATCCCCATACAATTGCCTTTAATAAAACATATTCACAATACATTACATAAAAAATATCGTCTTTTTAAGAAATCCAGTTGTTAAAAGAAAAATATGCCGTGACCAGGATTCGAACCTGGGTTATTGCGGCCACAACGCAATGTACTAACCACTATACGATCACGGCCACGTCCACTTCATTAAAATTGAATGTTATGAAACATCTTTTAAATACATTACATTAAAAAAATATCGTCTTTTTAAGAAATCCAGTTATTAAAAGAAAAACATGCCGTGACCAGGATTCGAACCAGGGTTATTGCGACCACAACGCAATGTACTAACCCCTATACAATCAATGCCACGTCCATTTCATAAAAATCGAATTTTATGAAACATCTTCTAAATACATTACATTAAAAAAATATCGTCTTTTTAAGAAATCCAATTGTTAAAATAAAAATATGCCGTGACCAGGATGCGAACCTGGGTTATTGCGGCCACAACGCAATGTACTAACCACTATACGATCACGGCCACGTCCATTTTCATACCAATTGCCTTTAATAAAACATATTCACAATACATTACATAAAAAATATCGTCTTTTTAAGAAATCCAGTTGTTAAAAGAAAAACATGCCGTGACCAGGATTCGAACCTGAGTTATTGCGGCCACAACGCAATGTACTAACCACTATACGATCACGGCCACGTCCATTCTAATACCAATTGCCTTTAATAAAACATATTCACAATACATTACAAAAAATATCGTCTTTTTAAGAAATCCAGTTGTTAAAAGAAAAATATGCTGTGACCAGGAGTCGAAACTGGGTTACTGCGGCCACAACGCAATGTACTAACCACTATACGATCACGGCCACGTCCATCCCAATACAATTGCCTTTTATCAAACATTTTCTAAATACATTACATTAAAAAAAATATCGTATTTTTAAGAAATCCAGTTGTTAAAAGAAAAACATGCCGTGACCAGGATTCGAACCTGGGTTATTGCGGCCTCCACGCAATGTACTAACCACTATACGATCACGGCCAGGTCCATTCTAATACCAATTGCCTTTAATAAAACATATTCACAATACAATCCAAAAAACATCGTCTTTTTAAGAAATCCAGTTGTTAAAAGAAAAATATGCCGTGACCAGGATTCGAACCTGGGTTATTGCGGCCACAACGCAATGTACTAACCACTATACGATCACGGCCACGTATACTTCATTAAAATTGAATTTTATGAAACATCTTTTAAATACATTACATTAAAAAAATATCGTCTTTTTAAGAAATCCAGTTGTTAAAAGAAAAATACGCCGTGACCAGGATTCGAACCTGGGTTATTGCGGCCACAACGCAATGTGCTAACCACTATACGATCACGGCCACGTCCATCCCCATACAATTGCCTTTAATAAAACATATTCACAATACATTACATAAAAAATATCGTCTTTTTAAGAAATCCAGTTGTTAAAAGAAAAATATGCCGTGACCAGGATTCGAACCTGGGTTATTGCGGCCACAACGCAATGTACTAACCACTATACGATCACGGCCACGTCCACTTCATTAAAATTGATTGTTATGAAACATCTTTTAAATACATTACATTAAAAAAATATCGTCTTTTTAAGAAATCCAGTTGTTAAAAGAAAAATATGCCGTGACCAGGATTCGAACCTGGGTTATTGCGGCCACAACGCAATGTACTAACCACTATACGATCACGGCCACGTCCACTTCATTAAAATTGAATGTTATGAAACATCTTTTAAATACATTACATTAAAAAAATATCGTCTTTTTAAGAAATCCAATTGTTAAAATAAAAATATGCCGTGACCAGGATGCGAACCTGGGTTATTGCGGCCACAACGCAATGTACTAACCACTATACGATCACGGCCACGTCCATCCCAATACAATTTCCTTTTATCAAACATTTTCTAAATACATTACATTAAAAAAAATATCGTCTTTTTAAGAAATCCAGTTGTTAAAAGTAAAACATGCCGTGACCAGGATTCGAACCTGGGTTATTGCGGCCACAACGCAATGTACTAACCACTATACGATCACTGCTACGTCCATTTCATAAAAATTGAATTTTATGAAACATCTTCTAAATACATTACATTAAAAAAATATCGTCTTTTTAAGAAATCCAGTTGTTAAATGAAAAATATGCCGTGACCAATATTCGAACCTGGGTTATTGCGGCCACAACACAATGTACTAACCACTATACGATCACGGCCACGTCCATCCCAATACAATTGCCTTTTATCAAACTTTTTATAAATACATTACATTAAAAAAATATCGTCTTTTTAAGAAATCCAGTTGTTAAAAGAAAAATATGCCGTGACCAGGATTCGAACCTGGGTTACTGCGGCCACAACGCAATGTACTAACCACTATACGATCACGGCCACGTCCATCCCAATACAATTTCCTTTTATCAAACATTTTCTAAATACATTACATTACAAAAAATATCGTCTTTTTAAGAAATCCAGTTGTTAAAAGAAAAACATGCCGTGACCAGGATTCGAACCTGGGTTATTGCGGCCACAACGCAATGTACTAACCACTATACGATCACTGCCACGTCCATTTCATAAAAATTGAATTTTATGAAACATCTTCTAAATACATTACATTAAAAAAAATATCGTCTTTTTAAGAAATCCGGTTGTTAAAAGAAAAATATGCCGTGACCAGGATTCGAACCTGGGTTATTGCGGCCACAACGCAATGTACTAACCACTATACGATCACTGCCACGTCCACTTCATTAAAATTGAATTTTATGAAACATCTTTTAAATACATTACATTAAAAAAATATCGTCTTTTTAAGAAATCCAGTTGTTAAAAGAAAAACATGCCGTGACCAGGATTCGAACCTGGGTTATTGCGGCCACAACGCAATGTACTAACCACTATACGATCACTGCCACGTCCATTTCATAAAAATTGAATTTTATGAAACATCTTCTAAATACATTACATTAAAAAAAATATCGTCTTTTTAAGAAATCCAGTTGTTAAAAGAAAAACATGCCGTGACCAGGATTCGAACCTGGGTTATTGCGGCCACAACGCAATGTACTAACCACTATACGATCACGGCCACGTCCATTTTCATACCAATTGCCTTTAATAAAACATATTCACAATACATTACATAAAAAATATCGTCTTTTTAAGAAATCCAGTTGTTAAAAGAAAAACATGCCGTGACCAGGATTCGAACCTGAGTTATTGCGGCCACAACGCAATGTACTAACCACTATACGATCACGGCCACGTCCATTCTAATACCAATTGCCTTTAATAAAACATATTCACAATACATTACAAAAAAATATCGTCTTTTTAAGAAATCCAGTTGTTAAAAGAAAAATATGCTGTGACCAGGAGTCGAAACTGGGTTACTGCGGCCACAACGCAATGTACTAACCACTATACGATCACGGCCACGTCCATCCCAATACAATTGCCTTTTATCAAACATTTTCTAAATACATTACATTAAAAAAAATATCGTATTTTTAAGAAATCCAGTTGTTAAAAGAAAAACATGCCGTGACCAGGATTCGAACCTGGGTTATTGCGGCCACAACGCAATGTACTAACCACTATACGATCACGGCCAGGTCCATTCTAATACCAATTGCCTTTAATAAAACATATTCACAATACAATCCAAAAAACATCGTCTTTTTAAGAAATCCAGTTGTTAAAAGAAAAATATGCCGTGACCAGGATTCGAACCTGGGTTATTGCGGCCACAACGCAATGTACTAACCACTATACGATCACGGCCACGTATACTTCATTAAAATTGAATTTTATGAAACATCTTTTAAATACATTACATTAAAAAAATATCGTCTTTTTAAGAAATCCAGTTGTTAAAAGAAAAATACGCCGTGACCAGGATTCGAACCTGGGTTATTGCGGCCACAACGCAATGTGCTAACCACTATACGATCACGGCCACGTCCATCCCCATACAATTGCCTTTAATAAAACATATTCACAATACATTACATAAAAAATATCGTCTTTTTAAGAAATCCAGTTGTTAAAAGAAAAATATGCCGTGACCAGGATTCGAACCTGAGTTATTGCGGCCACAACGCAATGTACTAACCACTATACGATCACGGCCACGTCCATTCTAATACCAATTGCCTTTAATAAAACATATTCACAATACATTACAAAAAAATATCGTCTTTTTAAGAAATCCAGTTGTTAAAAGAAAAATATGCTGTGACCAGGAGTCGAAACTGGGTTACTGCGGCCACAACGCAATGTACTAACCACTATACGATCACGGCCACGTCCATCCCAATACAATTGCCTTTTATCAAACATTTTCTAAATACATTACATTAAAAAAAATATCGTATTTTTAAGAAATCCAGTTGTTAAAAGAAAAACATGCCGTGACCAGGATTCGAACCTGGGTTATTGCGGCCACAACGCAATGTAATAACCACTATACGATCACGGCCAGGTCCATTCTAATACCAATTGCCTTTAATAAAACATATTCACAATACAATCCAAAAAACATCGTCTTTTTAAGAAATCCAGTTGTTAAAAGAAAAATATGCCGTGACCAGGATTCGAACCTGGGTTATTGCGGCCACAACGCAATGTACTAACCACTATACGATCACGGCCACGTATACTTCATTAAAATTGAATTTTATGAAACATCTTTTAAATACATTACATTAAAAAAATATCGTCTTTTTAAGAAATCCAGTTGTTAAAAGAAAAATACGCCGTGACCAGGATTCGAACCTGGGTTATTGCGGCCACAACGCAATGTGCTAACCACTATACGATCACGGCCACGTCCATCCCCATACAATTGCCTTTAATAAAACATATTCACAATACATTACATAAAAAATATCGTCTTTTTAAGAAATCCAGTTGTTAAAAGAAAAATATGCCGTGACCAGGATTCGAACCTGGGTTATTGCGGCCACAACGCAATGTACTAACCACTATACGATCACGGCCACGTCCACTTCATTAAAATTGAATGTTATGAAACATCTTTTAAATACATTACATTAAAAAAATATCGTCTTTTTAAGAAATCCAGTTATTAAAAGAAAAACATGCCGTGACCAGGATTCGAACCAGGGTTATTGCGACCACAACGCAATGTACTAACCCCTATACAATCAATGCCACGTCCATTTCATAAAAATCGAATTTTATGAAACATCTTCTAAATACATTACATTAAAAAAATATCGTCTTTTTAAGAAATCCAATTGTTAAAATAAAAATATGCCGTGACCAGGATGCGAACCTGGGTTATTGCGGCCACAACGCAATGTACTAACCACTATACGATCACGGCCACGTCCATTTTCATACCAATTGCCTTTAATAAAACATATTCACAATACATTACATAAAAAATATCGTCTTTTTAAGAAATCCAGTTGTTAAAAGAAAAACATGCCGTGACCAGGATTCGAACCTGAGTTATTGCGGCCACAACGCAATGTACTAACCACTATACGATCACGGCCAGGTCCATTCTAATACCAATTGCCTTTAATAAAACATATTCACAATACAATCCAAAAAATATCGTCTTTTTAAGAAATCCAGTTGTTAAAAGAAAAATATGCCGTGACCAGGATTCGAACCTGGGTTATTGCGGCCACAACGCAATGTACTAACCACTATACGATCACGGCCACGTATACTTCATTAAAATTGAATTTTATGAAACATCTTTTAAATACATTACATTAAAAAAATATCGTCTTTTTAAGAAATCCAGTTGTTAAAAGAAAAATACGCCGTGACCAGGATTCGAACCTGGGTTATTGCGGCCACAACGCAATGTGCTAACCACTATACGATCACGGCCACGTCCATCCCAATACAATTGCCTTTTATCAAACATTTTCTAAATACATTACATTAAAAAAAATATCGTATTTTTAAGAAATCCAGTTGTTAAAAGAAAAACATGCCGTGACCAGGATTCGAACCTGGGTTATTGCGGCCACAACGCAATGTACTAACCACTATACGATCACGGCCAGGTCCATTCTAATACCAATTGCCTTTAATAAAACATATTCACAATACAATCCAAAAAACATCGTCTTTTTAAGAAATCCAGTTGTTAAAAGAAAAATATGCCGTGACCAGGATTCGAACCTGGGTTATTGCGGCCACAACGCAATGTACTAACCACTATACGATCACGGCCACGTATACTTCATTAAAATTGAATTTTATGAAACATCTTTTAAATACATTACATTAAAAAAATATCGTCTTTTTAAGAAATCCAGTTGTTAAAAGAAAAATACGCCGTGACCAGGATTCGAACCTGGGTTATTGCGGCCACAACGCAATGTGCTAACCACTATACGATCACGGCCACGTCCATCCCCATACAATTGCCTTTAATAAAACATATTCACAATACATTACATAAAAAATATCGTCTTTTTAAGAAATCCAGTTGTTAAAAGAAAAATATGCCGTGACCAGGATTCGAACCTGGGTTATTGCGGCCACAACGCAATGTACTAACCACTATACGATCACGGCCACGTCCACTTCATTAAAATTGAATGTTATGAAACATCTTTTAAATACATTACATTAAAAAAATATCGTCTTTTTAAGAAATCCAGTTATTAAAAGAAAAACATGCCGTGACCAGGATTCGAACCAGGGTTATTGCGACCACAACGCAATGTACTAACCCCTATACAATCAATGCCACGTCCATTTCATAAAAATCGAATTTTATGAAACATCTTCTAAATACATTACATTAAAAAAATATCGTCTTTTTAAGAAATCCAGTTGTTAAAAGAAAAATATGCCGTGACCAGGATTCGAACCTGGGTTATTGCGGCCACAACGCAATGTACTAACCACTATACGATCACGGCCACGTCCACTTCATTAAAATTGAATGTTATGAAACATCTTTTAAATACATTACATTAAAAAAATATCGTCTTTTTAAGAAATCCAATTGTTAAAATAAAAATATGCCGTGACCAGGATGCGAACCTGGGTTATTGCGGCCACAACGCAATGTACTAACCACTATACGATCACGGCCACGTCCATCCCAATACAATTTCCTTTTATCAAACATTTTCTAAATACATTACATTAAAAAAAATATCGTCTTTTTAAGAAATCCAGTTGTTAAAAGTAAAACATGCCGTGACCAGGATTCGAACCTGGGTTATTGCGGCCACAACGCAATGTACTAACCACTATACGATCACTGCTACGTCCATTTCATAAAAATTGAATTTTATGAAACATCTTCTAAATACATTACATTAAAAAAATATCGTCTTTTTAAGAAATCCAGTTGTTAAATGAAAAATATGCCGTGACCAATATTCGAACCTGGGTTATTGCGGCCACAACACAATGTACTAACCACTATACGATCACGGCCACGTCCATCCCAATACAATTGCCTTTTATCAAACTTTTTATAAATACATTACATTAAAAAAATATCGTCTTTTTAAGAAATCCAGTTGTTAAAAGAAAAATATGCCGTGACCAGGATTCGAACCTGGGTTACTGCGGCCACAACGCAATGTACTAACCACTATACGATCACGGCCACGTCCATCCCAATACAATTTCCTTTTATCAAACATTTTCTAAATACATTACATTACAAAAAATATCGTCTTTTTAAGAAATCCAGTTGTTAAAAGAAAAACATGCCGTGACCAGGATTCGAACCTGGGTTATTGCGGCCACAACGCAATGTACTAACCACTATACGATCACTGCCACGTCCATTTCATAAAAATTGAATTTTATGAAACATCTTCTAAATACATTACATTAAAAAAATATCGTCTTTTTAAGAAATCCGGTTGTTAAAAGAAAAATATGCCGTGACCAGGATTCGAACCTGGGTTATTGCGGCCACAACGCAATGTACTAACCACTATACGATCACTGCCACGTCCACTTCATTAAAATTGAATTTTATGAAACATCTTTTAAATACATTACATTAAAAAAATATCGTCTTTTTAAGAAATCCAGTTGTTAAAAGAAAAACATGCCGTGACCAGGATTCGAACCTGGGTTATTGCGGCCACAACGCAATGTACTAACCACTATACGATCACTGCCACGTCCATTTCATAAAAATTGAATTTTATGAAACATCTTCTAAATACATTACATTAAAAAAAATATCGTCTTTTTAAGAAATCCAGTTGTTAAAAGAAAAACATGCCGTGACCAGGATTCGAACCTGGGTTATTGCGGCCACAACGCAATGTACTAACCACTATACGATCACGGCCACGTCCATTTTCATACCAATTGCCTTTAATAAAACATATTCACAATACATTACATAAAAAATATCGTCTTTTTAAGAAATCCAGTTGTTAAAAGAAAAACATGCCGTGACCAGGATTCGAACCTGAGTTATTGCGGCCACAACGCAATGTACTAACCACTATACGATCACGGCCACGTCCATTCTAATACCAATTGCCTTTAATAAAACATATTCACAATACATTACAAAAAAATATCGTCTTTTTAAGAAATCCAGTTGTTAAAAGAAAAATATGCTGTGACCAGGAGTCGAAACTGGGTTACTGCGGCCACAACGCAATGTACTAACCACTATACGATCACGGCCACGTCCATCCCAATACAATTGCCTTTTATCAAACATTTTCTAAATACATTACATTAAAAAAAATATCGTATTTTTAAGAAATCCAGTTGTTAAAAGAAAAACATGCCGTGACCAGGATTCGAACCTGGGTTATTGCGGCCACAACGCAATGTACTAACCACTATACGATCACGGCCAGGTCCATTCTAATACCAATTGCCTTTAATAAAACATATTCACAATACAATCCAAAAAACATCGTCTTTTTAAGAAATCCAGTTGTTAAAAGAAAAATATGCCGTGACCAGGATTCGAACCTGGGTTATTGCGGCCACAACGCAATGTACTAACCACTATACGATCACGGCCACGTATACTTCATTAAAATTGAATTTTATGAAACATCTTTTAAATACATTACATTAAAAAAATATCGTCTTTTTAAGAAATCCAGTTGTTAAAAGAAAAATACGCCGTGACCAGGATTCGAACCTGGGTTATTGCGGCCACAACGCAATGTGCTAACCACTATACGATCACGGCCACGTCCATCCCCATACAATTGCCTTTAATAAAACATATTCACAATACATTACATAAAAAATATCGTCTTTTTAAGAAATCCAGTTGTTAAAAGAAAAATATGCCGTGACCAGGATTCGAACCTGGGTTATTGCGGCCACAACGCAATGTACTAACCACTATACGATCACGGCCACGTCCACTTCATTAAAATTGAATGTTATGAAACATCTTTTAAATACATTACATTAAAAAAATATCGTCTTTTTAAGAAATCCAGTTATTAAAAGAAAAACATGCCGTGACCAGGATTCGAACCAGGGTTATTGCGACCACAACGCAATGTACTAACCCCTATACAATCAATGCCACGTCCATTTCATAAAAATCGAATTTTATGAAACATCTTCTAAATACATTACATTAAAAAAATATCGTCTTTTTAAGAAATCCAATTGTTAAAATAAAAATATGCCGTGACCAGGATGCGAACCTGGGTTATTGCGGCCACAACGCAATGTACTAACCACTATACGATCACGGCCACGTCCATTTTCATACCAATTGCCTTTAATAAAACATATTCACAATACATTACATAAAAATATCGTCTTTTTAAGAAATCCAGTTGTTAAAAGAAAAACATGCCGTGACCAGGATTCGAACCTGAGTTATTGCGGCCACAACGCAATGTACTAACCACTATACGATCACGGCCACGTCCATTCTAATACCAATTGCCTTTAATAAAACATATTCACAATACATTACAAAAAATATCGTCTTTTTAAGAAATCCAGTTGTTAAAAGAAAAATATGCTGTGACCAGGAGTCGAAACTGGGTTACTGCGGCCACAACGCAATGTACTAACCACTATACGATCACGGCCACGTCCATCCCAATACAATTGCCTTTTATCAAACATTTTCTAAATACATTACATTAAAAAAAATATCGTATTTTTAAGAAATCCAGTTGTTAAAAGAAAAACATGCCGTGACCAGGATTCGAACCTGGGTTATTGCGGCCACAACGCAATGTACTAACCACTATACGATCACGGCCAGGTCCATTCTAATACCAATTGCCTTTAATAAAACATATTCACAATACAATCCAAAAAACATCGTCTTTTTAAGAAATCCAGTTGTTAAAAGAAAAATATGCCGTGACCAGGATTCGAACCTGGGTTATTGCGGCCACAACGCAATGTACTAACCACTATACGATCACGGCCACGTATACTTCATTAAAATTGAATTTTATGAAACATCTTTTAAATACATTACATTAAAAAAATATCGTCTTTTTAAGAAATCCAGTTGTTAAAAGAAAAATACGCCGTGACCAGGATTCGAACCTGGGTTATTGCGGCCACAACGCAATGTGCTAACCACTATACGATCACGGCCACGTCCATCCCCATACAATTGCCTTTAATAAAACATATTCACAATACATTACATAAAAAATATCGTCTTTTTAAGAAATCCAGTTGTTAAAAGAAAAATATGCCGTGACCAGGATTCGAACCTGGGTTATTGCGGCCACAACGCAATGTACTAACCACTATACGATCACGGCCACGTCCACTTCATTAAAATTGAATGTTATGAAACATCTTTTAAATACATTACATTAAAAAAATATCGTCTTTTTAAGAAATCCAGTTGTTAAAAGAAAAATACGCCGTGACCAGGATTCGAACCTGGGTTATTGCGGCCACAACGCAATGTGCTAACCACTATACGATCACGGCCACGTCCATCCCCATACAATTGCCTTTAATAAAACATATTCACAATACATTACATAAAAAATATCGTCTTTTTAAGAAATCCAGTTGTTAAAAGAAAAATATGCCGTGACCAGGATTCGAACCTGGGTTATTGCGGCCACAACGCAATGTACTAACCACTATACGATCACGGCCACGTCCACTTCATTAAAATTGAATGTTATGAAACATCTTCTAAATACATTACATTAAAAAAATATCGTCTTTTTAAGAAATCCAATTGTTAAAATAAAAATATATGCCGTGACCAGGATGCGAACCTGGGTTATTGCGGCCACAACGCAATGTACTAACCACTATACGATCACGGCCACGTCCATCCCAATACAATTTCCTTTTATCAAACATTTTCTAAATACATTACATTAAAAAAAATATCGTCTTTTTAAGAAATCCAGTTGTTAAAAGTAAAACATGCCGTGACCAGGATTCGAACCTGGGTTATTGCGGCCACAACGCAATGTACTAACCACTATACGATCACTGCTACGTCCATTTCATAAAAATTGAATTTTATGAAACATCTTCTAAATACATTACATTAAAAAAATATCGTCTTTTTAAGAAATCCAGTTGTTAAATGAAAAATATGCCGTGACCAATATTCGAACCTGGGTTATTGCGGCCACAACACAATGTACTAACCACTATACGATCACGGCCACGTCCATCCCAATACAATTGCCTTTTATCAAACTTTTTATAAATACATTACATTAAAAAAATATCGTCTTTTTAAGAAATCCAGTTGTTAAAAGAAAAACATGCCGTGACCAGGATTCGAACCTGGGTTATTGCGGCCACAACGCAATGTACTAACCACTATACGATCACGGCCACGTCCATTCTAATACCAATTGCCTTTAATAAAACATATTCACAATACATTACATAAAAAATATCGTCTTTTTAAGAAATCCAGTTGTTAAAAGAAAAAAAAGCCGTGACCAGAATTCGAACCTGGGTTATTGCGGCCACAACGCAATGTACTAACCACTATACGATCACGGCCACGTCCATTCTAATACCAATTGCCTTTAATAAAACATATTCAAATACAATCCAAAAAACATCGTCTTTTTAAGAAATCCAGTTGTTAAAAGAAAAATATGCCGTGACAAACCTGGGTTATTGCGGCCACAACGCAATGTACTAACCACTATACGATCACGGCCAATTCCACTTCATTAAAATTGAATTTTATGAAACATCTTTTAAATACATTACATTAAAAAAATATCGTCTTTTTAAGAAATCCAGTTGTTACAAGAAAAACATGCCGTGACCAGGATTCGAACCTGGGTTATTGCGGCCACAACGCAATGTACTAACCACTATACGATCACGGCCACATCCACTTCATTAAAATTGAATTTTAGGAAACATCTTTTAAATACATTACATTAAAAAAATATCGTATTTTTAAGAAATCCAGTTGTTACAAGAAAAACATGCCGTGACCAGGATTCGAACCTGGGCTATTGCGGCCACAACGCAATGTACTAACCACTATACGATCACGGCCATGTCCATTCTAATACCAATTGCCTTTAATAAAACATATTCACAATACAATCCAAAAAACATCGGCCACGTCCACTTCTTCAAAATTGAATTTTATGAAACATCTTTTAAATACATTACATTAAAAAAATATCGTCTTTTTAAGAAATCCAGTTGTTAAAAGAAAAAAATGCCGTGACCAGGATTCGAACCTGGGTCATTGCGGCCACAACGCAATGTACTAACCACTATACGATCACGGCCACGTCCACTTCATTAAAATTGAATTTTATGAAACATCTTTTAAATACATTACATTAAAAAAATATCGTCTTTTTAAGAAATCCAGTTGTTAAAAGAAAAACATGCCGTGACCAGGATTCGAACCTGGGTTATTGCGGCCACAACGCAATGTACTAACCACTATACGATCACTGCCACGTCCATTTCATAAAAATTGAATTTTATGAAACATCTTCTAAATACATTACATTAAAAAAAATATCGTCTTTTTAAGAAATCCAGTTGTTAAAAGAAAAACATGCCGTGACCAGGATTCGAACCTGGGTTACTGCGGCCACAACGCAATGTACTAACCACTATACGATCACGGCCACGTCCATTTTCATACCAATCGCCTTTAATAAAACATATTCACAATACATTACATAAAAAATATCGTCTTTTTAAGAAATCCAGTTGTTAAAAGAAAAACATGCCGTGACCAGGATTCGAACCTGAGTTATTGCGGCCACAACGCAATGTACTAACCACTATACGATCACGGCCACGTCCATTCTAATACCAATTGCCTTTAATAAAACATATTCACAATACATTACAAAAAAATATCGTATTTTTAAGAAATCCAGTTGTTAAAAGAAAAATATGCTGTGACCAGGAGTCGAACCTGGGTTACTGCGGCCACAACGCAATGTACTAACCACTATACGATCACGGCCACGTCCATCCCAATACAATTGCCTTTTATCAAACATTTTCTAAATACATTACATTAAAAAAAATATCGTATTTTTAAGAAATCCAGTTGTTAAAAGAAAAACATGCCGTGACCAGGATTCGAACCTGGGTTATTGCGGCCACAACGCAATGTACTAACCACTATACGATCACGGCCACGTCCATTCTAATACCAATTGCCTTTAATAAAACATATTCACAATACATTACATAAAAAATATCGTCTTTTTAAGAAATCCAGTTGTTAAAAGAAAAACATGCCGTGACCAGAATTCGAACCTGGGTTATTGCGGCCACAACGCAATGTACTAACCACTATACGATCACGGCCACGTCCATTCTAATACCAA
The DNA here is from genome assembly GCA_023701765.1 of Hylyphantes graminicola. Taxonomy (NCBI): domain Eukaryota; kingdom Metazoa; phylum Arthropoda; class Arachnida; order Araneae; family Linyphiidae; genus Hylyphantes; species Hylyphantes graminicola. The sequence goes on along the minus strand of CM043113.1, from coordinate 66,784,428 downwards.
TTGCCTTTAATAAAACATATTCAAATACAATCCAAAAAACATCGTCTTTTTAAGAAATCCAGTTGTTAAAAGAAAAATATGCCGTGACAAACCTGGGTTATTGCGGCCACAACGCAATGTACTAACCACTATACGATCACGGCCAATTCCACTTCATTAAAATTGAATTTTATGAAACATCTTTTAAATACATTACATTAAAAAAATATCGTCTTTTTAAGAAATCCAGTTGTTACAAGAAAAACATGCCGTGACCAGGATTCGAACCTGGGTTATTGCGGCCACAACGCAATGTACTAACCACTATACGATCACGGCCACATCCACTTCATTAAAATTGAATTTTAGGAAACATCTTTTAAATACATTACATTAAAAAAATATCGTATTTTTAAGAAATCCAGTTGTTACAAGAAAAACATGCCGTGACCAGGATTCGAACCTGGGCTATTGCGGCCACAACGCAATGTACTAACCACTATACGATCACGGCCATGTCCATTCTAATACCAATTGCCTTTAATAAAACATATTCACAATACAATCCAAAAAACATCGGCCACGTCCACTTCTTCAAAATTGAATTTTATGAAACATCTTTTAAATACATTACATTAAAAAAATATCGTCTTTTTAAGAAATCCAGTTGTTAAAAGAAAAACATGCCGTGACCAGGATTCGAACCTGGGTCATTGCGGCCACAACGCAATGTACTAACCACTATACGATCACGGCCACGTCCACTTCATTAAAATTGAATTTTATGAAACATCTTTTAAATACATTACATTAAAAAAATATCGTCTTTTTAAGAAATCCAGTTGTTAAAAGAAAAACATGCCGTGACCAGGATTCGAACCTGGGTATTGCGGCCACAACGCAATGTACTAACCACTATACGATCACGGCCACGGCCATTTTAAATACAATTACCTTTTATAAAACATATTCACAATACATTACATAAAATAAATATCTTCTTTTGAAGAAATCATGTTGCTAAAATAAAAATATGCCGTGAGAAGGATTCAAACCTGGGTTATTGCGGCCACAACGCAATGTACTAACCACTATACGATCACGGCCACGTCCATTCTAATACCAATTGCCATTAATAAAACATATTCACAATACATTCCATAAAAAATATCGTCTTTTTAAGAAATCCAGTTGTTAAAAGAAAAATATGCCGTGACCAGGATTCGAACCTGGATTATTGCGGCTGCAACGCAATGTACTAACCACTATACGATCACGGCCACGTCCATCCCAATACAATTGCCTTTTATGAAACATTTTCTAAATACATTACATTAAAAAAATATCGCCTTTTTAAGAATTCCAGTTGTTAAAAGAAAAACATGCCGTGACCAGGATTCGAACCTGGGTTATTGCGGCCACAACGCAATGTACTAACCATTATACGATCACGGCCATGTCCATTCTAATACCAATTGCCTTTAATAAAACATATTCACAATACAATCCAAAAAACATCGTCTTTTTAAGAAATCCAGTTGTTAAAAGAAAAATATGCCGTGGCCAGGATTCGAACCTGGGTTATTGCGGTCACAACGCAATGTACTAACCTAACCACTATTCGATCACGGCCACGTCCATTCTAATACCAATTGCCTTTAATAAAACATATTAACAATACATTACATAAAAAATATCGTCTTTTTAAGAAATCCAGTTGTTAAAAGAAAAACATGCCGTGACCAAGATTCGAACCTGGGTTATTGCGGCCACAACGCAATGTACTAACCACTATACGATCACGGCCACGTCCATCTGAATACAATTTCCTTTTATGAAACATCTTCACAATACATTACATTAAAAAAGTATCGTCTTTTTAAGAAATCCAGTTGTTAAAAGAAAATATGCCGTGACCAGGATTCGAACCCTGGTTATTGCAGCCACAACGCAATGTACTAACCACTATACGATTACAGCTACGTAAATTTCAAAACAATTGCCTTTTCTGAATCATCTTTACAATAAATCTCATTAAAAAAATATCGTCTATAAAATATCTAGTTGTTAAAAGGAAAATATGCCGTGACCAGGATTCGTACCTGGGTTATTGCGGCCACAACGCAATGTACTAACCAGTATACTATCACGGCTAAGTCCATCCTTTTACGTATACGTTATAGCCTATAGTTAGGCTACTTATTATTTTACACTTTTGCAGACCGTGAGGTAGGAAGCTTGAGCCATGGCTTTCATTGAGGTAAAACGTTTTCAGTCACTCAGGGCTTTCATCATGGATAAAAGAGTATGAAGATGCCCATTTTATTCCGATTGTTAAATCTATTTCGCGGAAAATAGAAGGTTTCACGTCCAAAAAAGGGCACGTCCTACGTCATAATCGCAAGTACACACAATGCATACACGGTTCCGGTAAGCTCCGCCCTCTGTACTACGCGCAATGCATACACGGATCAAGTAAGCCCCTCCTCAAGCATGCGCAGTTGCTTGGACGCATACGTAATGCGTATACGGTGGACGTGCTGCCTCTGTCTTATTTTTATCTGAGAGCAAAAATTGGTAGCGAAGCGAGAGCCACATAGATGGTTCTACAGAAAAATTGCGTTCAGTTCATGGGAGTCTGCAACGGGCTTAATCCGCCATCAAAGCTGCCCGTTGAGAAAATTTTTACACTTCATAATAGAAAATATCTTTTACATTGTTCATCTCTGTTAGTAGTCTTAATGCATTTGAAATATTTGAATTTTCTTTTACATATAATAGCAGAAGAGGCTGTTACTCTATTAATAACTAGCTGATCCGGCGAACTTTGTTCAGTCTTAAAGGCAATAAATGAGCAGAGTTTTGATTTTATCAAAGTCAATTTTTTATTTGGATAATAAATGTAAATAAAAAAGGGAAGTACTATAATGACTATTTATAGGCCATTCATTTTAGTGTATGGGTTCCACTCTTTAGTGAAGCACCTTGTGACACACAACATTTTTCGTTTTATAATCAGGTGTAAGAACAAATAACGCAGATGGTCTTCCGACCCGTGAACATGCCCTATACAATTGACAGTGGGGAAAAAATGGATTTTCTAGATTCAGACCATAAACTTTTAAGGATTGGCCTTTTGATTTGTTGATGCGATTAAAACAAACGTGTTTTTTTCTTTATTTAATTTTTGTTGACGCTGAACTCGCTGAATTTCTTTTAAATTGAACTAAATGTATAAATTATAATCTTACAATGGTATTCCTATGGCTCTCGTTTTGCACTACTACACCCGTTTGGGTTCGAATTTCGAAATAAAAAGTACCCTATAGCCGATTCCTGGTTCTAAGCTACCACCCCACCAATTTTCAGCCAAATCAGTTCATCCGTTCTTGAGTTATAAACAGTCGAACTAACACGATCTTCTTTTATGTATATAGATAAGATGACATTTTGTTAAGGCACAAATGAAGCTTTAGCACACCATTTGAATCTTTGCTCTATAATTTTTACTTTGCCCTATATGATCTATATTTTGATAGCAGTTGTCTCGTATCATTAAAATAGTTCTGTTATAGGTTTAAGCATTCCCTCAAAACTAAAACATCGTCGGATCTGTCCATTTCTTATAGAAAAGATGAGTGACATGTGTTTACGATTGTTTAAAAATAACAAAGTTTTTCATATCCTAAACTTAAAAAAAAAAAAAAAGGTTATTCTTCTTTTTATCAATTGTTTCTTCAGTTATAGTATTATATTCTGCGAATCAAAACGATAAAGTTCCTGGTGATGCTTTTACCCAAGTGTGGCAACAAGGAGGCACCAAGACAGAGCATTTCATCACTGACTTTCATTTTCAATCAAAATTTTACTATTCTTTACTGAATAGTTAAAATGTACATCGAAAAATAAGAACAACGACATCAGTGTCCATTGATATCTCCGTGATCAGTGTCACTTTACACGGTATTTAATACCAAATTCAAAAATGTGGCAGATATTATTATAATTCTGCTACCTGCTTCTTCAACAAAGGCTTGAAGGTCCGAGCTTTTTAACCTTTTTTTTTAGCTTGAGTTGTCAAACTTGTGAGGGTGCGTGTGACATAAAATAAACTATGTAAGCAGTTCACATGACATCACGCAGTTAAAAATGACACTGCGTCTGATCGAGTTTCTCCTCTAGTTCAGTCAAAAGTAGATGCTTTAGAAGTTTACTTAAGAGGTCACTGCTGTCGAGGAACATGCTTGTAAGACTAAACTCGAAATCCCCGTTGCAGACTCTCATGAACTGCGAGCCATTTTTCTGTAGCACCATCTAAGTGGCTCTCGCTACCAATTTTTCATCTCAGATTACAATTAATTAATGGAAGTTAAAGAATGCCGAGATTTGTTTTTGCCCAGAAAAACCATGCCAAATATGAACTCAAGAATCTTTTGCATGCCACTGATGTGGCATGCGTGCCAATGATTTTCTCGTCCTGAAAATATTCCTACCTATCCGGGTATAGGGCTTATAAGGCGGGCACGTAATATCTTACATCCACAGAACAGTGAAGCGTGAATATTACTTTCCAAATAAAGCATTGTTTGTTTACTACTTTTAATTCGATATATTTTTTAAAATAGTAAATAATTTATTTTGGTTTGATAAATATTAGTCATTTTACATTAAAAACCGTTTTAGTCGATTCCTTTCCTTCAAAAACATATAATTAGACACCTGAATGCTGAGTATAACCATCACAGAAAAGAAATACATGCAAAACGAAATCGGCGTCCACCATTTTTTAAAATGGCTTCTAAAAAGCCCAGCCCAGTCATTGGCATGTTTTGACAAATGCAAATTCAATTGGACGAAGTCGATAATAACCGGAATGGGCCCTATATCTTTGTACCATTAAACTTTAGAGAATGTGGGAATTGCAACTTGTTTCTTTAACCTTTTCTGTTCAAATAACAATTTAGCATCACCATTTTTGAAATTTTTCTGAACGTTTACACCCATTTATAATAGCAAAAAGCGCATCATTCGATTCCGCAAACTCTTTCTATTGGAAAATATTTCTTAATTAATTCCAATAGATGCCAGCACCCATTTTTTTTTTTTTTTTTTTTTTTTTTTTTAGCAGAAACATGATGATGCCAAATGGGACTGAAAGGGTTAAGTGAATGTTACTCCATACAACTCAAGGGAAGTAACAGCTTTTCATATCTTGTCTGGGAAAATCTCCATCTGTTGAAAGGTTTATCATATCAATTTGATATTGTTTTCTGTATCTAAGCAAAGTTAATAAATTTCAGATAGTTACAGTTTAATTCCTGCAATTTCCCTGAAACAAGTTTGGAAAATGGCAACAGCTTCGCTTGTCCTTTCTTTTTGCTTGTTTCTATGCTGTTCATACGTAAATGGCAGAGGTACTTACTTTATTTGACTTTTAGTTTTATTTATAATAACTTCTATATACAAAGCTGAGTTTTCCTCTATAATACTGTACGGCTCGCCTTAAAAGACAAGCTTTGTGACGTTAACATCGCGTTGCCTGCACTAATTTTTCAAGGTTGAGGGTTCGAGCTTAGGTCTACACCAAAACCCAGCTTAAGTTTGCAGCAGAGAAATTAACTAGGCGGGGGAATCTGCGTAAACAAACGCTGCTGGCGCCGAAATTTCGCCTTCTCCTATTGGCTGCTCTTTCGTCCCTAATATTCGCGCTCTCTGTTACGTCAAATTCGAAGGAAAAAAGTACTTAAAATAACACTCTAATTAAAGCTAAACTAATAAAAATAATAAATTTATGTCTTGAAATAACAAATACATTTGTTTATTGAACGTGAAATACCTTTTTGTATTCGATTCTCGCACTCAAAAATGAGAACTTTTTACCCTTTTCTCGTAGAACATTTGTCTACTGCAAACTTAAGGTCGGTTTTGGTGTAGTCGACCGAATTTCAGAACGGGCCTCTGAGATGTGAGAAAATTGGCTGAAATGTAAACTTGTTTTCACATCTGAATGAGTTTAAAACTGAAATTTTAAACTGAGAATTAAATTTCTTTCAATTTTTAAACTTTTATTTCTGTAGTAAATGATATAAATTACTCCTAAATAATTACAATTTTTAAATGTAGTAAAACATGTGTTTGTGTATTGCTGGGAATTTCTGAACGTCAGGTAAAGGAATCATGCGTCTGTATTCCTCAGATTGAAAAGTCAGCACTCATTTCAAATATAGAGGTAAGAAAGAGAATAGAGCGGGCCATGGTATATTCGCAGTATAGCACAGATGAAGCAGGCTAGAGCGGTGCATCTTGGGATATCTCGGTGCCAGTTTCGGTTACTATGTTATGCGCAGTAACTCTTAAAACAGCTAGAGCGGTGCATCTTGGGATACCTCGGTATCGGTATGTTATGCATGTCATGCGCAGTTGCTCAAAAAACCTGACAGCCCTGCTTCAAGCCGTTTGAACTCATAGACGCCTCTACCCCCTCTTTCCTAACTCTATGATTTCAAATGACCATATGTAACATGTTAGGGTTCATTAAAATGCCTACGTGGTAGGGGTAATTTAGGCTAAATTATAATGAGGCGCATTAAGTTATTAATGAAATTTCTCACATCTTGATCTAAATTTCAAATTTTTTTAGCTACAGCCGCCTAGATTATGCTACAAGAAATGACTTATTCACAACAACCAACGTCATAAACTTTTAATTCTTTTCTAAACTCTTAGTTTTGTATGAGTTATACTAACCAGAATTTTTTTTTAATGATTTCTGGATAAAAACACCTTTTTTCATTTTGAAATGGAAAATTATATTTTCCTTAAATATATTGTCTGCTCCAAAACCGAATTATTATTTTTTTTTTTTGAAAACATAAGACATACCTTTTAAGTTTCGAGGTGAAAAAATTTGGGCTTTAATTTTGTTCAAAATTTTTTTCACAAAATTTTTGGAGAGGTTGTTGCATCTTAAAATTAGTTTTACAGATAACCGCTTTTTTTTTTAGTTCATTAAATATAAGATAACCACATTTAAACAGTATCATTCAAATTTGATTTTATTTTTTGTTATATCATTGTTACCGTGCCCATTTTCCAGCAATGGATTTGAATGCTTTTAACTAATCATACAGTCCTGCACAAAAATTTAGACACAGACGCAATTCATGAAAAAATCGTCAATGTTACTATTTTTCAGTAGTTTTTTTTTAAATATATAATCTTTAGACAGCATGAAAAATAATAGGGTAAAATTTTTTGACAAAAAATATAAATAAATTTGACTTCCATCAACAAATTAAAAATGTCCATACTTTGCTTGCCACAAAAGTATAGACACAAGTTTCCGTTTTATGCAAATTCTATGCAGGAAATGGTTGAGGGAGGGGTTTTAAGTTGCTTTAAAAGGTTGAAGGTAATTTTCAATGCTTAGAACCATTCTGAAGTCAACTGAATTTTAGTATGAAGAGATTTTAAGGATATGGACATTCAAATTCAGAGGTAAATCTGTTTAGGATATTCCTACTAAATTTAAGCGTTCGAAACGAGGTATTTATAGAGTGTCAGCACATGGCGATCAACATCCACCAAAATCGCGGTCTGGAAGACCTCCAATCACCAGAAAACGAGAGGACAGACAAATAAGAAAATTGGCTTCAGACAAACATTGCTCTTCAAATCAAATTAAAATACCAATTGTGGCTTAATTTTTACCAGACACTATCAGGAGGTGAATCAATGAATCTGATTACTTGATAAAATCCAAACTTATAGCGCATCCTAGCTTGCTATCTCATCATAAAGATGCAAGACTGCAATGGACTCAACGACACATGTCTTACAGCTATCTATTACAGTATTGGTTAGGTTAGGATTAAATTATCGTCGCACTAGAGCTACACGAGGGCTATTGGTGACGGGCGTCGTATTTTAGAACCACAGTCAAGTGACGAGCCGACACCTGAATAGGCACGCAACGCAACCATTGCAGTCTTGCATCTTTATGATGAGATAGCAAACTAGGTTGCGCTATAAGTTTGGATTTTATCAAGTAACCAGATTCATTGATTCACCTCCTGATAGTTTTTGGTAAAAATTAAGCCACAATTGGGATTTTAATTTGATTTGAAGAGCAATTTTTGTCTGAAGCCAATTTTCTTATTTGTCCGTCCTCTCGTTTTCTGGTGATTGGAGGTCTTCCAGACCGCGATTTTGGTGGATGTTGATCGCCATGTGCTGACACTCTATAAATACCTCGTTTCGAACGCTTAAATTTAGTAGGAATATCCTAAACAGATTTACCTCTGAATTTGAATGTCCATATCCTTAAAATCTCTTCATACTAAAATTCAGTTGACTTCAGAATGGTTCTAAGCATTGAAAATTACCTTCAACCTTTTAAAGCAACTTAAAACCCCTCCCGCAATCACTTTCTGTATAGAATTTGCATAAAACGGTAACTTTGTGTCTATACTTTTGTGGCAAGGAAAGTATGGACATTTTTAATTTGTTGATGGAAGTCACATTTATTTATATTTTTTGTCAAAATTGTTTACCCTATTATTTTTCATGCTGTCTAAAGACTATATATTCAAAAAAAAATCTACTGAAAAATAGTAACAGTGACGCTTATTTCAAGAATTGCTTCTGTGTCTAAACTTTTGTGCAGGACTGTAACAAATTGAGAGCACTCTATAGGCGCGTTTACCTTAGTCATCGAATCCATGGAACGCAAAATCCCCATTAGGGGAAAAAGAGGTCGAGCAGGATTTCTAACCCAAATGATAGTCTGTGGCCGAATCCATGGATGAAACATCAAACCCTCCTTCATTGGAGGGTTTGCAAAATTTGCCAATGAACCCTGAAATTCCGGTTCTGCCTGGGAGCAAATCCATCAGTGGGAAAAATTGTCGATTTTGCTCTTCCATCCATGGATTCGAAGGCTCATGTAAACGCGTCTTATAAAGGTTTAGAAATATTCCAAATAATTTCATTTTTTTATGTAGCCCACATCCGAAAAAAGAGAAAAATGAATTTAATGGAAAAAGAGTGGTTTGCGGTTTCCAAATCAAATGATTGATTTGTAACTTTTTCCCCTAGGTAAAATTGCATACAAAACGCAATAATATTGCTTTTTATAAAGTTAACGTAAATGTATTCTTCTTTTCAGTGTTTTTGGGTGATTTGCCCATGCAGAATCCCGACCTCTTTGGTGGGGACATGCTGGGAATCGAAGTGGATGTAAGTATAATTGCCCAGTAGGAAACTGTGAAAAGCTTCATTACTTAGTCAAATTTATGTTCTTAGTTCAGTTAAAATTAAATTATCTTCTCACTAGAGCTACACTAGGACTATTGCCGATGGGTGTCATATTTTAGAACCACATCTAAGTGACGAGCCGACACCTGAGTAAGCTCCCAACGCAACCATTAAGGGTGACATCGTAAGCAGCATTAGGACTTGGGAGTATACTTAACGTGCACTTCCTTCTACACGGGGATTATTCGTCGAACATTTGGACTGCACGGGCTGTTTATAGGTCGGCAGTTATTTTGGCGTTGCCCGGACCCGAAACTGGGACCTTTCGCATGCTAGGCGAGTGCCTAACCGACTTGAGCAAATTAAGAATTATACTAAACATTTTAGCCATGTCCAAATATTATTTAAGTGTGATTGCAGCAGGCGCATAATGAAAATTTACCATCAACTGGTCCATTCAAATTGGATGATTATTACGGTTTGTCAATATGTTGAGTTTATCCAAAGATGCACTCTCAAAAAAATTTCCTTCAATTCACGGAAAAAGTCTGTGCAGCACTGCTACCGGAATGTTTCCGTGAATTGAAGGAACACTTTGGTCCGCTAAAAGAAGGAAGTATTCCGTTTTTTTAAAAGATAGATCAGTTGTGTTTATTTTTCGTTAAAAAACGAAAATTTTATGTATTTTGAAGAAATATCGAACTTCGAGCGACATCGTACGCTGACGCCGTCGGGACTTTGGACTCCACAGATTTAACGATCTCGTCTGCCCCAGTGCCCTCAGGCCCTAAACTTCCCAGTACACATATCCGATTCATAGGATGATTGGCAGTAGGTGGGATTCGAACCCTCGCAACCCCTGAGAAGGCTAAATCCTGAGGCGGAAGCTTTAACCACTCGGCCATTGTGAAACATCTCTTCAAAATATTATTATAGGAGTTACTGCTGCAAAAAGTCGTGATGTCGATAGAAATTAATGGCGGCCTCTTCTACCCACCAACAATATTATCGCGTTGCGCATGCGCGGTTCAAAGAAAACGGAATTGTTCTGTTTTTTTATAAAACGGAAAAATTACTGTGAAAATAGACGGGAAGTTTAGTGTATAAAGACGGATTTTTCTGAGAGTGTGCGTTCTGTTGTAGGAGAGGAACGCAATAGTGAACAAGAGACAGTTGTGGCCTGGTGGCGTGGTCTACTACGTCGAGGACCCTAGTCTAAGGTCCGAAGTGTGTAAGTACAATTTTCTTCTGAGACTACGAACTCTTCATCAGTATTTTTCATGTAGGGTAGACTCACCGGTGAACGCACGTTTCAGGCGCTGCGTTCGCCAGTGAATAAACACCAGGACATAATGACCAGGACAACCAACCATATGTCAGATAGCGTCCTACTAGATGGGAGGAAGTCAGTGTTGCCAATCCATCTAGTGGAATGATTTTCAATATTTAGTTTTTAATTATAGTTACCAAATGTTCATTCACTGGAGCCTGTTCACTCACTGGTCAGTTTACCCCTACAATAAAATGCTGCAGTTGAACAAGCTTTGAACAATCGCCAGTCATCCATTCAGTTACTTAGGGATGTCCAATTGTCCAGTCGTTGATCATTCCAATAAAGCTGATACACTTAGTTTTGAAGTATGGTTTGCCATGGTACAGCTGGGAAAAAAAAAACGAATCACCCCTCGTTTCTCGGCTGCTATTGATCAAGGAATTTTGTGTAAGGTGTCAATTTTCAGGAAATAGCATGAGGAATTGGGAACTGGGAACAAAAATTGTAATAGGGGTCGTCTACATATTAAAATGAGTACCAACTTTGAAAATTCCAATGGCAACACCCATTTTTTTTACATAAAAATGTTCAGCACCTTCAAAATACCCCATGTATAAAAAAGAATTATTTATTTTGCATTATTTGCTGAGATATTAAAGCCTTAATTTTGAACTCGTTTAGGGGCAAATTTCCTAAGTGAAAAAAGGTAATATTTTGGTTGATTCTTCAAAACGGCAAGCTAAAAAAAGGGTTAGCATAGCATAATCTCGCCAAAGGATGCTAGAATTTAACTTTTTTCAGTAATATTGGGATTTTTCGATTTTTTTTAAAATTTTAGATTTTAAAATTCAGAAATGAAATAAAAGCTAGAAGATAAAAAGTTTTAATTTTAAATTAAGTCGCACGTACGGTTATTTATAACGAACAGATATTCAAATGCTATTAGTTACAATCAGATTGAAAAACATGATTATGACACTTATGTTTTAAACTTTTTATGCAAATTTTTGTTTCATTCACATTGTTGCAAAAAGTTTGTGTAAAATTCGTTGCACTCTATCGGTAATATCGGCCCAGTGGCTTAGTGGTAGTGCTTATTTCGCATTGCCACGCCACAGGTCCGGGGATCGAATCCCGGATTGGGCGAGGTTGACCCATCCTTTCATCCCTTAAGTGGGTATAAATTGGGGACCAAGCATGCTTGAGGAACTAAACGCTGGGGGTTCCGCGTGATGCTTTCCACATTACCGGGACATATGCCTTGCACCCCAGAGCCCTTGTATCATGAAAGCTAAAATGGGCACGGCAGGCTCTGGCCCACTAATGGGCTGTTGCGCCGAGGAGTTTAGTTTTTATCGGTAAACCACGTATTGCAAATTGAGGGTTACGACCTAAACACGATATTTAAGGAAAGCAAAATAAAATTACTTAGAATGATTTGGTAATGATTTTTAACCAACGCAGTAGGCACTAATCATTTTAAATAATTAATGTGGTAACAATCAAATGTATTTAAAACCGTATTCCAATGATATTCAAGGGTATTTAATTTTTAATATTACACACACTTTTTGAAATTGTATTGGAAATAACATACATTTAAAAATATAGTAACCGATATAATTTAATGTTAATTATACAAACAAAATACATTGTATGCACTTGAAATAAGAAAAGATTTTTAGACATTTGACAGAAATCGATAATTTGAATAAACAATTACTAACAAACGCTTTTTAATCACCAAACGATAATGCAATTTAGGATCAAATTTGCCGAGTAATTTATCGATATATGTAAAAAAAAAATTGGGTTGCTATTCATGTTTTATTTTTTCTTATTTAAATTTAAATAAAAAATTATTAAAAATGAAAAATTGATGAAAAAACATGTGTGATTTGTTTTTGGAAAATTAAGAAGTATATAATGAAAAAAAATCTTTGTAAAATTCATTTTATTTGTAGAGATATGAATAAAAGTTTGTGAAACTTTTTTAACATTATGGGCGTTCAAATTTGAATACTTATATCTCAGCAAATAATGCAAGATAATTCATTCTTTTTAAAACATGGGGTATTTTGAAGGTGCTGAACATTTTTATGTAAAAAAAAATTGGTTGTTGCCATTGGAATTTTCAAAGTTGGTACTCATTTTAATATGTAGACGATCCCTATTACAATTTTTGTTGCCAGTTCTCAATTCCTCACGCTATTTCCTGAAAATTGACACCTTACACAAAATTCCTTGATCAATAGCAGCCGAGAAACGAGGGGTGATTCGTTTTTTTTTCCCAGCTGTACACATAATTACAGCTTGTGTGCTTGTTCAGAGTTTTGAAGAAAAAAGCACTGCAAAAGTATTGTTTTGCCATATTTTCGCAGGTAGAATCTTCATAACAGCCAAAATAAATCGAAAATAAGAATTTAGTTATTTGATAATTGATTAAATTAAAAAAAAAGAGTAGCCCTCTTCAGAATATTTAAAAGCAATTAAAACCTAGATATTAAATGAGCAACATCGAATTTCGTTATCTTAATGCTACCAGATTTTTTTTTGTAACGAGTGACATTTATTTATTTTTAGTTCCTCTAACACTGCAAGGTGCCTTCGACCAGTACAAGCGGGACACTTGTATTCGATTTGTGAAGCGGACGAATGAGGTAGACTACGTCAAGATGTTTGCTGGAGACGGGTAAGTTTGAAAGACAAATTATTATATTTTTTTTCAGAAACAATGTGAACAATAGTTTTCGATAAATCCTAAAAAAAGACGAGAAACTGCCTTCTTTCAGCAATTCGACAATGCCTGTGACTTTACCATACAAATCATGATTTTTTTAAACCCGAAAAAATATATTTGTATCCTTAATACTCACAGGAAAAATACTGAAATAAATTAACTGTACTTGAATTTAAATAATTTCAATGTTTAAAACTTTTGCCATGGCAAAAACCAACTATAATATTCCGAATTTGATAAGAATGATTAGAAAACTATTAAATATAGTTTAAAATAACCCTCTTGAACTAAAAATCAAAGACAAAAATGGTTAGAAAACTCTTAAATATAGTTTAAAATAAACCTCTTGAGCTAAAAATCAAACAATTTCTTAAAATTTCAAAAGTTCCAACCAATTCCACGGCATTTGTAATCGCGCCCATACCCTTTAGTAGCAAATCTACGAAAAATTGGTGGCTGAAGTTCCTAAGACGACGGCAAAGACAAGGATATAAAGGGGCCCGGATGGTCGAGTGGTAAGCATCGCATGCCAGCAGTCTGCGTGCTGTAACGGGCACGGGTTCGATTCCCGCCTTGGTGTGTATTTTCCCGCCCCTGGGTGTATTTTCTTCTCTTTGTGACAGTAAAAACTCTTTCTGTGTCTGTCTTACTTGACGAAGACTTATAAGCGGTTCACTGAGCAAGCACACAAGTCGGAATATGTATGTAAAATACCCTACCCTACAAGGATATAAAATCTGGTGGAGTTACTAAGAAACCGAAGAAACCTAAAAATTGAAAAAGGAGTAACTACCGGACCACCAGCCTTTGGAGCTGCTGGGCTCGGGTTCGAATCCCGGTGAAGGCATGGATGTTTGTGTTTGCCAATAAATGTTGTTATTTGTCTATGTGTTTGTGACGTTCTTCCTTGTGTGTCTCTTGTGACTGTCTCTTCTGGCGAGCGGGGTAATGGGCTGTATAGCCTACGCCCTTCCCTTCTAGAGGACGCAATCACTGTCATTTGTCATTGTCAACTACCGGACCCTAAGCTCAGAAATTAAGTATGACGACCGTCCGTCATTCAAAACTTTCAAAATCTGCAGAAAATTTAACAACCAGATCAACTTATCTAGTTGGTGATGTGTTCTAAAATATTACTTGTCGTATTGGATTTCACCAGTTTGAAATAACGCTGTTCAATATCGTATGAAGCTTGTAGATCAACGATTTGTTAAAATAAAAATATTTAAGATGTAGCTAAAATTTAATTGTTCTTAATTTGTTATACATTAAATATGTAAGTTGAAATATTTTTTTTTATATTAATAGTTATGATACACAATATTTAATGCTTTCTGAAAAGGTACAGCTAAGGTATCATATTTGTCCAGCCTGTTCATTGGCGACGTTTGGCGAGTTTGAAAATATAAGGTACAGTACGAAATATGAAGTGGAATGTCTACCACATTTGGGCATTTTCGTTGCTTAGCAACGTAATGCTAATCCCAAAATCAAGGCAGAAAATTACATCAAAGCTGTTCCTTCGAAAGTTAAAAACAAATTACATTTTTTAAATGTTACTTTTTAAGAGACTTTAATGTTTTGATCATGGTTTTGATGACAATTAAAATAACTTAATAATAATATTAAATTTGCTAACTATTTAAGAGTGAACCTGTAGCAATGTTTTACAAAGTAATTAATTTCAATATTTCTATTGCTAATGCGATAAATTTAATTCACATAACTAACACCAAATACACAATCTCTCTATTTTTTTACTAATCATTCTTCTATAAGTTAACGAGTTTGATATTATCAGCTAATAGTTATCTAACTATTACTAGAAATATGAAGTATTACAAAAATGTATTCAATGAAGTTTCTATTTCCAATTAAATACTTTTTTTTATAGCTGCAATTTTAAAATTAAAATTTTGTATTACAAATATTTATTTGGTTGCCAAACAATTTCGTTTAAAATTTCAAATTTATATCGGTTCCAATATTTTTTTTCTATAACTAATTTCGGCGAAAAAACTAAATTTATAACAAGTACTATTTTGAATTTCACAACGGAATTATCTGTAAACAGCAAAAAATGTAGTATATGTAATAAAGTGTTTGTAATAATTCATTTGAACTTTACTTAGTTAAAACTATGCATCTGGAATAGTTAAAAGTTAATATTTTTGAAAAAAAATTAAATAAAGCGAAAAATTGGGGAATCTCTTGTAAATCTGCGAAATTTTAAAACAATCAATAATGGATCTTAGTTTAATCTCAAAAGAATTCTTTTTTTTAAAAAAAGCAATAATTATACATACTAAATCGCGCCTATAATTGACGTTGGCTCCTAAGAGATTCAATATTAAAGCAAGTAACAAAAAACATTTAAGTTTCGTTCTTCAACGTAATAAATATACAATTCCCCGTCATTGAAGTTTTAATGTCATAAAGTACTCAATGAAAATTACACACTTTTATACGATTTTAACAATCTTGATTTTTATTCAGGAAGTTTCATGCTGTAGCAAATATTTTTCTAGGTTCGTAATTGCTTTTTAATATTCATCCACCTTTGGGAATAAACTGATAGATAGAATGTATCATCCGGTTCATTTTAATTTCTATTATATAGCTTTAAGAACAAAAAAGGCTGTAAAATATATTTCAATTAATTTTTTCAGATAATTTTGAATTTTTATGTTTTCATTGATTGATTTGAAATTTTGAAGTCTAGTATAGCTGGTTTAAAATGTTATCAAAAATGACTGTTTCTTAATGAAGGATTACCGGATAATACATTCCTACCGCTTCGAATTCAACTGTGCTGCTGAGGATCAGCTCCAGCTTCCTTGGAAGGCTTCTTCGGTTTAGGTTTTTTCTTATCGGTGGAATTCTTCACCGTTTTCGATGCCGATGCCTTCCTGGCTCCAGAAGACTTCTTTTTTGGTTTTGGAGACTTCTTAGCAGAATTTTTTCTCGGCTTGGATGTCTTCTTTGCAGCCGTCTTTGTTCCAGCAGACTTAGACTTCCTTGTTGCCGAGGCCGACTTGTTGGTTTGGGACTTCTTGGAGGTGCTCCGCTTCTGTCCAGCATGTCCTTTGACATCGTAGTTGGCTGCGAGAAGTTTTTGTCCAACGGTTTTCAAGAAACTCTTTCCATCGATGTCCATCAAGCCAATTGAACTTCCTTCATGATCAAGGGAAAATCCAACGAAAGTCGACATATGTCCAGGAACTTGATTGGGTTTGGCATATTTAATAGTTGCAAGATGATTCATTTCAGCAATTTTGTGGAAATGACTTTCGAATAGAAGCGGTTTAAAGAAATATTTCTGACCGAAATTTCAAACGAAATGGGAAAGAACTGATAATGAAAAGAATTTATGATCTTTAAATTCACTTATTACTTCACGATACGGGCACGTTTTTGCGCGAGGAATAAAATTTGAATTTGATTGGTCTGAATATAGATGCCATCACTATATTCTCAAAGCAATATTACTTTTTTTATATCACGGGCCAAATTATTATTTTACCCATGAGCTTAAAATAATTTTTGCGTTTGAATATTTCAGAGATATTATAAAAAATATCAATTAATCAAACTGCTCATGATGGATTTTTGGGTGCTTTTAAATTACATTTTTGTTTTTGGTCCAGTGAATAAAGGCGTTTTTTCATACAAAAGATCCGGTATCACTGATTTTTTTATATGTTGTGTGGGACCCATATGTGATAAATGCGATATAAATATTGTACCCTATAAATGTGAGTTTTAATCATCCTCGTTCTATTGTTTTTCCCAACATCTTGAAAAAACGTTCGAAATTTCACCCATTTTCCTGTTTTTATCCTATAACTCTTCTCCTAAGAAATTTTGTATGTTAGTTTTTAAAAGTTTAGTCATTATTTTTTGTTAAATAAGCTAGTGTAGAATTGAAATTTTTTTATAGTATATTAGAGGACCCTTGATTCTCCATTAATGAATAATATTCCGAGCCTCCCCTGTGGCGCAATCGTTAGGACGCTAGCCTTTGGAGCTGCTGGGGTCGGGCTCGAATCCAGGTCAGGCAGCGATGTTTGTGACCGCCAATAAATGTTGTTATTTGTATGGTATGGTATGGTACATATATATTCCAGCTTGTGTGCTTGTTCAGTGAGCCACTTATAAGCTTGCGTCAAGTGGGACAGACACTGAAAGAATTTTTACAGTCACAAAGAAAGGAATAACACATAGACAAATAACAACATTTATTGACGGTCGCAAACATCCTTGCCTGACCGGGATTCGAACCCGACCCCAGCAGCTCCAAAGGCTAGAGTCCTAACGATTGCGCCACCGGGGCGGCTTGTTATTTGTTTATGTGTTATTCCTTTATTTGTGACTGTTAATATTCTTTCTGTGTCTGTCCCACTTGACGAAAGATTATAAGCGGTTCTCTGAATCAGCACACAAGCTGGAATATATATGTACAACAAAGAACAAGGAATATTCCGAATTCAAATTGCCATTACTACGATTTCATTTACGGTTTAGGATACGAGTATTATAAGATCGGTTTGTTCAAGATGAAATTTATACCCAAATCAATGTTATTAACCAATACCTCTAATTTTTTGATGATAATTTTGTTTTATGCTAATTAAGTGGATAAGTGGATGCTATTAAAGTGGAAGGCTTTATAATCGTGCAGTCCGTCCGCCTGTCTGTCTGTCTGTCACCCACTTTCACAGAACGAACAGAAAGTCTCTCAAACAAATGGGATACGTCATTTTGGAGCAAAAAATCAGTTTAGGCTACATTCCAAATTTCATTAAAAATTTAACTGGAAGTTTATTTAAATTTTAAATAACTAAAAATTTAATCTACATTGAAATAACATGCAAATTCTATTTTTATTCAATATTTTCACTGTTACCATTACATCAAACGTACGGGAAACTATTTAAAATTAAAATAAAATTCTTGTAAAAAATATTTATTTTTGTTTAATAATTCAATTTGGATTGTTGTAATAGCACAGTAAATTTATTTTGAAGGTTCATTATATATCAATGAAGAAATATGACAAAAAAAATTCTAAATGTGCATAAAAATATGCAAAGATTCGCTTTAATGCAACATTTACTAATTTTTCGAAATGTAAACTTGAGGCTTAAAAAAGGCATTTTTAAAATAAGTTAAAATCAATTTTTGGAAATCTAGGAATGCATGGGTGAAGAATTGTGGGTTAATTTATTTCACATATTATTTGGGAGCGAATTTTATTTTACCATGTTTTTGATATTGTCATTTAATTAAAACAATCATTATTTAATTCTTAAAAATGCATGATTCTTCCATCTAATGATAAATAAAAGAGAGCTCAACTTAGTAAGAAAAAAATCGCAAGCTGATAACTCCAAATGGAATCATTGGAGTGAAATGGTTTAAACCAAGTGTCCCCTTAATTGTTTTGAGCAGTGTATATTAACCAGACAACACGAGTTAAAGATTTAACGATAAAGTTATTGGTCAATCTTAAGTTAAGTAAAAATGATAGTCTGGCAGTAATTTAAGATATTAAGGCACTAATATGGTCATCTATACATCATACTCATGGTTCATCTGAACACATTGGTCCGTTATCAAATGTTGTTGTCTTGTCTACACTCTTAAAAAAAAGAGCGATTTTAACTCAGAATGAGTTAGTTTTCACTCCTTTCCAGTGTCGAAAATGCACTTTCCCTATAAGAGTGGATTTCACTCTTTTGTTTTAAAAGTGGAATTGAAATTTTGAAGGCCTTTTGCGTTCCACATAGCTTCAGCAATCCGAAGGCATTGCTCAAATAAAGATCCTCAAAGGGAGAGTTACCAATTCCATTTTCAATTCAAAATCGCAATTGATTTGAAAAACGATGTGCTGGTTGGTCAACTTGTTAAATAATTTCTATTTTGTTTTCAGATGTTATTCGCACGTTGGTCGTACTGGGGGAGAGCAGCCTTTATCCCTGGGTAAAGGCTGTGGTTGGATGGGAACCATCGTACATGAGCTAGGCCATGCCATCGGCTTCTACCATGAGCAGAACAGATCAGACAGAGATGAATACCTCACCATCTTCTGGGACAACATCCGGGATGGTGAGTAAAGGGCATGTCACACGAGTCAATATTTGTCCACCCACCCAACCATCGACACAAATCATATCTTAACAATGTAAAAAGTCACAGGGGGTATTTTATTCCCCAACGATTTTTTTTTAGAACTAATATTCTTACGTTACTTATTTTTTTTAAATTTTGCAAACGTTTTGAATAGGTTAAAAAGTCACTCTATAAACTTTTGTTCCAAATTTATCTACAGCAGAAATAACTCTAAAATAATAATCACCATCAAATGTGTCGTCAATAGCCCACGCCTGCTCCCGGCTAAAATGTAAAACTCAAAAGTTTTTGCATTCGTCTGTCTGCTTTAAAAAAAAAAAAAAAAACTGAGGTTGAAAAAACGCGCCAACCACACAGGACCTGGTTGATCCAACCCAGTTCTTGAACCAATCAGATGCATAAATTACTGCTTTTTATTTGAATATGTACTGCGTCATTTAAAAGATGGCGACACTTATACAGCTACTTTTTCAATCACTCACCTTAGGCATGCATGCATTCAGCCAACATTGATGAGCAAACACTTATGTTTGTCAAACATGAAGATGAATTTTTATTTTTGACTTTCCGAAAATATAATATGCAAGCTACCGTGCGATCAACGCTGACATTATTAATGCTATGTCCAAAGACAGAGGCTTTAAAGGTCTGTTTTGAATTTAGATGCTTACCGGTAGATAGCAGCACGACTCAAAAGATTTATATATACTAGGAAGAAAATAGTGGGTTTGTGGCAATATATGCTAAAAACAAAACAAAAACAAAAAAAAAACTGCAAAAAGTTTAAGGTCTCTCATAATTTTCTGCTAAAATTGTGTTTTTTTTCTTGCTATTGTTCAAGTACAAACATTAAAACTTCAGGTTCTTCAATTTTCTTTGCTTTCTTATTATTTTTTCTATACTTTAAAAAAAAAAAAAATTAGCATTGTCTTCTTTCGCTAATCAAATATCTTCAGATGCTGTACACAACCTTAAGACCAGTTACTTATAATGCCAAAAAAGCTTTTTGTGGTTTCACACCATCCCTTTAGTTCGGGATGTCGGAATTTTCCGATAAGAGGAATAAAACTCGTTCGTACCTTTAAAACTGTCTTAGGTAAACCGCAGTAAATACAAAGATAAGGTGGACCACTTTTGCTCTGAAATAATTAGTCTTTTTCCGTATACTTACTTATACATTAGATTAATTGAGTGCCTGCAACAATGGTCCAAGTCTTTAGGGTAGTTACTGCAGTTTACCTGCCCTCGACCGTATAATCGGCTATGCTCGTGAAAATATTTCGTACTTTTTCATTGCAAAAGCCGATAATTCGAACCTTATTTATCAAAGAGTTCTATAGTAGGGTAGAGGAACGACTTGTACTGAGCTGCCATCGGCAGCCATGGCTTACTACGGAGCACAAATAGAGTGCCAGAAGTGCTAATTCGTCTATAATTTTGATATTGAGAAAGGAAGTACATCCATGACAAAGACGGGATGAGAACCCGCAACCGTTACAGCGCGCTGACTGCTCGCGTTATGGCCTGCTATCCAAACTACTCGGCCATCGGGCCCCACATGCCACCCTATATTGTCTCCGTGTTGGTCCATGGTGCGGTTGGTAGGTTCAGTCTCTACCCTACTATAGAACTAATTAGGATTTATTGTTTGACGTCATTAAGAGCTTCTGTAGTCTTAAAGTTGAGTGGATCATGGTTCTGCTCATATTACCTAATTCTCCAATGCACCATTTCCTTCAAAGGTATGGAGGACCAGTTCTTCAAGCTCCGTCCCGACCAAAACCAGCTCCTGACTCCCTTCGACTACGACTCGCTGATGCTGTATGGCTCCTACTCGTTCAGCAAGGACCGCAAGAAGCTCAAGACCATGGTGGGCAAGGACAACAAGTTCCTGCAGGAGGTCATCTCCAAGTACAAGCTCAGCAAGAGCGACATCCAGAGGATCAACATGCTCTACAACTGCACCAAGGCCTGAAATGATGACCACTAACGTGACGTCGCACCATCAAAATGTCCGATGGTAGTTTTGTAATAAAAATTGTTGAATGAAATATATATTGTTTTAATAAATATAAATGATTAGAATAAGCGATAAGAATTAACCAACTTAGATATTTATTACAGTAAATTAATCAAATGCGATAGTGAATTTTAATGGTTAAATTTCTTTCACCTATTACAAATTAGTGAGTTACAAATTTGCATACTAGTATTACAAATTGCTATTAACAATAAAAATGATAATGCAAAAGATCCTTTTTGCATATTTAACTTTACAGAACATTGCTAATCCAAACAAATAAATAAATAAAAAATATTTGTTCTATTTTTTATTGGAAATAAATCTCTTCTTTAGTGGAAAAGGGCCCCCTTGAAAGAAGTCGAAAAGGGGATTCCTCCGGTAAAACATATTCTTATTAATATTGTTATTATTTATTGGACACTGGTCTTTATTCCATTAATACATGTAGATATCTTTTATAAGATGGAGGCTTCTTTCACTTCCTACTTTTGTATTCAAAAAGTATTTGGTGAAGTTGTAAGATATGCCATTACTGTTGATTGTTAGAGATTTAAATAAATATTCACTTATCGTTCACAGATGTTTTTAGTCTCCTTTTTTTTTAAATCTTCACAGTATATTGTTACAATTTTATATTTGGATGTTTGAAAATGGGCACATTAGACATTGGCCGTCAACGGACTTGACTAAATTTAGTTTAGGTTAACCATTAAAAATATTTGGTACTTTTCTATTTTGTTGGGCTAAAATCTCGTCGAACATAATCATTTTGCGACAAAACACAATATGCCCAGTTAAGGTAGGCAAATACCCAATATTCTAAAATTTTTACTAAAACTTTAATCTTTTTCAAATTTGGCACAGCGATTTAAAATATAATGAACAATACTATTTAGGCATATTTTCTTATTTAATTATAATTTATTTATTTTTAACGGTGTTTTTCTACTAAAAAAAGAGGTTTATGCTAACAAGTCTACCACTTAGAATTTTCATCCTATAAACATTAATTATGCGTTAAATTCTTCGTTTTGAACTGATACATGCAATGACCCTCTAGAGTTACATACAAATTACTAGAAAAGAAGTTATTAAGAAAAGTGTTAGAAATTAACCACAAAAAAATGATATTTTTCGATTAACTTACACTTGGACATTTTTTTTAAAAAAATCTTATATATTTACACCTGATGTTAGAGGTTGGCACAGATATATATTGAAATAGCATCTGTAAAAAATTTCAGGTAAATTAATGTAAAACTTTTTATGCTAGAAGTGTTAGCGTAAACCCCTTTTTTTAGTAGAAAAACACTGTTTAAAATAAATCAATTATATTTAAATAAAAAAATTGCCCAAAAAAGCATTGTTTATTAAATTTGAAATCACTATGCCAAATTTGGAAAAGATTAAAGTAATAGTAAAAATTTTAGAATTTTGGGTACTCGCCTACCTTAAAGGATCCCAGTATGAACAGTTGCAGGTTACAATAGATATAATGTATTTGGTGACGGGTGTAGCATTTGGTTAATTTATCACTAGCATCAAAATTAATATTGTTGGAGAAAAATTGGATGTTGAAAACAAGAGTGATTCGTTTTGTTGAAAATTTGCATGTTACATTTATACAAGCATCAAAATTCAATAGTTTTCGATCACAATATGCTTCTTATGTCAAAAGTCGATACTATATTGATTTCTTAACTATAAATAATGAAATAAATTTATTAATAATCAACGCAAATGTATTTTTATAGTAATCAAAGTTGCACTTTTTGCTTTAAATATAATACTCATGCACTTTTTGAAATGTAATCTGGAACGCTATAACAACTAGGTCGGTAAACGCATGGATGTTTTATTTAGCAATACAGTGTTAGTTTATTTGTCTGTGTCTTCGTCATTATCTGTGTAAAAATAAGTCCTACCTCTTCGAAGAGTATGGCAACCATCATCCTTGATATATCCATAGACACGACAACAGCAACCACAATGGCCGCCTAACATTTGAGCAAAGCTATTCAAGTTCATTTTATAGTTTACCCAATAAACACGACGTGAGGGTGGAGTAAGGTAGGTTAGGTTAGTAATTTAGAACCAAGAGTCCACAATCAAGTGACTATATATGACACCTGAGTAGGCATCCAACGCAACTCGTAAGGGCGACATCGTACGCAACGTTGGGACTTTGGAGCATATTTAACGTGTACTCCTTCTACACGGGGACTATTCGCCGGACATTTTTTAATTTTTTTACTGCACTGGCCGTTTATAGGTCGGCAGTTACTTTGGATATACCCGGACCAACACCTGGAACCTTTCGCATACAAAGCCAGGGCAGGATATAAAGATTTGTCGCCTGTAGGCTACAATCGATTTGCCGACAGATATAGTTATTTTCGCTATTTTTTTCTACATATTAGAATCATCTATCCACATTCTAAATCGAAAGCGAAATAACAGGTGGATTTTTTAGACTGTTCAAATATTTGTCTTTCAACTTACAAATCGGGGGGGGGGGGTGAGTCTAATTGCCCTTGCACCACCATGTTTACTACTTAATGTTAGTACTATATATACGTTTACGATGTACACGTTAATGTAAAGTATTCGTTTCTTTATTTAAAATACTAGTATTTTTTATGTTGAATGCGACTTTAATTGTACTTAAATATATGCTCGCCCCTGAAATTTGCCGCTCTAGGCTACAGCCTACTTAGCCTATTGAGAAATCCGGCCCTATACAAGGCGTTCGCCTCAACCGACTGGGCGAGAGAGAAGTAAATTTTGCCTGTTTCAATCTACTATATATTATATGCATTGTTAAACAGCTGTTATTTACTTCCAAGGTGACTCCATCACATGGAGGATGCCGCTTCAATTGGATTGAAGGACATGGATATGACGCTTAGAGAAAAACGACTGTAAAAGTCTTCATTTTATTAAATTAAAATAAAATAAAGTAGTAAGTAAAAAAAGATTATAGCAAAAAGATAAAAATTCTCTCTCATCCTCTAGTCTACTGAAGGGCTTTCTAAGATGTGTATACGTGTGTCTAATCTAAAATTACGTCATAGCCTTGTGAGATAACGACAAAATATTGTGTTCAGATTCAGAATGAGATGCATCTGTAGAGAGTCTGCATCACATCTCGCTTTTTATAAACAATGGAAGTGCAATGAAATATCTCGTGTCTTGAATTCTAACGTGCGTTTTGAAAACTGGGAATAGGAAATGTAATTAATAACTGGTAACGTGGATTCTTGTTTGGAGTGTATTTACTAACTTGTTTTGTAAATACTAACTTATAACGCGAATGTGCTATCTTTATGTTTGAAATACTAACTTATATTGTAGAGAGTATATTATAGATAGATTAAGACATGGTGCTGGTTCAGGTTTTATGCGGCATAGCTGTGGCAATCTTTGCATACGCTGTGCATTGGTACATGAAGTTTAAAACTCGCTTGTACCACTGGAAAAGATTACCGTCAAAGCCTTCGAGTTTTTTGCTAGGGAACCTCCGAGAAGTCATTAAAGTGTACACAAGGGAAAACAAGTACCATTGGGGAGTGTGTAAGTACGAATTTTTTTACCATTTATTTTTGAAAATTAAATGTAAATATCATAATTCGAAAATATGTATAACTAATAGGTTATTTAGAGAGTGCCCACGTGGTTTTTCAATATCTTGCTATGCGAAAATATTTAGATATATTCCTGCCATAGAATTTATAAAAATATTAAATGATTCTCATAAATTCTATGGCTTTATATAGATTAGTTGAATTGACACTATCCTAGATATACACGACACGACGGTACCAATTGGAGATGGAGGGTCTCTTAGTTATGAACGTAGTTAATTTACAAGAAACCGACACCCGAGCAGGAACCTAAATTACATATCACAGGCAGAGGTTATTGTAAAATGTATCCACTTTAATTCAAAATACCAAAATTTAATTTAAATACAACAGTTTATATTATAAACCCCTGTAATTTTCCTGAAATATATACAGAGTTTAAAACTAAATTAAAAAATAAATAGCCAAAAGAAGTTTGTTTTTCTCCAATTTTAATATCACAAATTGATTCTAGGTTAGGTGTTTCTTATAGAATCTATTTTTAATTGCTTGAAAGTCATAGTCAACTAAAAGAGTTCCCGTGAAAACTAAGCACACTACCAGTTTGTGTATGAAGTATTTTTTTAAATTAATTTTTTAAAACTTGGGACTACGCTATTTAAGTTTTAAAATATGAGAACAATATATTGTCTGACAAACTAATACCGTTCCAGACATTTTGGAGCGAATAATGGGACAGAGTCTCCTGTACCAGAAAGAAGGGCTGTACGCCTTTTGGGTGGGCCCGACGCCGGTCATTCCCGTTTCCAGCCCAGAACTCATGGAAGTAAGTACATATTTTTACTGATTGTGAGAAGAGTGGATCAGAAGACAAAACAAATTCTGATGCGTCAGCAATTTGTATGGGAAAGAATGTATCGACGTCAATTAAAAGGTGGGAACTATTTTATGGATAGGAAAGACATTAACTGAGAGTTATTAAGAAAGAACAGTTATTTGTGTGATTAAGATTATAATTTTATAGAGAATTTTGGGATATATCACATAGATTTATCAATTTGGGAAAAAAATGCTATCTCTGCCGGAAATAAGAAATTTCAATATAAATTATTATATTGAATTTTATTATAGCACTAAACATTAAGAGTAATCATTTGGCACAAGATACTTATTACATAATAAAAACTAAAACAAGAAGAATGGATTTTAAGATGGCTTGTACAGTTCCTTCTTTTAGCCTTTTTTAGGAACTTTACATTCAAGGGCAATAGGAGTCTCAAAATTTGAATATAATTTCGATTAATTTAAGCAGTCGGGACCTGGGCTGGTGTTTAATATATAAATTTAAAATTTTTGCTACAAATGATGCCGTAAGTCATCAAACACTAAGGGTAAGATATTCATATTTTATGCCCTATAAAGTGGTAACAAAGTTGTAGCAAAATGAAATTTAAAATAGGGAAATAAGTTTCAGGAACTCATACATATTAGCAATTGACAACGATCAGTTAAAAATAAAATAAATGATGCTTTACACTTTTGAAGAAAAACTTTGAAAGAGGCACTTACCCAAAACTACGTGCCATGTCTCTTTGAATGAAATGTTTTTGTTCTTTATTTAATTAACACTTTTGGGGATGCCGACTTTTAAGCGGCATTTCCTCGGAATAACTTTTCCAAGCCTTTGTGTTTGAAATGATTTTTAAATGAATATGTTTCTTGCTTATCTATATTTCTTTTCTGATGTGCAGAAGGTACTCTCGAGTAGCGTGTCCATCGAGAAGTCTTTCGAGTACGACTTCTTCCGCAAGTGGCTAGGCTTAGGACTCCTCACCAGGTAAAACACCTATCATATTAGAGAGGTGTACGAAAGACAGATTTGATTTATTCGTATAGCTTCTCTTAACACTATTTTTAAATTAAAAATATGTTTCTTTATAGAAATCCATTAGTTTGAAGGATCGAAATACATCCTTATTTTTTTTTAGTGGCGACGCCAATCTTTTAAGACAGGGATGCTGATAATATAAAATATATCGCGTTTCTTTCTAAGACCTTACCAAAAATCAATGGCAAGGTTTTCTCATTACCTATGGGCCAACAGCCTATTCTGTTTAATTTTCATTCACTATTGAATAAGTATACTTTGGTTATAGTTATTTTTCCTATTTGGAAATAATTGCAACTATTTACCTTTCCTCTCATATTACAATGGTTAAAGGGAGTAGTGTCTCAAGCATTTTTGTTCTCCAGATTTAATAAGGTTCCTGAAAACGAGAAAGGTCTAGTTAGGGAAAAACATAAGCGGTGTAACCGAAAAATCAGTGGATATTAGTACGAGTCTGTTTCTTACTATTGAACCAGTTAAACCAAAAACCTGCTACATTCTAAAAAGCTAAATATCTCTTAAATTGGGTTACTAACAACCACATTTAATGAATGTACGTTTGTCTAAGTCTGGCAATAGCAAAGGCACTTTAGAGAAATTGTGTTTGTCGTGTACTTGCTCGCAAATGCACAGCTCTCTTGAAAGCCGTCGCCATCGACATTGCCGACGTGACAGCATTGTGTAGACCAAACACTTTCTTGATAAGTATCTTGTGACAGGTGTATTGTTTTGGGGAAAAGCCCTAGCTAATTTAACCCTCTAATGCATACTGTTGCCGTTTGGCAACAAGTAACATAATCCACTTTATTATATTAAAGTAGAGCGCCCTCTCTACAAATCTGTGATTTTTTTTTTCATCTATTACATTCCATTTTGGAGTTTTATTTACTATTAATCCTCCTTGATGCCAGTAGTAAAAGTGTATTCAAAATTAAAGAGTGAGGTTATGAATTGTTGCGAAAATTACGTTTTTGGCAGTATTCAAAGTATTATAATTTTAGCACTAAATATACAAACAAATTGTTTTGAAAAATTAATTATAGTTAAAGAAGGTTATTTTGAAATATATTTAGTAGTTTTCTAGTCACTATTATCAAAATTGGAATTTTGTAGTTTATTGTAATATGAAAAAAAAAATGAAATTATTTAAACTCTAATGCAGTTAAATTTTTTTCAGTATTTTTCCCTTAATGTACGAGTATTAAAGATGCAATATAGAGTTTTGGGATGAAAAAAATCATATATCAGAGGGTTGAAATTGTCAATGTAATCATCTTGCACTGTAGGTACTGAATACTGGAGCAATTGTATGCGAAACGGACCTTAAATACTTTTATTATTGTGATTGATTGATTGGTGATGACATGCTTTATCTATAATAATAAAAGAGAGAGTCTGTCTATCTGCCTGACTGTGTGTATGTCTGAGGATCGCAAAAGACCTACTTAGACTGCTTTAAAAAATTCAAATTTTTTAATATAGATTCCTTTTAATGCCTACGTGTGCACCTGAGGCTTAGTTTTTTCATATTTGATTGTGATTTTTAATTAATATAATTAGTTTCAAAAAAACGTCATCCACGTGGATTGCGGGACCATAACAGGGCTTGAAAATACATGGACCGGGCCGAAACGGGGGCTTGAAGCCATCCTCTATTAGTTTGATTGATTGAGTTTGGTTGAGATATGCGCTCGCCCTAAGGCTGCTTCATCCTCTATTAGCGTTTGCTTTTTTAAGTGCGCATGCGCCAACACGAATTTAATTTTGTTTTTATTTTGAGTGTATTTTCACAAGTAAGCATGCCTCTAAAAGGAAGCAATGCGAAGTTATCGGGTTCCCAGTAAGGCGAGACCATACTGCTAGTTATGAATATTTATTATGATTGTTTTCAGCACTGGTACAAAGTGGCGCAACAGAAGAAAGTTGCTCACGCCGTGCTTCCACTTCCGAATTCTGGAGGACTTCCTTCCCGCCTTCGACGAGCAGTCGCGCATCCTCGTCTCCAAAATAGATGATAGACGAGGAGACGACCACGTCCACGTCATGCCCCTCGTCACCTTGTGCACCCTGGATATAGTGTGTGGTGAGTTGTCAAATTTCATCTTAATCCTTCTTTTCGTAGATACAAGTTCGTTCCCACTTTCGCCGAGGATAATGTTTTACACTTAGAAAAATACTTTCATTCAAGCAGCATAAGTGGAACACAAGCAATGTTTATTGAAAATGGCAACATTGTAATGATGATGTGTTGATTCAATATATAAACTGTTTTGATGGCATACGAGAAAAAAAATGAGTGCCGTTCCAACACACCTGACAATAGCTAGGTTCGACTGTCATTACATACCACATTGACACAAAAAAAATGAAAGTATAGTGCTACTTAAAATATGTTTAAAAAATTATAGCATTCATTAAGTTTCTTAATTTATATATTTTTTTTTTGTATCTTTAGTACTTTTATGAGAAGATCCTGAGCTACATTTCCGGAGCACACGTGCAATTATTTTAACACAATTTGTGTGTATTATTATTCTGTCACAATACTAATCTTGTATTGTTTCAACATAAACTGTAGGGACTGGAATAAAGTATTTTTTTATTTGAAAGTCAACCCAAGTGTTTTTTTAGTGTAAGGCATAAAGAGCAAAGTATTCGATAATGCCATTTCTATGATGTGTTATACGGCAGCGAAAATCTTACTGAAAATTTTACGCCACTTTTAATGTTAGCAATGGGACTCGAGGACTGCGATTAAAAATTAATTTAAACTTTTAATAGTTTACTTATTCTCTTTTCAGAAACTTCAAATTAAGCTTCTTTTAAGAGTAGAGGTTTACGGTTTTAACCAACCTTAGGGGAGAGTGTTGTACCTTGGGACACTGACAATTTCTTAGAATCTATTGGCAATATTCATACATTGTTTATTTCTAATAGTAGCCTTAACCAACAGACATCATCAAAATAAAATGTAACACTAGCATCATTGAATTGATGAATTGGCGACAAAAAATAATATTTCATTACCCCAAAGTAAATATTTTTCTCATTCTAATATAATTTTTTACCTTTGTACTTTAACAAAAAGTCAACTGCATTTTATTTTCTTCATAAAAGAAAAGATTTTAAAATATTTTGGTTTTGAGAAAATAATGATAATGCATTTAGATTGGCCACTATCTTGCTTTTATTTAAACCATGTAGTGTGTTGTACCTTGGGACAGTAAAGCATATTGTATCATCATACAATGTGAAAAAATTTGGACTTGCAATTTTGCTGTATAATTTAAATTATTCTTGAATTATGAAGTTTTATTTGTGTATTTCCTTGGAAAAACAAAAAAATTTGTTTCCTGACACAAATTAGTTCAAGTGTATGACTATTGACTGAATTATAAAGTATGTCCCAAGGTACAACATCATATTGTACCTTGGGACAGTTTATCCTCTCTACTTTAAATGAGTGGCAATTTTTTAATTTCAAGCTGCCAGAATTTAAAAAATTATATTATCGAGGAATATATTGGTGTGTTGAAATGCTGCTTTTAAATTTTTATTTTGACTATGCATTTGGACTTGCAATTTTGCTGTATAATTTAAATTATTCTTGAATTATGAAGTTTTATTTGTGTATTTCCTTGAAAAAACAATAAAGTTTGTTTCCTGACACAAATTAGTTCAAGTGTATGACTATTGACTGAATTATAAAGTATGTCCCAAGGTACAACATCATATTGTACCTTGGGACAGTTTATCCTCTCTACTTTAAATGAGTGGCAATTTTTTAATTTCAAGCTGCCAGAATTTAAAAAATTATATTATCGAGGAATATATTGGTGTGTTGAAATGCTGCTTTTAAATTTTTATTTTGACTATAATTATCGAAGAAAAAAATTAAAATGTAAAAATTGTCCCAAGGTACAACACTCTCCCCTACCTATGTTTGCAGTCTAGCTAGAGCTTGCTTCAATTTGGTTAGCACAATGTCTAAATTTATTTACAAGATGTGTTTCAAAATAAGAATTAGTTTATTCTTTTTAAGTATGCAGTATTTTTTGTTTGCAGAAACAGTGATGGGATATCGCATCGGAGCACAAACGGGGCAGAATTTAGATTATACGACAGCGATTCAAAAGTAAGCACTGACTCCTTTGAGAATTAAAGATGCTTGTATGATTTCCTTAAATTAAGTGCTCTTAAAAACGACAACAAATTGTTTAAAATATTAATCCTGATTTACAACTATAAATACAAGAAAGTTTATAATTAGCATCTGATTAATACAATTCATATGCATGCATATCTAAAACAGCAACAAACAGATGGGCATTTACATCAATGAGCAAATCTCTAAAACATGTTAATCTGAGTAATCATATTATATCAAGAACAAAGTTTTGAAATAAGAATTCCATAAATTTAAGACATCTCAATCATTTCAGCAACCAACAATGACAGTTTGTAATTTTTCTTTTCAGTTTAGGGGATTTCTTCAACCAGAGAACTATTAGGCCGTGGCTTTTTTCCGACTTTTTGTTCGATCTATCTCAGATTGGGCGAGGGTTCAACAAGGATTTACGCACCATACACGGCTTCACCAGAAATGTGAGTATGTTTGAATTTATAATGTTTAAGGAGAAATTTTAGGTAATGAATCGTTGTATATCCAAGAATAATCGGTAAAAGTGAGGCAAATAAGACAGCATGCGTTTTTTAAACTGTGGCTGAAGTCACGATTGGCTGAAGTGTATATTTATTTCCACAGAATTATATTTAAATTAAAATTTTAAATTGAAAATCAAAATCCTTTACATTTATACTTCTATGTTAGATGATAATAAGTGCCATACTCAAATTTTAAAATTTATCAAAATTAGGAGATATATATTTTTTATAAATTGGTAATTTGTTTCTACGTTTATATCTATCAGAGGGATGACAAAAAGAAGGGTTAATGAAAAAGCTTTCTAAAAGAAGTGAATCAAGAGGTTAATCTAGACATGTTAGAACTGTTATGTTTCCGTCGGGGGCTGGGGAGCCCAGTCGGTTAGGCATTCGCCTAGCATGTGGAAGAATCCAGGTGTGAGCCCGGGCATCGCCAAAATAACTGCCAACCTAAGAATGGCCGTGCAACCAAAAATGTCCGACGAATAATACCCCTTGTAGATTGAGTGCCTGTTAAATATCCTTCAAAGTCCTAACGTTGCGTACGATGTCGCCCTTAGCGGTTGCGTAGGGAGCCTATTCAGGTGTCGGCGCGTCACTCGACTGGGGTACTAAAATACGACGCCCGTCGCCAATAACCCTCGTGTAGCTCTAGTGCAACGATAATTCAAACTAAACAAAACACTGTTTCCGTCACAGGTCATCAAGCAAAAGAAGGACGCTTTTAAACGAAAAGAATCGGGGCAGTCTTTTCCAGAAGGCGTAAAAGAGGAAACTGAGGACGGCAGGAGGAGGCGTCAGGCGTTGATGGACCTCCTCCTCAACATGTTCTTCGATGGCGGACAACTCACCGAGGAGGACATTCAGGAGGAAGTCGAAACATTCATGTTTGCTGTGAGATGAAATTTTAGCTCTTTAACCCTCTAATGCATATTGTTACCATATGGCAACAAGTAACATAATTCACTTTATTCTATTAAAGTTGAGCTCCCTCTCAACAAATCTGTTTTTTTTTTCATCTGTTACATTAGATTTTAAGGTTTTAGTTACTAATAACCCTCATAGATGACAGTAGTAAAAGGGTATTCAAAATTAGAGTGAAGTTATTAACTGTTGTGAAATTACGTCTTTGGCATATTCAAAGTAGTATAATAATATTATTAACAAATACAAATGCTTTAAAAAAATAATTATAGTTCAAGAGGGTTATTTAAAATATATTTAGTAGTTTTTTAAGTCATTCCTATCAAAATTGGAATTTTGTTGTTGGTTTTCATCGTATGCAATTATTGAAATTGCAATTATTGAGATTCCAATGCAGTAAATTTGTTTCAGTATTTTCCCCATAATGTATTGTAAGGATTTAAAAAAAACAGACTTTAAAGAACGTGACTGAAGATGTTATAAATTTATGTGTGGCAATGTTGTTGTGGAAAGAAAAAGAAAATGGAGGTTGATGTTCTAAACGCTCTTGTAAATATATGTTAAAACTAATAATTTATTTATAACGCTACCAAAGACGACTGAATGCTCAAGTAAAACGTCACAGTACGAGTATTAAAGGTACAAAAATATATTTTTTCGGAATGAAAAATAAAATCATGCAATACACGGTTAAGGATCCGGCAGTCTACAAGATGAGAGATGATTAGCTGATGGGTTAATTTAAAAACTAACCAATCAATCGCCGTGATTTCTGTATGAATCCAATGAAATTGGCCATTGGAAAATAACGTTTAAGGACTGATATTGTTTTTCTCTACTGTCCATAAAATACAGAAATAAGCTGTGTCTCCCGAAATACACATGTTACACACTCTTAAAACGAACGAGCGATTTTTACTCAGTCTGAGTTAATTTCACTCCTCCAGTCTAGAAAATGCACTTTTCCCATAGGAGTGGATCCTTTGCGTGTTAAACCTCCGACAGGATCACTCCAAACGAGTAATTTTAACTCAGTCTGAGCTAATATTCACTCCTTTCCAGTGTCGAAAATGCACTTCTCCAACTGGAGTGGATTTCACTCTTTTGTTTTAAGAGTGCAGGAAACATGGTTTCTGCTAACAAAAATGTTTAAATGGAGATGGTTAAGAAACTAATGATGATCAAAAATAACAAAAATGGTTTTCGGTAAACAAAAGTCTTCATAGCTACGTTAAACAATACAGCTTATTAGCTGAAATATAACTTTTCACTCTATTAAATTTTAAAGTTCATAAAGTCCATAAAAATGTGCAGGTTTGGACCAATTCAAATTGGTAATCTTCAAAGTTAAGTAAATTAAAAAAAAACATATTGTTGCAGGGTCACGAGACAACTGCAGCTGGTGTGACGTACGCCCTGTACTGCTTAGGGCTGTACCAGGACATACAGGAGAGGCTGCACGAAGAGCTGGACGCCATCTTCCAGGGAGATGACGTCAGAGCTGTGACGATGGACGACGTTCGAGAGATGAAGTACATGGAATGCGTACTGAAGGTATCCTTGTGACAATGTTTAGTTTTCAGGAGCAATAGTAGAATTCAATAGTAAATTGAAAATGTACTTTACATTGCAGTGCACTATAAAAAAACCTAGTTTATTGCAGAAAATTTACAAAATTTACGTTAGCTAAATTTACCGAAAATACCCCTGATGCTACAGAAAGAATATGTTGACAGAATACTGTTTCAATATGACAGCATGTGATTCAGTGTACTTTCGTCGTTTACGTGTATCATATTATCTTTTCATAATCACGATTTAAATATCGATTCTCAATACGTGCAATCTCTGTAAGTGGTTAAATATAATCATTTTATAAATAATACGTGTATTTTTAAAAATCGAGAAGTAAGTTTACATCAAATTTGCTTAGGCTTGATGTACCGAAATTTTATGTAGGGAAATAACACTAATATTGTTTTCTCATAGATTTTTGTACAGTGTATTTTGAAAAATATAATTAAAATATGTAAAGTTATCTACTCATCATCGTAGATAATTTAAAATTGAAATACCTTTTCATCAAAGCATTTCATTTTGTTTCAGGAATCTCAAAGAATATATCCATCTGTACCATTGGTAGGAAGAAAAACGGCTGAAGATATTGAACATAGTAAGAAACTTGTATAAAGACCCTAATACAAATAATTTATCTTAATTGTCTTCATTTAAGTAATTTTTATAATTTAAGGAGTTTTAAGGGGATGCGGTATCCAAATTATTTTTAGAAATATCAGTATAAACTCGGAAATTATAGTGTTTTCATGTAATGTTTACTCTACCTAATTATTATCCAGCTATAAAAAAATTATATTTAAAAGTAATTTTTCACTTGTTTAAAAAAGTTAAAATTTTAAACTTCTTTAAAACGTTACCCCTCTTTCAATTTTAAAAACAACTCCACCAAACTTTCATAGTTTGTTTTTAGAACTATTTGTTCGAGAACTGTGCATGAATTTTAAAAATTCGAGATACCGTGAAATAAATTACATGCTTTTATACTGAAAATCTCAAATAAATCAAAAAAATATATAAATTGTTGAATTCAACATTAAAAAAAATAATCTATTCATAATCGACTTAATTTTGTGCACAATTTTGTGCATCATTTATATGAAAAAAAATTCTAAAAATTTCGAAATTCTAACTTAATTAGAACAAAAGCCTTAGGGATTTATTAAACACAATACTTGAAAAAACGCGAAACAGAGAAAACGTGTTGAAAGCAGACGAAATGCAGGTACGACAACTTGAAGGGTGACTGCATAAAATGTTTAATAACTGTTTTTCTGTTGAAGATATTATTATAAAACCTTCAGTAAATGTTCCGAAAGATATTGTGAAAAATAAAAAGTTAAATGTGAAAAGTTGATATTCTGACCAATTTTTGGGTACCGTATCCGCCTTAAAGGTGAAATTGGGTCATCGCTGCATTGTTTCCCAAAATAAAATAGCAAAATGTGCATTAGCATGACCTTTATATAAATTTGTTTATTGTTTCACCTAAATGCATCAAGGCCATTTGAAACATAAAATTGAAGAAACCTAAGAAATCATAAAAAAGAATAATTATAGAAAAACAAACTCCTCTTGACCTCGGTTCTGAATTACTAGGCGTCGTCAATTATGGCCAATTACTGCCAACACAGCGAATTACGCCTCGTAATTTAGAATCCAGGTCAAAAGACGAGTTTTTTTTTTTCAAAAAAAAATGGAATGATAAAGAAACTCGTCTCTTAACTGGGGTTCTAAATTACGAGGCATTACGGCCAACACATCCAATTACGCCTCGTAATTTCGAACCCTGGTCAAGTGACGAGTTTGTTTTTTATGATTCCATTCTTTTTCCCCCTTCTTGATTAGTAAGTATCTCAAAGTTTTTTGCATATGGATTATTTATTTAAGCTACAGACGACTCCGAATAGCGAGCGTTATTTTATTACCACCCTGTATATATGCCGTACCCTACCCCTACCCTACATGTTTCGTGCGAACTTAAATGTTTTATCTGACTGGAAGCTTACTGAATTAGTGTTGCCTTCTATTCCGCAGACGGATTTACAATCCCTAGTGGCAGCGAGGTCCACTTAAATTTCATGTGTCTTCACCGGCGCCCGGACTCGTTCCCGAACCCGGAAGTGTTCGACCCGGACCGATTCCTGCCGGAGAACGTCCTCAAGAGGCACCCGTACGCGTACGTCCCCTTCTCGGCAGGACCCAGGAACTGCATAGGTGATTACATTTCCATATTTAATTGCTTATTTTACACCTATGTTTGCCGCCCCGGTGGCTCAATCGTTACGATGCTGGCCTTTGGTGCTGCTGGGGTCGGGTTCGAATCCCGGTCAGGCATGGATGTTTGTGACAGTCAATAAATGTTGTTATTTGTCTATGTGTTTGTGTCGTCTCTTTCTTTGTGTG
Organism: Hylyphantes graminicola; assembly: GCA_023701765.1. Classification (NCBI taxonomy): domain Eukaryota; kingdom Metazoa; phylum Arthropoda; class Arachnida; order Araneae; family Linyphiidae; genus Hylyphantes; species Hylyphantes graminicola. The sequence goes on along the minus strand of CM043113.1, from coordinate 66,747,984 downwards.
TCTCTTGTGCTTGCATCATTTCTGGGGTTTAGTACAATAGACTTAAAGTCGCAGTGCTTGGCGATCTTGCCCCCCACCAAGAAAGTCAAAGTCAGAGTCATACACCTAAGTTTACACTCGGGGTTTTGCTTTTTCTATAACATTATTTTTTCTATATCTTACTAAATACGTCAACAAAAAATAAATGCACAAGTTTAAACTTTTCCTATTGCATGTCGCATTATACTCTTTTTTTTTATGATACCTTAACTAGTAATGCGCCCTAGGGAGGAGCATAGGCTTTATAGCCCGTTACAAGACTCGCCAGAAGTGACGCAGACACAAGAGACACCCGTAGAAAGGACGGCACAAACACATAGACAAATAATAACATTTATTGACAATCACAAATATCCATACCTTACCGGGATTCGAACCCGAACCAGAAACTAAAAAGGCTAGCTCCCTAAACGTTGTGCTGCCGAGTTGGCACTCTATTTTAATAACAAGTAGCAGTTTCAGAGTAGGTGTGTAACTTGCAGAAACGAGGCTCATTTTCAATTGTTCTTATTTTAATACAGAACAACCGATGCGTGTTTAGCTGAAGTTCTATGCATTATCTACATTAGTTATAATAATTACACACAGCTTCGATAAAAAAAGCTTAACCTTTGATTAAAATAAGAGCTTAGGAAAAACACATATTCCTGTCCCGCTAAAAAAAAGTTTGAAATCTGTATAAAATAAGGCTTTTTTTTAAATTCAGGATAGGGGTAGGGTAGGGTATTTTACATATATATTCCGACTTGTGTGCTTGCTCAGTGAGCCGCTTATAAGTCTTCGTCAAGTAAGACAGACACAGAAAGATTTTGTACTGTCACAAAGAGAGGATATACACCCAGGGCGAAGGCGGGAATCGAACCCGCGCCCGTTACAGTACGCAGACTGCTGGCCTGCGATGCTTACCACTCGGCCATCCGGGCCCCCAGGAATCAATAACCCAAGTTAGCTAGGGCATGAGGACGAATCATCTCTTAATCTATCTCGTAACATTTTTTGTCATGCTTTAGGTCAGAAGTTTGCCCTTCTGGAGATGAAAGTGATAGTGGCCAATATTCTGCGCAAGTTCCGGGTGGTGTCACTGGACCCGAGGGACAAGGTCTTTGTCAAAGTGGAGTTCACCCTGAAACCCGCTGAGCCCATGAGGCTCAAATTCCTACCCAGGACACCTGTTGCTGATGAAGATCCCGCAAGCTTATAGATCCTAGTGAAAATGAATTGCGTGGAGCAATCAAAGGGACATTATTTTATAACCAGCACTTATAATGTTGACACTTAACCCTTTCAGTTACAATTAAACACTGTCGGCGCGTCGCATTATCAATACCAAAATCTCCAAGCATGTCATCGCCAATTTCAAGAGCTTCGGCTCCGGTAAGCAATGGCGGGATCTGATGGTACCCGGCTTTATCCCCCACAATCTGGAAAGGAGTGCTGCAGTCGCCAGCTTTCGCATGGCCACCGGACACGATTATCTGCAGGCCCATCTCCACCGCATTGGTGTGACCAATACGGACATTTGCCCACTCTGAATGCCGCACGTCTGAAAGGATGGTTGCGGGCCAACTGCTGTCGTGTATTGGATTTCAACACCTATCTCCAAACTTGACTTCTCGCTACTGGGGGGCTCGCCGTCTAATATGGCTCAACCACCACTGACGACATTGGCTAAACTATAACTAGTTACAATGACAATTTGGCATCATCATTTTAGAATATTTTTTTTCTGATCGTCTATAGCCCTTTATGATGTCAAGAAACGCATCATTTGATTCTTCAAACTTTTTTCTATTGGGAAATTTTTTTTATTAATCCCAAATGTCAACCCTATTATTTTTTTAATTATGATCAGAAACATGATGATGCCAAATGGCATCACTGGCACTGAAATGGTTAAACCTGCTCGGCCCATGATGTTCAAGTTCTTGTACATGCACATATTTTTGCTAGATTCCCTTCAATATCTTTGCTCTGGGCGAAAATTGGTTCTATAGTGCAATCAAAGGCAAAGGCCTCTTGTATATGATACACGAATTTGTGAAATTGATTGGATTTTGACTTGAAATGTCTCTAACAAGATGATTGAAAAACAATTATACCATTTAATGCTATACAGTTTTTCTGCTGGTATTATCATTTTTGGTTCGCACCTAGTACAAGTTAAACGTTACAATATTTTCTTGCTTGTGCTTGAGTGTCGGTGAGCGAAATTATGTACTGAACAAAGAACTACTACAACATGGCGGTAAACACATGCTTGCATTTTCTGCGAATGACTTACTGTATGGGGTAGTTGTATATACAAAAGGCTTAAACAACATCGAATAAAAGCAGGAGTCTTCTTTAACCTACTCAATCACCAATCAGTCTAAAAATAATGTCCCCTGATTTTTTTTTTGTTTGAAACGTTTGCACTAGAGCAAACGTCTCTTTAAACCTGATCATTTGAATATACCTATAAAATCATTCCTCTATATTCAATCACAACAGAAAAACATATTTATATGCTATTCCGTCTTTAGAAAAGGTTGAAAGAACTGTTTGTTATTTTACTGAGTTCCGATTCCCACTCCTACACAGACCGAAACAAATCCAACAGCCGTCGAAGAAAGTGCCACCTCCAGCTCAATATGCGAATCCATCATTTGCTAAGTTCCGGGTGGGTCTGCTAATGAGCATATTTAAATATTTATAGAAAAGGAAATGGCAACGGCAGGTGTTTCTAGCACGACACTTGCAGCGGGTATAAATGAAGGAGATCTTATCTCGGATTAAAAAAAAAAAGAAATGTGTGTGTGCCATATGGACTCCTAAACTAGACAAACCTTTGCGTATTTATTTAGAAAACAAAATTGTGTGGTCCTTAAGTTACGTCTTTTGACTTTTTAGAATTCAAAATGTTCTATTTGTGGAGAAAATTGGAATTATCTACCTACACCATTTTCGCTCAATCGTTAATCATTGGTTTTTATATCGTGTTATACCATTAGATGAAGACATTAAACTGAAAATCAAAAAACATTGAAATTAAGTATGTTTATTTTATTATACTGCTATTTTACCTTCAAAAACTAAATGCGTAATTTGGAAATTAAATGTTATGTTTCAAGTGACTTAGCATTCATTGTAGGATTTATATCATTGTTTCAGTGATGGACTACTTTCAGCGGCACATATGTGCATTTTACCTGTCACTGCTAGTTGACTTGGTTCAGTTGACCTTTTGATTTAGCTTTAGAGTTTTTTCTTCGATAAATGCATATTTACATTAGTACTCATTTTCAACTTGACATTGATTTAAAAAATCGAAGATCAATAAACAAATTATTTTAATCCAGCATATATGTTGCCAAACAAGATCTAAAAGATATCAGTTATAAATATGATGTGGTTTTTTTTTCAAAGATCTTACACTAGAGCTGCGTATTAGGGCTTTATGTACCCTTCTTTTCCAAATTCGTAACCAAGCTCAATAAATTATCATCTAAGACTTCGCCAAATGGGCAAAATGGTTCTTTTTAATACTCTATAGGCGATTGGTTTTTGAAAGTCATCAGTTCTTCACGCTAGAGGTTAATAATGTTAGATACCGACAGATTACCAAAAAGGCAGTTTGTTAAATTGAATTTTTGAAAGCATGAAAGGCGCATGATTTCTGTAGCAGTTCTGTAACGTTTATGTTCGATGCATAGTTTTTTTAGTTAAAAAAATGCTGCGACAATAGTGTAGTTGTAGTGCTAAATAAAAGGTGGATGGAAGAAAGTTAAAATTAGTTTGAAAGAACGTTCTTCAAACCAACAAGATTTTAACTTAAACCTGCAAAATACCTTTAAAAGATGTCTTAGTTTACACGTACCCTTATTTATATAACTCAGTCAGAAGTCAGAGAAACATAAAAACCTTGAGATGAAGCAGTAATATGGATAGCAAGCTCCAACACATGTTGTCTCATAAAGTTACGGTCGTCAAAAGAAAGAAACGGGAGGAAGGAGACTTTTTACGACATTCTTACTGACATCAACTTTCGAAAAGGGCTAATCTATTTTTGTAACAACATCAAAACTATTTAAAAAAAAATTATGACAACGACGTATCCCAAATTTTTAAAACTGGGTTTTCCTCAAAACTTTTTCTTTAGTAATTTTAAAAAGTACACTCCTCTGAAAGATACATATATCTAAACCTAATTACATGAGGGGCTGGGGAGCCCAGTCGGTTAAGCACTCGCTTAGCATACGGAAGGTCCCAGGTTCGGGTCCGGGCATCGCCAAAATAGCTGCCGACCTATAAACGGCCCGTGCAGCCAAAAATGTCCGACGAATAATACCCCGTGTAAAGGAGTGCACGTTAAATATCCTTCAAAGTCCTAACGCTGCGTACGATGTCGCCTTTAACGGTTGCGTTGGGTGCCTATTCAGGTGTGGCTCGTCACCTGACTGTGGTTCTAAAATACGACGCCCGTCGCCAATAGCCCTCGTGTAGCTCTAGTGCGACGATAATTCAAACCAAACCAAACCTTAAAAAATTTATGACAACGACGTTTCCCAAATTTTTAAAACTGGGTTTTCCTTAAAACTTTTTCTTTAGTTATTTTAAAAAGTACACCCCTCTGAAAGATACATGTATCTAAACCTAATTACATGTCACCTAACTGTGGGAGTTTTCCAGCTACATATAATTTTTTTTTAAATATACATTTTTTTTTTAATGTTCCTAAATTTTGAAACTTAAGTCAGGATGAGTCATTTATAATATCCAGTTCAGAAATATAATTTAAATATATAAATTTAATATTCAGTTAAAAAATGTAAGTTAAATATATTCAGTGAAATTAAGTTTAAACTTCAGCCAATTTCCTAAAATGCTAATCCCCTCTCAGACGGTAAAATGAATAATTGACTGCTAAAAATTAAATATTATAAAGATATTAATAGGTATAAGGGTTTAAAAAATTCTGCTCTGATAAAAGAAAGTAACTTTATAATTCTGATTTATAGAACTGGAAGTATAAGGATGTTGGTATGTTTTGAAATATCATCGAACTAGAGCTACACACTACACAGTTCTACGGAGCTTGGGATAGAGAGAGCAGGGGCAAAAGTACAAAAGTTGTAAGACCTTTCATGCAAAATAGTATGTGTGGGCAGTTCTACCATAATTTTTAATTTCATGTATAAAAAACCTGAAAAAAAAATATTTTTTCATAATCACTTAAGGTAGGCGAATACCCCAAATTCTAAAATTTTTACTATTACTTTAATCTTTTCCAAATTTAGCATAGTGATTTCAAATATAATGAGCAATGCTTTTTAGGCAATTTTTTTTATTTAAGTATAATTGATTTATTTTAAATGGTGTTTTTCACTTAAAAAAGGGGGTTTGCGCCAACACTTCTAGCATAAAAAGTTTTACATTAATTTACCTGAAATTTTTTACAGATGCTATTTCAATATATATCTGTGCCATGAATCTCTAACATCCGGTGTAAAAATATAAGTTTTTTTTTAAATGTCCAAGTGTAAGTTAATCGAAAAAATCCTTTTTTTGTGTGGTTAATTTATAACATTTTTCTTAATAACTTCTTTTCTAGTAATTTGTATGCAAATCTAGATGGTCCATGCATCAGTTCAAAACGAAGAATTTAACACAAAACTACTGTTTATAGGATGAAAATTTAATGTGGTAGACTTGTTAGCGTAAATCTCCTTTTTTAGTAGAAAAACACCGTTTAAAATAAATAAATTATATTTAAATTAAAAAAAATGCCTAAATAGTATTATTTATTATATTTGAAATCACTATGCCAAATTTGGAAAAGATTAAAGCAATAGTAAAAATTTCAGAATTTGGGGGAATTTTGGGTATTCGCCTAATGAATGTTTGTCAAAAGGTTTATAAGGGTTCTAGAATTTCGAAAAAAAGTTCAGCAAAGCTCATTTGTAAAAAACAAAAATAATAAGGGATGGCAGTTTTTGAAAAAAAAACGATGCGAAAGAAACCGGTCTAAACCGTCCTTACAAAAATAACTGTTTTTCAATGAAACCGAAATCACAAAAAAACAGTTTGTCTTAAAACTGGTTTTCCATCCCTAGAACATTACGACGGTAATGATCTGAAGGTCAGGAGCGGTAGGTAAGGACATTCACGCTGTTTTCCGGTCTTTTTTTGTGTTGAAACTAACTCCAGTTTAATAAAAATGGATTATTTTACTTCTTGTACTCCACTTAAACATATTTATACAAAAAAAAAATTCAACTAGCAAAGAAAAATTAACCATAAACCTGTACTGGGAGACTGTATAGGGAAGCAATAAAGCCTCGCAGCCAATTTAAGTAATTTTTTTTAAATTTTGGGATCATTGATGAATTTTAGCAAAAATCTGTGGCTACTTACTGAAATGTGAGTTTTCTGCAATACAGTTTTCATGGTTGAAGAATCACTGTAGCTCAATCCAGTGCCTCTCTTCACCTCTTTAGAAATGAGGTCAGTGAATGTTCCACAACCCAGGGACAAAGTTAGGAGACAAGAAAAACACATTATAAATATTAAAAGCCAAAATTTAATTTAAGGAATTTGTTAAGCTACTTTAGAAGTTCAATTTAAAAACCAAATGAATGTAATTTTTAGCACAAAAATGTTTTAGCTTGAGCCGTAAACTAAAAAATGTGACATTCGGGACACACGACGGTAAGGACTTTTCAGCATTGTTTTGTGTTCTAAAATTTTTTTGGAGTTTCGTTGCTTTAAAATTCCGTTTTGCAATTATATAAGGACCAGTCTGTTAGTATAATAAGAAAAAATGGTAAAGAAATATTAATTGTTTTAAAATTTATGACCAAGGGACATAAAATTAAAAAAATATGGTAGAATTGCCCGTATATATAATCGGCACGATGGTCAACATGCAATTCAGAAGTTTTTTTTTATTCTTCCAAATTTTAAAAACTTAACTATATAAAGCTTAAAATACAGATCAAAAAAGAAATATTCAACCAATTCAAAGAATTGAAACCAATATTTAAAAAAGTTCAGCAGCATATTTAATGTTCAGTTATGAGGAACTTGGTACAAAAGAAAATTAATAAAACATCATAAAAACAAGTAAAACATCTTTAAAAGTAGCTATATCGAACATACGTTATATACAGAACATTTTATAGAAATTTCATTATCAAAATGAACAACACAACAAATGTTCACACAAACTAATCGTATCACAATTGGTTGAGTAGACTGAGCAGAATTTGACATTTGACTAGATGATTTTGAACCAATAAAAATAAAACTTAACCTAATTAAATTAAACCTTTACTAATTTCAAAAATTTGAGATGGAAATTTATAAAACAAAACATTTTTTATTATAACCAATTATTATTAAGAGAACAAATAGTCTTAACAAGTTCGAAACAGTGTATCCAATACTTTTATAGGCATCGTACAGACCAGAAAATTTATAAAAATTAAAATTTGATTTTTTTGCATATCAAAAGAAATATAGCACTAGTTAAAAATTCACGTAGAAACTGTTCTAAAGTAATTCAGTTAAGGTAGAAAATCTGTGGAAGACTCGCAGGATGAGAAGCTGTGACTACGTAAGCATGGAATTTACGGCCGCTCTAATTGTGCGATTGCAGTACGTTTTTGCGGTGGGCAGGTGATCTGCATTATATAATCTTATGGCATATACCTTATTAGGCACGTTTACTTAAGCCATTCGATTGAAGAGCGAACTCAGCAATTTTTCCCTCTTGGGGATTTTCCCCAGACAGAAACGGAATTACATGGCTCATTGGGGGGTTTCGCAAACCCTGCAATGAAGGAGGGTTTTACGTTTCATACCATGGATTCGGTAACAGACTATCATTTGGATTAGAAATGCTGCTCGACCTCGAATAGAGATTTCCCCGATCTTCCCCTAATGGCGATTTTGGCATTCCATGGATTCGGTGGCTCATATGAACGAACTAAACTACTTTAACCTACAATAAAGGAATAATGTCTGATTAATACCAGGCAAAAATGTTCAATTGATGTGGATACTGCAGTTTACCTGCCACGTTACTCATTTACCAAGAATGGTTCATTCACGCTGCACCCTTTCAGTCCTAATGGCAATTTAGCACCATTTTGGATTTTTTTTCTGATTGTCTATTTTTTATTGATATCAAATAGCACATCGCTTTATTCTTCAAACTTTTCTCCGTTTATAAAATATTTTTAATAATTCCCAATAGATGTCAGCCCTAATATATTTTTTTTTAAATCAGAAACATGATGATACCAAATGGTATCACTGAGACTGAAAGGGTTAAAAAAATTGAAGAGCTTAGTCAAAAGTTGGTTAAACTCAGTTTAAGTTTAGTTAAACTTAGTGAAATTTTAATTGGAAATTAAGGTGTTAATAGAATTCACTTAGACTTCGTGAATGGTTAAAAGTGAAATGATTATTTCACAGACATGCTCTTACCCAGGTAGCACTGCAGCATTGGCAAATCTCTGCTCATACCATCGCCCAATGCATAATGGACTACGTTTTACCGACGCTGGGCAATATTGCTTTGAATATTATTTGAAAAAAAATTACAATTCAAAATTCTTAATTGAAAAATATTGCGAAACATATTTGTCTTTCACATTTGCAAAATGTTATGAGATTGCAGTAAAGTTAAGTATTGCAATTTTTCGTAAGTTCCAGTATGAACCTCAAAGAGCGGGGACATTTGGTTAAAATCGGTAGAAAATGATCGATTTCATCCAATATTCTCCAAGTTTGGCCGTATTCATTCTATGCCAAAATTGTTGTGCTGGGTAACTACTGCTTGTACTGCTATTGCTTAATTGGAGCAGCCGCAGATATCTAGCTTTACACATGATTTTCCCCAAGAAGTATCAAAATCCATTTCTTCCGCCATCAGTAGATATATAATGAAGTGTTCTGATTATGACCTCATAGACCTGAGCAAACCTACACCCGGGTTGTCTCGTACAATTATTTTGAGAAATTGATTTGCACATAATAATGTCGAACTATGTTTGACTAATCAAAGAATTGAGTTGTCAGACATGGCGAAATATTAAAATAGTGTAGCTGTAATAACTCGGTAGTCCCACCTGGATCTACCTTGCTTTTTCACAAAATTCCGAAGAGGATACAGTGGTATAATCCCGTCAACTGTCTGAAAAAACAGAACTTTTTTTTTTTACAAATTTAGTAATTTATATTTTTACTACTATTTAAAATTTAAAAAAAAAACAGATAGAAGAGTTATTTACAAAAATATGCAACAGAAATATTTTTTAAATTACACTCCTAAAACAAAAGAGTGAAAGCCACTCCAGTTGGAGAGGTGCATTTTCGACACTGGAAAGGATTGAATATTAACTCACTGAGTTAAAATCACTCGTTTGGAGTGACCCTGTCGGAGGCTTAACACGCAAAGAATCCTTTCCTTCCGGGTAAGTGCATTTTCCTGACTGGAGGAGTGAAATTAACTCAAGACTGAGTTAAAATGCCTCCTTTTTAAGAGTATATATTTCAGTGTAGAAATTAAGTTTCAAGCAGTGAAAAAAAAGAGAGACAATTTTCTTATCTCGCACGGTATTACGCATAAAGAAATTATAAAACTTGCCAGTATTATGTCGGCGCCGCCGCGCCTATTGTCTCCTTTCGGCGAGATGAAACAAAAGGTTGGAAAGTTAATGATACAATCATCTTTAATTAAATGGGTGAATAAATGTATCCTGTAAATTTTTGATTTGTTTTTAACTGTGAGATATTAAAATCTAGGTCAGTGACCTGCAACTTACATGTTTCGAGCTTAAGATTACTTCCTTGGGAATTTCACATCTTGAAAATCGTAATGTTATTCCTATGGAAAACATTTGCAAGTCAATTACAGCCACAATTTTATTAAAAGGTTACTAGTTTCTTGTATTATTGTAAAGAACGAAAGGAACTAAAAGGATAAAACTAACTTGTTTGGTGAAAATCACATATTTAGTACTTTTAATAATTTTTTGAAGTTAGTAAAAAATGGATTAAGTATCAAGTTCCAATTTTAAAAAATTATTAAAAATACTAAATATGTGATTTTCACAAAACAAATTAGTTTTATCCTTTTAGTTCCTTTCGTTCTTTACAATGATACAAGAAACTAGTAACCTTTTAATAAAATTGTGCATAGGAGCCTTAAAAATGTGCAAAGAAGGTACTACAAAGCATAGTTTGATCTTTCATGTAATTTTTGAACTACTCAAAATACAAGTATAATTTTTTTATATTTAATTCTAAAAGATTTATTTAATACAAAACAAATCTTAAAATTTATGAAACTTTAGCCAAAACTAAAATAAATGATATTAACCATAAAGCTATTTGAACACATTGGGATTTGTCTTGCGCGGCAAATTTTGAGGTCAAAATTGAAAAAATGACCAAGAAAATGACTTTATATTGTACAAATATGTAAGAACAAAGACTTATACCTAAATTCTCAGCTCAATTTTAATTACAAAATATTTTAAGAACTTTTTTCTAAAAAAAATAATAAAATTTTTTAAATTTTGATTTTAATTTTTTTTAAAAAATAATTTCTAATTAAAATTGAGCTGAGAATTTAGGTATATGTCTTCGTTTGTACATATTTGTACAATATAAAGTAATTTTCTTTGTCATTTTTTCAATTTTGACCTCACAATTTGCCGCGCAAGCCTAACCCCAATGTGTTCGAATAGCTTTCTGTTTAATATCATTTATTTCAGTTTGGCTAAAGTTTCATAAATTTTAAAATTTGTTTTATAATACATAAATCTTGTAGAATTACATATAAAAAAATTATACTTATGTATTGAGTAGTTAAAAAATTACATGAAAGATCAAACTATGCTTTGTAGTATCGTCCTTGAACATTTTTAAGACTCCTCTGACCCCTTAAACCTAACTGGTGAATTATATGTGTTCCGAATCACTGATATTCTGTAATCAAGACTTTGAGACATGAAAATCCCGCCTCGTAGTAATTACGAGGTGCATCTACACTGCGGAGTTTTTCTATTATGATTAAAAGAAATAATTCTGATACTTCTTGAAAAAATCCTGCATATATCAGTATCTAAAAGCACTTGTTAAGCACAGTAGGTAACATTTGATGTACGTTATATACAAATATACAAGCTAAAATTTACAAAAACGCTCATCATTCGCCATCAAAAAATATTGTGAGTCAAGGAATGGGTTTAATAAAGTAAGTTGGCATCTATGATGCGAACTCAGTTGCATAATACTTCAATATGAACATTAACTATAATGATCATCATTATTGTTCACTTTTAATAAATTCCTTGTGGCTTTATAATTAGTTGTTCCCAACGTGGAGATTTTTAGCTGATTTATTTTAAACTGTTTCATCCATGCCATACTGCTCGCAAAGCGGAAAGTCTCGTTTCTTCAATGAGAAATTAAATTGTTTTTAGAAGATAAATTGGTTTTCATTGATATCGCTTTGACATTTCGCTGATATCTAAAATAAACCCTTTAAGGTAAAAAAAAAAATAAAGTTAACTGATGGTACTTTGACATGGTTTTTGTTGAATTATAAACTGTGGATATGTGAATACCTTATTTAAATTCATGATTAGGCAATCACCTTTAATGAATATGAGCATTTTAATTTTTCATTAAAGGGTTATTATCTTGTATGCCATTTTTAATCTTTTAAGAAGTTTGTAAATATACTTAAGTACAATAGGCCGATTTAGCATCATCACAATTTTCCTTACTTTAATCAAGAATTTTTTATCACATAACTTGCAGTGTTAAACTTTTTTCTAGATAATTTTCTTTTAAGTAATGAATTTTTCGTGTTGAATGTTCCCATTTTACGGAATACTTTCATTGATACATTCATTGTACGTCGAATTTTATACACAATTATAGCTGCAAATATGACATTCCTCAGACATTTCATTCTTAACCCCATTCTCATTTTCAGCATTCAATAATCACAAAAGTAACGGATTATAAAACTGCCATAGGCAGGTAAACTGCAGAATCTAGAATAATGACTTTTCCCATTGTTGCAAACATTCAATAACTCATAATAGAAAACATTCTAAAAGACTGATTATTTTTAGGGCCGAAATGGTAAAATTCATTGTTGTGGTTACTGCAGTTTGCCTGCCAAATGCAGAAAACCTAAACAAAGGAAACACATTTTGCTATTTGTTGTCCCACAGTTGGAGATAGTACAGGGTAAAAATCCTTCATCGACAAGGAATCTGTCCGTATTGAAATCTGCTTGGCGAGTAGTATTGATCAGAATCCGATTATTCCCTTGGTTATTCTTCTCTATTTAAGAGTCAGACTATTTGTCTGGCAAAATTTTTTATCATAAAGATAGTAAAACCCGTGCGCCGGTTGATGAGAACCAAGACACAACTGGTTTCTTCACACTAGTTTAGACGATGACACGCTATCTTCGACAAGCAAACCTGATACAGACATATTACTATGCAGTGAAAGGGGTTCTGCCCGTACACTATTACTTTTTTAGCTAAATATTCGTAACACCCTGTCACTGTTCCGTGTTCCCCTCACGAGGAACCTCTATCACATTCACCAGTCCACTGTTCCCTGTCGACGTCTTGAGTCAGACCCAGGTTCATTTAGTGTTTCCCGAGTTCTTCTCCGAACGATAGCATATCTAGTTGGGCATATGCGGCTTTGCCTAGTGCTTTAGACCCGAGACTAGCCCGGTACTGATCCACGGACATATTCAATAATCACAAAAGTAACGGGTTATAAAACTGCCGTTGGCTGGTAAACTGCAGTATCTAGACTTATGAATGACTTTTACTATTGCCGTAACCATTCAATAACTCTAACCTTAAAAAAAGCATACTTTAGGACTGATATACAATTCATTGATGCGGTTACTGCAATTGACCTGCCCACGGCAGAAAACCTAATCAAGGAAATACACGTTACTATTTATTATCTCTATAGTTCTCAACACCCTGTCAACGTTCCGTGTTCCCCTCACGAGGAACCTCTATCACATTCACCAATCCACTGTTCCCTGTCGACGTCTGGGTCAAGCCCAAGTTCATCTGGTGTTTCCTGAGTTCTTCTCCGAACGCCAGTAGACCGAGTTGGGCGTGCGAGGCTTCCCCGAGCGCCTTGGACCTTAGACAGGCCCGGTACTGGTCCACGGACAGTCCGTCGTCGCACAGTTTCTCGTGCCACGAGTGGAAGATTCCTGGGTCCGTGGCACGGACCACCAGAAGCGGACTGCGGACGTATTTCCGGTAGAGCATGACGTCTTCGCCGCCCCAGCCGATGATCTCTTCGTCGAATCTGTGGAATGTTAGTTAGATATGTTAAACGTAGTTAGTTGAAATGATGGATTGATTAGAGTTGCAATAGAGATGTTGGCATTCATATGTAAGGAATAGAGACAGAGTTGTTTATGTTTTCTCCCTGAAGAATACAACAAGTTTTTGGATTTCCTTCAAATTGATTTCAAAACATTCGGCGATGGAACTTTTGCCGAATATAATATACTATGCTGGATGTTCTCAGGATGGAACAATAGCTAAAATTCACACACCTTTAGATATGATTATTTCTTAAAGGGCATGCATATTAGTATTCAATAAGCCCCAGATTGTAATCTAACAGTCAAAGTTAATAGGCCCTTAACATAGTACCACAAGAAATCTAAATAGTTTGTAGAATTCAATAAATGCGATGTCAAGACCTGCATTTATGGTCCATTCGAAAAAAAAATAGAATTCTTAAGTTATAACTATTTTTAATCAAGTTTCTGAATTCTTAACAAAGAAATTTAATACTTTTAGAAAATTTATTTTCTCATATGCCTTCCAGTTTTATCTGCATGTAACCAACGTTTAAAACTTTAAAAAGTGAATTTTCTGCACCCACCCTTTGATCTTGAGGAAGTCGCTCCGGTACTGGCAGGTCATGCCGTAGCCGAAATCTCGCCAGAACCCGGAGTCCCGAGATATGGTGAACTGGTCGCTCTCCTGGGGCGTGTCACGGCCCTGCAGGGAATACACCAGCGCAGGATTGTACAGGCTGAACACGATCGGGTAGTACACCTGCAAACATAGCACGGCGAAAACATGAATAAAAACAAGTTTTTTTAACAAGAATAGTAATTCAACAGCTAAATGTTCCAAACAGGAAAAAACTTAAAACGATACGACTGTCTAGCTTTGTGCTTGTTTGACTTTTATTTTAAATCTTAAGCAGACATGCTATAACTATCCGGATTTTACGGAACTTTATAATTTCATTAAAAAGACATAATACAAACTTTCACTTGGTGCACGGAATCCGGAAAATGGTTATTACTGAAATAAATCCTGAAAATTGCCAGTTTTTTTTTTAAACTTAAGTCGCACTAGAGCCATAGTTGCCAGGTCTGAAATAATAGTCATTTAGAACTCTGGTGTTTCTCACCTTCTTCCCCGGTGCGGCGTTGAGTCTGCACCTTTCGAGAAACCTGTTGGTGAAGACGATGTCCACGTCGCATAGGAAGACGAGAACGTCCTTCTTCGGGTCTCCGTCCCAATGCTGGACACCTGCCTGCAGACCTTTCCCCCTGCAAAGAATTGGGCGGTATTGGTCAAAAGGTATTTATGGATGGTCGGTCAAAATATTGGTCAAAGATGGCTGGTATTGATCAAAATATCGCATAGCAGTTAGAAAAACCAACGTATCTCTGACAAATAGAGTTATATCCCGTTTAAAGTTAAACTGACTTAAAAGTAAAAATTTAAGAACTACATATTAACACAACTCCTAAATAGAGTTGTGCAGGAGTTTGACTATTGTAAACGCATCCCTATTCTTTCGACCGTAAAAAGTGCTTTGGAAACTAAACAATCTATTTACATCGTATTAAAACCGAGAAGAAACTTTTCCGGGCTCAGTGACATATTTTTGACGTTGCATTGGGTACTTTTACGAATCCTTTTATTAAATTATATTTAGAAGATCTTTTTCTGGAATATAAAGTTATTAATAAGAGGTTGCTATAACAATCGCAAATTAATAGCTTGAAGGGCAGACTGCAGTCTCACCCCCAACTAATTAAGTTTGGAAAAATATGGGTATGGTTCAAACTTACAATTTGCCACTAAAATTATCCGAGTATCTACTTTTTTGTTGAAATGAAAGTACCCTAACTATATTTTGCTAATAATTTACCAAGAAATATTAAAATTAAAATTACATTGTACTTGAAATAATCTCACAGAAATAAATGCAATTTAGTTTAAATCAGGGTTTTTTAAGATTAAGAAGAATTCAAAGAGTTATTCTCATCAAACATCTGCTCTTACCTCGAGAATGTCTCATTGAGCGTGAGCAGCTTGACGTTTTTGAAGCGGGCCTCGCGCGACGCCTTCGTGAGGACTACTCTGACCTCGTGAAGCCCTTCTTCGCCGAAGTACACCACCGTCAGGAACACCTTGCGGTCGTGACGGATGCCCACCTTTGTGAACCTGAGAATTTTCCGTTAAAGAAAATTTTATAATCCATGTATTTAATTTAGAGTTGAAATACAGAAAACAGTGTAAGTACTTTTTTCTATATATAAAATGATATCGTAAACGGCCATTTCGAGTAAGTAGTTAGGTATTTAAGTAGTTAAAATGAAGTCACTAAATCTGCATATATCAACAGCAAAAGGGAAGACTGTATTTTTTTTACTGCTTAATGTTACGTTACTGTGCCCGTCACATTAGAGTATAAAGTATACCTTTAACATATGCTTTTTTTTTACTGTTTTGTTAATTTTTAAAAAATGATATCAAAATTATCTAAACTTTTAGTAGAATGAAAGTCAATTCAAATTAAATTCCGTCACTTTATATCCCTGAAACAAACATATTTTACAGATCATTATACAGATAACATATCCTTACAGATATAAACGTATCATTTACAGATAATACCTCTTTACTGTACCTCCTACATCTGTATACGCAAAAAAAAACAGATCATTGGATAAAGTCCTTTCATCAGTTTTACTAATTGCTAGGACCACTAGAAATTAAAAATATCAAAGTAAATAGACTTTTCACCCTTGATTAGACGACTTCTCGCGTTCGCCAACATCATTAATATAAAAGCACCTATGCCTCACCTGTCCATGAAGGCTTTGAAAGCATCGATGCGTCCAGACAGCGGCAGAACCACGTTGATCATCTCCTTGTTGGTGCGAACTTTTTCGCTGGCCATCGTGTGAACTGGTCCGAAAGGGCGCGCCAGCACCACCCTGTGGTAGGACCGAGAAGTGTTCTTCTCCTTGAAGTACAGCTCATAGTGGCTGCCGGTGGTGGGCTCTGTACGGAAAAGACCTTCGGCGAAGTCGTCAACCGTGTACCTGGAGATAGCATGGGATATTGGATGTATGGTTTTGGGAAGATGTTTATAAAATGAGACGATTTTAATTCCTTCATTCATGTCTTAATTTCTTAAGCCATTGCTAGCAAAGCTGTTGCTGCTGCTTTTTACCGAAGATCGGAAGACCTAAGCCCTAAAGCCTTGGTTTCCTCGGAGTCAAAAAAATCGTCAAAATATGTTGCCAAAAAAATGCGACTGCTATTATACGTTGATGACGTCACCCTACCGACCACCACTTCATCTTAACGTTACGTTGACACGAAACTGGAAACCTAGCGAACTCACTCAACTAACTCAGTTGTTGTTTTTGGTTTTCGTCTTTGCATGTCAAAAATGGAAAATTTAGGTTCGTCATGATTTCTCACAAAATCAATTAGCATTTCTTCCTCGGCAAGCGTAAAACAACTCTCGCCTTCCGTCATTTCCACAAATTTTTAATTTTTGTCAAGCACACCACGCAACAGACAACAGCAAAAAACGTTGTCATCAGGATTTCACCAACGCACTCAGCAGCAACTCAATCTGGCGGTCGTGTTGAGTTGTCCGGCAACGCTCCCGAGGAAACCACTCTAGCGTAATCAATGTCAGTAGTTTGTTTGACGTCACTCACCGCACTTGTCGGACCGCTTAAATCTGTTGACGGACTCCGAGGAAATCGAGGCTTAAGGGGTCACAGGAGTCTTAAAATTGTGTAAAGAAGGTACTACAAAACATAGTTTGATCTTTCATGTCATTTTTGAACTACTCAATGTATAAGTATAATTTTTTATATGTAATTCTACAAGATTTATTTATTATAAAACAAGTTTTAAAATGTATGAAACTTTAGCCAAAACTTAAATAAATGATATTAAACATGAAGCTATTTGAACACATTGTGATTAGGCTTGCGCGGCAAATTGTGAGGTCCAATTGTGAAAAAATGACCAAGAAAATGACTTTATATTGTACAAATATATACAAACAAAGACTTATACCTAAATTCTCAGCTCAATTTTAATTAAAAATTATTTTAAGAACTTTTTTCTTAAAAATATTAATAAAAAATTTAAAATTTTGATTTAAATTTTTTTTAAAAATAATTTCTAATTAAAATTGAGCTGAGAATTTAGGTATAAGTCTTTGTTTGTACATATTTGTATAATATAAAGTAATTTTTTGGTCATTTTTTCAATTTTGACCTCACAATTTGCCGCGCAAGACTAATCCCAATGTGTTCAAATGTGCTGTGTGTGTGTAATCCCAAAGCTTTATATTTAATATCATTTATTTGAGTTTTGGCTAAAGTTTCATAAATTTTAAAATTAGTTTTTTATTAAATAAATCCTATAGAATTACATATAAAAAATTATTCTTATATATTGAGTAGTTAAAAAATTACATGAAAGATCAAACTATACTTTGTAGCACCTTCTTTGCACATTTTTAAGACTCCTATGACCCCTTAAGTCGTGTAAGTCCGGTCGCAGATAATCGAATTGAGAGAGGACGTATACACTGCATATCCAGGTAATGAATCCAGGTAATGAAGGGGTTTAAAATCAGTTTATGCTACTAGATTGCAATATAGAAATCTGACCCACTCTTAGGTCATCACAAAAAACTACATTATGTTCCCTTTTGCACCCTTACTTGATCTAATTTTTCATCCTTATTGTTTTCATGCCTTTTCGAACTTTTGAAACTCTTTAGTGAATTGCTTGAAACGTTGCAGCATGCTTTACATTTAAAGGAAACTAACTAATAAATCGAAATATGGTAAAACCTACAAAATCCACACAAGTGAGACTAGAACCTCTAGTGGGAAACACTAAAAAATATACATTTTGTCATTTTGCAATATATTCTGCTTTTAAAGCAAAAGTAATGCTATACAGAAAAAATATGGTTTATACTGTTTCATAAGTTTTTCTTCACATCCATCCTCCTTTTATTCATGTAGGATAAAGCCAAATTACTATGACTTAAAATTAAGTTGAAATACACTAGCTTTACTAAATAACTATCTCTAATTACCTATTTATAACAGTATGAAGATTACCTATTAATTTTTTATTTCTTGTTGAAACAAAACTCACCTCTGCTTTCCTTTCCTGTCCTTATTCAGCCCATCCAGGGCCCTCACGAACACCTCAAGCAGATCTTTCCTCCGGTACCCGATGGGCTTCTCCACCACCCTCTTCCCCAGACCCAGCGAGGGTGGGTACACTCGTCCGAACGTGAAATGGGCGAAGGGTACGATCTCGTACTCGTTGTTGAGTTGAGCTCCGTGGAGGATCTCAGCAGAACTCAGCTGTCGCTTCAGATACTCGGAGTAGTCTTGAGGAGGTGGTGCTTCTACGATGGGGACTGAGATTGGCTCCACGAAGGGTTTCTGTAGGTCTGATACCTGGAGAAAGGTCAAACAAGATTAAGGTTTTGGATTATGATGTCCTGCAAAAGTTAAAAGCAGCATCTGATAATGGGCTTATGACCATTTGAGTTGCCAGTCATTCTCTACCATGACCTTTATATGTTAAATATTTTTTTAACATGTATATTTTTTAACCCATAATATCACTGTAAGTAATTAAACTCATCCGTGGGTGTAGTGTGATATATGGGCTAAGCCTATTGAAATATCACTTTTTTTATTCAAGTGGAAAATCGACCAAATATTTTTATGCCCAGTGAGCACATAGAATCAGCTTCAACGTGTCTAATATATCTCACTTACTGATTAGGAAAAAAAATCTTCCTGTGACGTCATTTAAAAGCGTGGTTGTTCAGATCCCTGTCACATGGTCTGACTGAGCAACTTCGCTACTTTTGATGAAGTAGAAAAATGAGTATCTTCCTTTTTTTCCACCAAAGACACAAAGTTCTATCACGAATGATTCCATAATTTGCCAAACAAATTGACAAAAGTTACTGATTTTGATCGTGCATACTTCGATTGATTACCCCCAACCAGCGAAGTCAAATTACAAGTTTAGTTTTTTTTTAAAAAAGGATAATTTCATTAGGTATAGACGAATGTGGCATTCATACCTTCCTCTTGAGCTCCGCAATCTGATCCTTGAGCCCCTTGATCTCTTGCCTGTGCCCCTCCTCCCTCCTGTGCAGCAGGTCCAAGTAGTACGAGTCCGGCGACTGCTGCAGGAGACGCTGCTGCTCCGCCGAGTATCGGAACGTCGAGTCTACGCCGACGTCGGCGTCAGCGTCGAGCGTCGGGACGCAGCGTCCGGCAAACAGAAGGAAGAGGAGAGTGAGGGCCGCGGCGAGCAGGAGGAACGCTCGGGCCGCGAGGCGCATCGGGGCCTTACCGGCGGCACGCGGCGTCGATGGCGCTATCTGCAAGAAAAGAAAGGTTCATATTCAATTATGTTTAATACTTCAATTATGTTTGGTTTGACTAGTCCTTTGTCCATATTAGTATCCTGAATTGTCCGTGGTTGTATTAGTATCTGAGCTGTCCTTAATTATATTAGTATCCGAACTTTTCTTAATTATATTTACTGGCAATTCAAAAACTAATCTAACTAAGGACAATTCAAGTGTTCTAATTTAACTAAGGTCAATTCAAATATTAATCTAACTAAGAACGATTCAAGTACTAGATTAGTACTCGAACTGCCCTTAGATTAGTATTGCCTCGTACTACACTTAGATTAGTTCAAGTACTTAGCTTAGTACTTTAATTGCCCTTAGCTTGTTTCAGTTCTTATGAATCTATGAGCAATTCAATTGCTAAAGTGCAGTCTGCAATAGAAGATTAACAACGAAATATATTAGACTAATTCGAATATACTCTTCTTCAAAAGGGGAAGTGGACAGAGTTGAAAGTATTCTATTTTTGTTGGCCACACTATACTACACTATACCACTAATAGTCTCATTTGGGATCGTTACTAAGTCATTTTGCGATTTATTACTACTTTTGAAAGTAACATGTCAGTACCATGGGGTTTAGTACAGCCTATTTTCAGCCCAATTTAAAGGCAATATTAACCGTTCAATAAGATATTTCTAATAAACGTTTATCCGTTACAAACAATGGCGTTGAATTTTATCCTGATACAGTTTCAGCAGCAAAGGGCCAGTATAATATGTATCGCTTGTATGTGAAAAGCATTGATTACCAGAAGTAATAACTTTATAAACTTGATATTAAACTAAAGAAAGTACTTTACGAGTAGAATACTACGATTGAACAAAAGCCTGTCTAGAAGTGAACTCTAACTTCTTACTGTTACTTAATTGCATAGTCTGTATCAAACAAATTATGTTTTTATCTTTTTCAAAATACATTCAGAGCATCTAACTTTACATATTGAAATCCAAAGCAATTGAATTAAATTCTTTTCTTTTCACCCTTCCATCCCATCCAAAATTCCCCATGAAGATATATATTCTAATTACCCTTTCGCATACGCTTCAAGCAAAGCGTAACTTTGTACCGAATACGTTTTGCTCTTCAAAAAGGGGGAACATATAAAAAGGCAACGAAGAATCCCTCTTTTGAAAATAAAGCCATAAAACGGAAATAGAACGGGACCTTATGGGTTGTTACATTATCATAAAAAGAAAGTGGCGCCCGCTATGAGAAGAGATATCTTTCCATCGTTGGAAACAAAGGGTGCCTTTATGTCTGATACTCTTATGCTTTTATGCCTGATACTTTACTGCGGAGATCCGTTGTTCTCCAAAAGGACGGACTAAGCGATAAGGACGCCAAGTTTCGTTCATGTTCATTACCTGCGCTTATATAAACCGTTGTGGTAGAGTGTCAATGCATGACATACAAAAGATAACTTCAGTGGGGGGACGTTCCATTGCCCCATTAGGCAGATGCAATAGGGAATTGAGTTATCATGTGAGGATGTTTTTAATCTTTTTATGAATCGCAATTTAGTGTGTGTTTACGGGCATTTCTACCGTGGGCAGGTAAAGCGCAGTATCTTCAACAAAGACTTTGACTTTTTTTTTCCCTGAAATAATCAAACTTTTGGTGTATTTTCTCATTTGTTTCAGTCATTGATTGCTTATAAAAACGATCAAAGACATAGTAGATTAGATACTGCAGTTAACTTGTCCATGACCGAATCGTGAACTATAAAAGAGTTTAAGCGTTGTGGAGGGCATAGCGAATAATAACTTATTCGGGTTACTTTACAAACCTGTATTAATGATGCATTTAAATTGCATTAAGTAATTGACCCTAGTTCAGAAATCAGTGTTTTACCTACTGTAAAATTGAACTCCATATGTAGTAACTACTTCACGTATGCCTTGTGAATGGAGTTAATACTTGGAACAGTTAACAACTTATATTGTCCATTTGAAATCAATGGTACAAAGATTATATACCCATTGAGGGCTGATGAATCGCCATTCAAACAGATCATCAGTGGGGGATCTTTGAATTAGTTGGTCGTCAATTTTCGCACTTACAACTGTCAACATAGAAACTTAAATTGTACATCTCTGTGGTCGCTGTTGTAGACTTTAAGATTTATACCCACAGTCTTTTAGAAATTTTTGCAACGTTTAATTTGTTTTTGTATTTTATTTAAATGTTTATTTTATGAACAAATATTTGAGGTCGACCAGCAGAGGCGTAGCGTGCCTTGGTGGGGCCCTGTATAAAATTTTGTTTGGGGGCCCTTAGGAAGGGTAAAGATTTCTCACAAAGGAAAAAAATGCATAAAATTAAAAGAAATATTTGGGCAGTTTTACCATAATTTTTAATTTCAGGTATAAAAAATGTTAAATTTATTTTTTCAAAATCACTTTAAATGTTTGTCAAAAGGTTTATAAGGGTTCTATAAAAACGAAAAAAAAAGTTCAGCAAAGCTCATTTGTAAAAAACAAAAAATAATAACAAGGGATGGCCGTTTTTTAAAAGCACCGATTCCAAAGAAACTAGTTTAACTGGCCTTACGAAAATAACAGTTTTTCAATGAAACCGAAATAACAAAAAACCCGGTTAGTCTTAAAACTGGTTTCGCTTTTCCATCCCTAGATCATTACGACGGTAAGGACTGGGAAGTCAGGAACAGAAGGTAAGGACGTCACGCTTTTTATGTTGAAACTAATTCCAGTTTAATAAAAATGGATCTTTTTACTTCTTGTACTCCACTTAAACATATTTATAGTTAAAAAAACAATTATCAAGCAAAAATTAGCCTTATCTGGGGGACTGTAAGGAAAGTAATAAAGTCTCGCAGCCAATTTTACTGAGTTTTTTTTTAATGTTGGGCTAATTGGTGATTTTTAGCAAAAATATGTGGCTACTAACTGAATTGTGAATTTTCTGCAATACAGTTTTTATGGTTGAAGAATCACTGTAGCTCAATTCAGTGCCTCTCTTCACCACTTTAGGAATGAGGTCAGTGAATGTACCAAAACCCAGGGACATAGTTAGGAGACCAGAAAAACACATTATAAATATTAAAAGCCAAAATTTAATGGAATTAATTTGTTAAGCTACAGTATTAGTTCAATTTAAAATATAAATGAATGTAATTTTTAGCTCAGAAATATGTTGGCTTGAGCCCTAAACTAAAAAAAATGACATTTGGGACACACTACGGTAAGGATTTTTCTGCATTGTTCTGTGTTCTCAAATTTTTTCTGAAATTTCTTTACTTTAAAATTCCGTTTTGCAATTATATACGGACCAGTCTTTTAGTATAATAATAAGAATTTTTTTTAAGGTTATTCCCAAGGGAAATAAAATTAAAAATTATGGTAGAATTGCCCCGTTATACATCATAATTATGTATCTGTCACTTTTTCTAAAATTAAAATTAAATTTACACTCTCCTTGTCTTTTTTTCGGCAAATTGATTTATTAAATCATTTATAGATGATGATGACTTTAGTTTTTCGAAAGTTTCTAGCTCTATGCCCAGCATAGTGACAGGTCTGACAGGCGTTTTTGTCCCATCGAAATTCTTAGGTAATTTTTTTATCAGTTTCAATTCTGAAAAACTTCTTCAAGCAGTTGTGGTTGCAACTGGAAGCGTCAAGAATAAAAAGCATGCTGTTATTACCTCGGGAAAACTGGATGCAAGACTATTGAATTTTATCAGCAATAATTCAAAGAGTTCCTTAATAGAATGAATTTTTTGAATTTCAGATTTTATGCATGTTTTTAGAGCCTTCAATTGATCATAAGTTTAACTGAAATGTCTTTACTGTAAAAAGCCGACAGTTTTGTGCTCCTGAAGCGTTTAATATCTCTTCGTTTGAAGGAGACAGGAGTTTCCCCGGTTTAGTTGTAATATTTTGAACATACTACTCAGATCGCAAAGGCTCCGAAATCTTTGTTCCCGCGTATATCTATGTTCCCGCAGCTCGCAATAGCCGATGTAGGGTGTTGACAACTTTTGAACGCACACTTTACTCGTGAAAAAAATAAATTGTGTTTTTTTTTTACTTTTGTCATTTGCGAAAAAAAATTGGGAAGTTTTTATTAATTTTTGATTACGCACGTAGGGGGCCCCCGTGTCCCGGGGGCCCCGTATAATTGATACGGCTGATACGGCGGTAGCTACGCCCCTGTCGACCAGGCCTCCCCTGATCATATCTTTGAATGTATGAATTTCTCGATTTCCGAAATATTAAAGAGACCATAATTTGTTCCTGCACTTCTTGGAGATTTTTGGCTTCATGGAGGTGGTATAGCTGAGCTACACTACCTGGGATTAGAAACGACAACAAATGTATAGTTCCTGAGTAAAATTTTGCAAAAGTTAGTAAAGTTAACATGGGTGAAATAGAAACATCCGGCTCCCCTTAAAATATTCTTACTACCATAGAATATCTGTTTACCAGTCCTGGTTTAACAACATATTTTTAGTTTGAGCTTTCTGAAGCTTATGAGAAAACCATACGTCTAACACTACTTGAACGTAAATCTAGCGCAGTAATCACAATATATATTTTAGTTATTTGATTTGATGTATTATAATTAAAATTTAAAACCGTTATTGTAATTATGTTCAACCTAATCAATAAAATCCACATAGTTTGGTGTAATGAGTAAAATTATTTAGAGAAAAAACATTTCCTTATTTACTAAAATTATTTTCATTGTACTGCGTAAACTATCTGATGTTTATATCAAACGCTAATTTAATTTATTTCAGTTAAGTTTTATTCGTAATTTAAATGTTTACACTTTCCAAAGCAAGCGACGATTAAGAAAACAAATGAAATGCAGAAAGAACGGTACATATTACAACTGGATAATTTAAATTCAGAGTTTTACATTTAAAAACCTTTAACTCCCCTTCCTTCAAAGATTACATCACAGGAACCAACTCCCCTTGAGGCATACTAATAAATCACCGTGGCGGAAAGCACCGCCAAAATTCACCATAATTCTAAAAAGAAACATTCCCAAATTAGACAAATAGAAATTATTTCGGTGGTAAAGTGAACAAAACACAAAACTTGCTTAATTTGTTCCGCTTCCTTGTAACTGTTGCTCTTTTCCGACACAAGCTTTTGCATCCTGTAATTAACGAAGGGTACAAGTAGGACTGCCAAAGAACGATAGAAATTTCGTCAAAAGAGAATTATCGCCAAGTAGGCTCAGTAACTCAAGTTACATAGTATGATAGTATCACATGACTATTTTCAAAGAGGAAACTAAGTGTTGATTACGAATCAAAGGTTTTTAAAAGAAAGGAAAAAGACTGTGTAACTTTGAAAAAAAAAGTATTAACGCACTACATTAACTGACTGAATAAAGAAAATCTAGTCCGCAAATGTAAAGATACCAACGATAAAAAAAAAAGATTCACAGAAGACTAAAAAAGTTAAACAATTAAGAGTTAAGTGACCCGGCGGCGAAGGGTTAGGGTGCTAGCCTTTGGAGCTACTGGTTTCTGGTTCGAATCCCGGTATTGCATGGACGTTTGTCAATAAATGTTATTTGTCTCTATGTTTGTGCCGTCCTTCTTTGTGTGTCTCTTGTGACTATCTCTTCTGGCGAGCAGGGTAACGGGCTATAAAGGCTATGCTCTTCCCTTCTAGAGGACGCACTCACTGTTATTTGTAGAGTACACGGGAAGAAGCGATTGATTCATTAGGCGGACGCCCGCAATTGTCTGCTTGGCGATATAAAACCGGTTTCTCTCCTTCTTCTTCACTTGGTCCAAGCGTCGGGATTGCCATCGCCTGAACTTGGTAGCTAGGAACCACAGAGGCAGTAGTTAATGTACTACAGTGGCTTATCACGTGACCCGACTTCATTGGGGCTCTTCTGAGAGCTCCTTGCGCGTCCCGTCGTTAGCATTGGAGGTCACGTGATCTGCCACTCTATTACTTTAACTACGATATCTATGGTAGGAACTGATTTCCTTACACAAGTTTAGGCGATCACTCGCTATCATCGCCAAAGTGGCCTGCTAAGGAAACTTCTCTGAAAAATCAATCGGTTTTTCCCGTGTACTCTTCATTTGTCATTGTCAAGAGTTGAAATAAGGCCTTAAAAGTTGAGAAGTTGAGTCGAATAGTTGAATTAAAATGACATGCAAGTTCAGCACCTCACTAACTATAGAGTCTACAGCAAATTTAATTATATATTTTTTTTTTAAATTTATAATCCGATTGATATTCTGACGAAATGCTATCTGCCATCATTAATAGATGTTTATGACAGTAATATCCAAAAAATTGTAGACATGGTCTCATTATGCATTCACATCTCGGCAACGTCATAGACACGACAAAAAAATGATTTTTTTTATGAGCAAATAATGCGAATAATAAAGGAATCCCACTTAGATGTATTTTATTATGACCCCAATACAAACTAATTCAGATCACAAAATTAATTTGCCTTCAAGTTTTTATTTTGCATAAAGTTTCTCGTACGATTTTTCAGTGGTAACGACGATAATTTTTTGTCGATTGCTAATTAAAATATAATAGGTAGTTATTTTTTTAAATTTTAAATAAACTGTAGATTTTGAAGTTAGGGCTGTGAAAGTGGGGGAGGGATGTGGATTTAGCTTTGTA
The DNA here is from genome assembly GCA_023701765.1 of Hylyphantes graminicola. NCBI lineage: Eukaryota > Metazoa > Arthropoda > Arachnida > Araneae > Linyphiidae > Hylyphantes > Hylyphantes graminicola. The sequence continues at coordinate 66,721,497 of CM043113.1, read as the reverse complement.
AAAGCTAGCTTTCGTTCCCGTCGTTTTAAGTGTAATATGGAAGCTAACTGAAATAAGACTTACTGGCATTCTAAAATTAAAGATTAGTTTACTAAATTTTATTATACTAGTTTTCCATGACATTTTCGTTTAGTAAACTCAATGCATGATTCGTAAAAAAATTGTAAAAGTTTGGAAGGTGGTTAAGAAACAAAGTGAAGAACCATTTTAAAGACTCCTCATTCTCATTGATATCAAAATCGCCAAAACGGTGCTCAGTCGCCAAAGCTGTACGGACAGTCTTAGATTGAGTTTTTAAACTCACAAAGGCGTGAATGTTTCGGAAGTGAAAAGGAAAAATCGCTCAGAAGATTTTTCCGGTGGTTAATTCCCACAAAGGAGAAAAAGAACAAAGTTGGGGTGAAATATTTCAACTAAACGAAATTTGAAACTCCTTTGAAATAAAAATATCTTTGGTTACATGGAGCTAGACACAAGGCCTCAGGGGAATGAACATAGCAAATATATAGTCATGCGTTGAACTGAATGACAAATACATTATTCCAACAATTGAAATAACATTTTTGAATACTGTTACGATAATAATTTTAACTGCAATTAAAAAAGCACTTTTGAATACAATTATTCTAATACTTTTCAAGACAATTTTCAATACCCACTGAGCCCAAAGTTTTAATTTTTTAGTTTAAAAATCTAAAATTTTGAAAATTGGCTTATGCATTCAGAACAAAAGGGTAATAAGTGAAAAAATCCTTACTAACTCAAATTTAGGGAAAAAATTAAAGTAATAATTTTTGAATAATATTTATAAATAATTTTTCGATACCTTTATTTGTTAAAAATAGTTAAAATTCTATTTTTAAACATTTAAAAAGGAAATCATGGAGAATCGGCCAATTCATTTGGTAAAATTTTATCAGAACTTATTTTACCATGGTTTTCATAATTTAATTTATCTAAAATAAACATAATTTAATTTTTAAAAAGACGTGATTTTTCCATCTGACGATACGAAAGGAAATAACTTTATCGAAAATTGTATAGAGAATTTAATAAAATTTATTTGAAATAAGCACGAGTTTAGCGCTAGAAATAATTCAGTAGTGATAAAAGAAATCGCCTGCTAATGATTTCAAATAGAATTATTATTAGTGAAAGGGTTAAAATAACTAAAATTCTTTTTAAAGAAATTTATGCAATGAGTATAATCTTTCAAGAATTCAGCTATTATATGCATTAAAACTATTAAATACAAGTGATATATTTGGTCTACTACAGTTAAACAGTATTCAAATTAGAACGCAGTTATCTTATCCAAATGTGTATAAATTTAATTTTTAAAAAGTATTTTTCTCCTCTCTCGTATCATGTTTTATCTCCTTGAGTTTACATAATCCAACGGCCACACACAGTTTGAAGTGGGTCTTTTCAACTCATATTTTTTTATTTATTTATGAAAACATTTTTAGTGCTAGGATTGCGTCGTGTAATCTTAAACTACATTGACCATAAAAACTAGGGGTGTGTATTACTCCACAACATTAAATTAAAACTCAGTGACGCATTTAAAGGTTATTATATATAAAGTAATTAACTTTATATAATCAAAAAAATATATTTATATCCTAAAATATCTTTTTCATCCTATTAAATAACTTTCAAACCTAAAACTCAGCTACCCCTGGCGCAAAATCTATTTATTATAACCGACTAGTACTGGGACTTGTCCCAAATTTGAAGCCTGAATCTCTTTTCGCATTTCAGCAATGCCTTTAAAAAGAAAAAAATTTCTATGGCAGCTACCGCTTGCGCAATTTTTAGAAAACCTCAGGGGCAGGGGAGCCCAGTAGGTTAGGCATTCTCCTAGCATGCGAAAGGTCCCAGGTTCAGATCCGGCATCGCCAAAGTAACTGTCGACATATAAACGGCCTATGCAGCCAAAAATTTCATACGAATAATACCCCATGTAGAGGGAGTGCACGTTAAATATCCTTCAAACTTCTAACGCTGCGTACGATATAGCCCTTTACGGTTGCATCGGGTACCTACTCAGGGTGTCGGCTCGTCACTTGACAGTGGTTCTAAAATATGACGCAATTCGCCAATATCAATCCTGTAGATCTTGTGCGACGATAATTCAAACTTAAACTGAACTAGAAAACTTCATTATGACGTCCGACAGGTACGACTGGTCCCTTGTACCAATTTCAAAGTCCGTAGCTCTGTAACACTCTTAAAACAAAGGAGTGAAATCCACTCCAGTAGGAGAAGTGCATTTTCGACACTGGAAACGAGTGAAAATTAACTCAGACTGAGTTAAAATCACTCGTTTGGAGTGATGCTGTCGGACTTTTAACACACAAAGGATCCACTCCTCTACGAGAAGTGCATTTTCCAGACTGGAGGAGTGAAATTAACTCAGACTGAAATAAATTCACTCGTTTGTTTTAAGAGTATACACTCTCAAAAATGAATGCTCAAAACCGACGAAATTTTCCTTAATTTTGACGATTCCATTACTGGCAAATGCTCCGAGTTTTCGTTTCCTCAAAGTGAGGAAATTTGAATCGTCATTTTTATGAGGATTTGAATGTCGTTTAATCTAAAGAAATATTTCGTCATTTTTGGATCATGTGAGTACAACAATGAGATTCAGTTTCCTCAAAATCAAGATACAGAATCGTCAAATCACGATCGTTAAAGTGAGGATTCGCTTTTACTCAAAAGTCACGTGATAGTTTGACGAACAATCCTCAAAATTAACGAAATGAGGCTTGAGGATTCACGAATCGTCAAAAATGAAAGTGTTATTTCTGAGAGTGTAGTTGGAACTGTATAGTAGTTTCATCAGACAGATGGGCCAATGCTTAAACACCACTTCTTTAGGATCAGGACGGACCCTTCAAAGCGTGTAGAAAACGCAAAATATCCATTTCTGATTTTCTGCCCCATCGTAATACTTTCATTACCTAAAATTGCATATTAGGTTATAAAGGAAAAAAAAAGAACTTGATATGTAACATAAACTGGTTTTTAGACAATACTACCACACAAAATGTTTTAGTCAAAAAAAAAAAAAAATTGACGCATACAAGTTTTACTACCATAAACAACTTCAAAACGTTAAATTTTGCCATTCTCATTTATTTTGTTTCACTAATTAGGCTTTGATTAATTATATATTAGCTAATTTTATTAGCATTTTGAAAAAAGTAAATTAAATTATCCCATATAATTATTGAAGCAAAACATTTGTATCCACATTTTTCTTTGTATATTATTATTATTATTATTATTATTATTATTATTTTTGTAAATGATCTACAGTTTCCAAACAAATAATGCTACTATCTAAAAAAAAAAACTCAGCGGCGCAATTTTTAAATAGTTTCTGAAAAAACAGGAAAATAGCACACACAAGTAGGTTTGCTACCGAAACTGTCACTTAAAACCGATTCCACACAAAATTCATCTGTCGTCAAATAGCACCAAACATATCATTTAGTTCTGTAATAAAATCTTAAATGCAAAAATCAAACTAGTTTTCTTTGAAAATTCAATAATCAATATTTACTAAATTCATTTATATATTGTAAAATAATTTTGTATTGTATCCTCAATAGAGAAAAACTTCGTTTCAACATACAACAACATTGGAACTATATAATATCACGTTTAAAAATAACTGCTGGAGTGATTTTTATATATCATTTAAAAATAAAAAAAATAATGATTAAAACTCATCAAAAGGAATACTTATACTTACTACTTATGCTATTTTAATAAATTTTTCGATGACACCGTAGAAATTACTTGGTAAAATCTTTACCTTAATATTAGCTACCTAGATAAAAGCTAAGAGCGAGTTACCCTGCCAAGGGTGGTTAATTTAACAATGCTTGATTCCCATAATTCTATCTCTAACTCACCAAATAAGAAATTTAACGCCAAATCCGGCGGCGCCCTTTTCAGTACCGAAGATATTAATTAAAATTTTAATTAAAATTTCTAATCCAGGAACAAGTTGCATGTTTTCCGAAGGGATGTCGGAAGTCAAAAGATCAACAAGATTCGAACTTCGAATAGAATTTTTTTAATTCAATCTTGTGCACACCCCATTGTTTAGGGGTGCCGTTTGAAAATCCTTTCAAAATAAATGTTATTTGTAAAGAACTGTTAATTTATAATCATGCTATTGTTTGTATTTTATGTAGAGTTACTATTATATAGTTAAAAATATTACTAAGGAGTGATAATTTTATCTAGTTTAGGGAAATAAAGCTTTTAAAGCGATTTACTGGTGTATTACCCTGGCCTCAAAATCGGATTTTGGCAGGAGACAGTTTTGTTGTTTAAATTTTAAAATCCTTTCTAAGCATCTTTTTTTGAAATAAATTTAAAAGATATGTATTTAGAGTTAGTCACAGAGGGTAGCTTGCAATGTTCTGCCCAAGTCTTTTTCCTCATAGGCGAAACACTTGCTCGAAAGAAATCCAGGTAATAAATTAAACCGTGAATGTGGGACCGGTGCAAGCGTTAAATCTGCCGAGGTCCGAAGTCCTGACTCTACGTACGATATCACTACTGTTTGCGCTAGATTCCAGCTTCGTGTTGGCTTCGTCACTTGACCTTGGTACAAAAATTACAAGATGTGATTCTCCAATAGCTCACGCGTAACTATAGTATAATAGTACAATAGACCAGTGGTCGCGGTGCTTGGCCCTAACGGGCCCCCCACTCAAGTAAACTATAGTATACCGTTAATTCAACCGAACAAAATTTGTGAGTAGGTTTGAGTAAGTACAGTATTTTAGCTCTTGTACACCCTTTTGTTTGAAACACTGGAGAATTTCCAGACACTTTCATTTTCGAAGCTTCGAAATTGCACTCAATTAAAAACCCATTTAAATGCACCAGAAATATACATTTTTTACTTTACTACAAAAAATAAGCGTTCGTAGATTGTTACGATTGTTACGTAGTACTTGTTTTGAGAAAGCAAACTAAACAAAGATTTACATTTGCTTAGAGTAAATTAAAACAAGTTAAATTATGGAGATGTTAATTTCTTCCATATCCCTTTCGCAGCAAAAGCGCCAAATTGCGTGCGGTAATCAAATTGAGCCAAAGTTAATTACTCTTTTCCGACGGAGTTGAAAGAGCGATCAGCTGCAGTTTCTCGCCAAAACTGAGATAAGGATCCGACTTTATGAAATTCCCCTTTTATTAAAAGTTCTCCGTTCTTAAAAATTCATTTAATTAGTTTCTAAAATAATATCTATCAAGCTAAGCTATTATTATGGTAACGTGAAAAGTTTTAAGTATTAGTTTAATATTAGCAAATTTGAATTTTCCCCACGCATGTTGTTGATGCTACGGTTTTGCGTTTATGGTTTTTTATTCGGACCAAGGAAGCTTTTGAAGGAAGGTATTTATGGAAATTAAATATGTAAAGGAGGGAGATCGAAACCAAGTTTTGGATTTCTGTTGATTAACAGGAGCTTTAAGCAATCAGAAAGGTATTGGTATACTCTTAAGATATAGATACACACTAGAAAAGGCCAAAAATAACCAAATTATGCATTTTTTGCTTTTTAGTCCATTAGAATCTCCAATTCTTACTCTTTAAAATGATGAAAAGTTTTAACTGGCACTCTACTCTCATAAATACTAAGCTAATTAGTTATTTACTTATGAGTGTTCAAAAAATATGCTAATTAAATTTCTAAGTAACAATTAATTTTTTTAAACATTTTTACACTTACCCTCATGCACTAATGAATTATATCAAAAATTTAAAAAATGGATTTTTAAGTGAAATATTAGTGAAAAAATTCTAGTGTATACGTACACCTTAAATTAAATTTCCTCTAAAAATGCTTGCATATGCATAACATAATAAAATCACTCTTTTCAGGGACAGAAATAGTCAAGTATAGTACAAGTCGTTTTTGACCTGGATATTTCTTGTAATTTATGACTAATTGTGTGGTTTATATAACAATTTACAATTTTTTTTGATTCTTTGTATATTTGGATAAAATGATCCAAAATACAATTATAAAATAACCTCAAAATTGATAAGTTGCGTGAGATGCAAAAACAAATGCTAAAGAATTTATGAATGTCCTGGTATATATTACAGATATAATTGATAATGTATGCTCATCAGTCGTTCTAATTTTGTTTTATTCAAATATATTATATAATAGCATAACAACAAAACTTTAAAGGCAAAAAGTCTCACTTAGATAATATTCATTCTTATCATATTTTTGTTCAACTATTCCATTGAAAAACTTATCATTTAATTTCATTGTGAGAGAACTCCAATTTTCAACTTTAAAAAGATCAACTTCAATCAACTCAATAAACTCTCAACACGCAGTTTCAGACAACTCAATAAACTCCCAACACGCAGTTTGATTTCGACCAGTTATTTTTTCCCGCAAAGATTACCAGGAGGGTCTTAAACTTCATCCAGTATCACGCACCTTTGAATCTTCTTTTCAGAGAATACTAGAAATAACTAAAAATAAAAGTTTTTATTTCCTTAGCATTCTCCAATTTCATCCCTAGGGCTATTCACACTTGCTGTGCTATAGAACCGATTATATCCTTAGCGGATTAGAAGTTAGGGGTTAGAGAAAGGATCTGAAATTTTGTTCATGAATTCTTTTTTCTCTATTGTGTCCGGAATTATAAATGAAATTGAGTGGGTTGGTTTGGAATAGGAATGAAATTTACAGGAAAAAATATGAAGTAGGCTTATAGCTTATATAACATATGCATTGTAATGAAGGTGATAAAAGTTTTTAATAATTTCTATCTGACTTCTAGATTAGCAAAATACGTATTAGGTATTAGTATATCTTCAACTGACAATCAATACTTCTTTTAAAATTTAAAGTAATATATTGTAGTATTTGTTTGGATTTTTTAAAAGAATTACGAGTGTTAAAATCTAGCAAGTACTTTTAAAAAATATGATATCAATAATTACAAGAAACCGTAATTTAAACAGTGATTTACTAGGGAGTTTTTGTTTTAATAATGTTTTTACTGATTAATTTGGTTTTAACATTTGTATAAGTAGAAAATTTTTATATGTATCAATTTGAAATGTTATTTTTTAATCTCATTTAGCAATTACATGAAAGTTACAAATTTGCTTAAACAATACCTAAATGTGTACATGCAGTTATGAATTTAAGCCACTAAATCTTATAATGGATTTTTAAAATTTTATTTCAATCGTGATTAATTATCATTTCTTTACTTCTTTTGCTCTCTTCTTAACCTTACAAATTCTTATGATAAATTCCTTTCAAAAACATAAAGTCAGGCTCAACCACTATTTTCTTTACACAAGTCAGCTGCACAAAAGGAGTTAGCGTTGGAATTGCCAACGCAAAAGAAGAAATATCATTAAGAAAACTTCCAATTGTTCACTGACAACAAAAGATACCACCAATCCGATTCGTTGAGGTGGACCCAGGTGGCCGATTCGAAGAAGATTATATCTTTTAGGCATTGAAGGTAGAATTAATGATTACAGGAGAGAATAGGGGTGTTGTCGTTAGATATCCGTTGGTAAAATTATATATTATAGTATTTGTACCGTTTTCCCAATACAACTCTGGTACAAACAAATCTTTCTAGATTTTATCTGATAAGAAGCTAGCTTTCTTTTTGGCGAAATAAAGTAATCAAATATTTTAAATTGGCTTGTTTGTGTAAAAAAATTGAAAAAAAAAAGAGTGGTTCATAAAAAATATAATAGATTTATCATTTAACTGTACAAATGTTTAGAGTGAAATAATTTTTCATATCATATTTGATTTCAGTGTTCATAAAATGTCAAGACAAAATCTCAATTAGTCAACTCAATCGTCATTTATATTTACCGCATTCATAGACACTTGTTTTTTTTTCGAATGTGTATGTAAAAAAAGAGGTAAATACTATGGATATAGGTAAATACAGTCTGGAACTAAGGTAAATGTAATGTTAGTTTGTTGTGAAATGGTGGGCTTTTTGAAAAAATATTCAAGAATAATGTAAATTCATTCATTTTTTCCCCTTAGTATCTTTGCTACTTATAGACATTTAGGGATGAATTACAATCGAGTAACTACACGAAAACAGCAAGTAAAAATGATAATTATAGTTTATAATGTTCAATTCACATCTTATTTCCAGATAGCACAGCTCCGAAATGAAGGCAAAAGCTCTATCAAATAAACTAATTGGTCTTCTGCATTTATTGCAATCATAGTCACAAGGGATTTCCGAATGTTTATTTATTTAAAAATGGAGGTAAATACAGCTTAATACTGAAACATTGTTCGTTAATGAGTAGCAAAACGGCAAGATTTTTTGCGGTTCTATTTCATTAAGCCAAAAAAAAATTACAAGAATTTTTTTTAGAAAAATTACCAGCCAATTCCTCCAGTTTTGTTCTCTACATGCCTGGGCAACTCAAAGAAATATAATGATGAATCACAGTTAAGTAACAAAACATAAACCACAAGTAAAAATGATAATTATTGCTAATGATGTTCAATCCACATCTTATTTCCAGCAGTCACAGAGACTCCTTTCCCGCAACGATTGCATACCCATCAGTGCTCTAAAAACTCGTACATCCCCAGGGTACACACACCCCTTGCCTTGAAAACTGACAATGACGACTTCTCCATATTATCATGATCCACATTATCCTTCTGAGCGGCTATACTGTATTTTATGCACCTGTCTTCGAAAGAAATAAACATAAATTTCAAACTTTTATAAGTAATTTTAATCGTTATTTTAACTTTTTTCACTTTGAAAGGATTTTGAGATTATTTCTTAAAAATAAACCTAGTTATGATTAAACAAATATTTAATTTATTAAAAATTAATTTCAAAATTTAGGCATGGAAAACAACAGTACATTTTTTGCCCATTTTTTAGATGTTCTTGAAGAAGTGATGGAGTGTTGAAGTATAGTCGCACCAGAGGGCTCAATTTAGAACCACAGTCAAGTGGCTAGCCGACACGAGTAAGCACCCAAAGCAACTTTTAAAAGAAGTCGGGTTTTTGGCGAAGTCGGGTTTTTGGATCATATATACCTTGCACACCCTCTACACAGGGAAACGGACTTTTTGTCTACTAGGACCATCTATTTTCAGCAGGCATTATGGTAATGCCCGGAAACGAGATTGGGTCCTTTCGCATGCAAGGTAAGTGTCTGACTGGGCTTTCCAGGACCAATAGAATGAAGAAGATAATTAATTTACGACCGAAATCCATGATCAGCGGGGGTATAGCTTATATCGTTAAACTTTTTTTTAATGAAACCCTGCTTCAATTCTCGATAAAATCACTACTTACCGAAAATCGTCAATCGCGTCAGAAATATAAACGACCCTACCCTTCAAACTTCTCTACCTATTCGAGTAACAATTTAGCTTTCATTTTTCGATTGTAACAAGAATCAAAAAGACAAACTTTAAGGATTTCAAGCATTTTTTTTAATAAAACACAGCTTTTTTCTTTGCAGTGGGGTCCCTGACAAACACCTCCAATTAAGGGTTTTCCGGAGTCTGCCCAAAGGCTGCTCGTCCGGAAAAATCAATTTTCAGGTGGGTTGGAATTTTAAGAAATAGTGATTTGTTATTTCTTACACGTTCTACTCATTAAACCTTTATAAGGCAATTTTTTTCTAGTAATGAATGTTACTTTAAAGTATTTTTGGGATTGAGATTTATTTATAAAATGAAATTCATTCAGCTCATTACCTAAAATTAATTTTGATTATTAAGACTATTTGATTTCGGTGGGAAGTATGTTTCCCATTGCTCGCTGGAAGCTATTCAAACGTATCGTCTATGCGAACCCTGTATTAGTTATTTTGTTCGTGTTTTCTGAAGTTATCAGGAGATAGCAGCACTAATCAAAATTGATGAAGTTGCTGGGAAGTATACTTCCTACAGCCTTATAAAGGGTTAAAACACAATACAGGTAAGATGGAGATTTCGGAAAAGTAAGCATTTTAAACCCTTTTCTTTGAACCTTTCAATGATATTTATGCACAGCAAATATGATATTTTTTGCACTTATCACAAAACAGGAGCAATAAAAAATAGCTGTAACAAAATAACGTTCATTTCTACTTATAGAGACATGTAGTTTTGCCCTTGTTCCGTTGTGGCACTGCATTTTTTCTTTCAAATAGGAAGGTCTCAGAATAAAAGAAGCAACCCGAGGCAAAACTGGAATTTGTGATTTTTCAAACACTTTTAGGGGGAGAAGAATACTTAAAGTTTTGGTTTAATAATTTCTGTAACCAAGAAAGTTTCCTTCATATAAAACTCATATTATTGTTTCGCCTTTTCAAAAGCAATGGTACACTCTTAAAACAAAAGAGTGAAATCCACTCCAGTTGGAGAAGTGCATTTTCGACACCCTAAAGGCATGCATATTTTCTCAGACTGAGTTAAAATCACTCGTTTGGAGTGATCCTGTCGGAGGTTTAACACACAAAGGATTCACTCCAAAAGGAGAAGTGCATTTTCCAGTCTGGAGGAGTGAAATCCACTCAGACTGAGGTAAATTGGGAGTGTTTGTTTTGAGTGTGTTCGAATGATTCATTCATTTTTCATAGCATTGGATATAATACGAGTCAAATATCTTTTCAAAGTTTAATTAGAATTCGGTTCTCGAAAAATTGCGACTTTTGATTTCTTATCGCTGGTGTTTGATTAAGTGTCCAATATACTCAAGTTCATTTAGCCCTTTCAGTCCCAGTGTATTGTCATTTGGCATCATCATGTTTTTGATAATAAACTTAAAAAAAATATTAATACTGTCATCTATTGGGATTAATAAAAAATATTTTCTAATAGAAAAAAGTTTGAAGAATCGAATGGTGTGCTTTTTGATATCATAAATGGCTATAGACGATGAGAAAAAAAATCTAAAATGATGATGCCAAATTGTCATTGGGACTGAAATGGTTAAGAGAGCTTAGGGGAGGAACGCGCTAAGTGATATTTTTGAAAAAAAAAAAGATATTTTTGTGTCAATGAACATAGGGAGTGCCAGTGTAAATAAAACCACGTGATATTTGTTGAAATTAGGTTCTAAGCTTTAAAAAAAGTACCCATCGCTTGGAATTTTATAACCTATTTTCGTTTTTGTTGGGTGAAATCGTATGAAAAACCTCTGTAAACCACTCATAATAATCAAAAGCCAATGAAAATGTATAACTAATAAGTATTTCAAGACATTATTTTAAGAGTTTATTTATATTTCGCTTAATTCGTATTTCAAACATGTTACTGCATTTTTGTGGCCATTTAAGAAAGTGGAGTTAGAGTATAAAATATCAATTGTTTCGAAGAAACTAGCAACAGCACAGAAATTAGATAGTTTGCCAATTTAGTAAAAACATTGTAAACTTGTTTATTACAAATGGAGCCTAGATTGTCGTGAATGGCCTAGAAAACTAAATTTTGCCAACAGGATTTTTTTTTTTGAAGATTACTTGTTTTACATAACGTTCAATGATTTCTATATCTTTACTGCTTTTATACCAGTATTTCATTGGTAGTTATAGATTATGGCGCAATGAGCTCCTCCCACTACATTGATTAACTAGTGTAGGTCTTATTATAATTACCCTCAAATTTTGTAGTATTTAAAAAAAGCGAAATGGCTGGAAAATAACTGGTCATGTTTAAGGTGTTCGATACTCAAGAAATTGTCATCTAAAGTATTCGATTTAATCCGGACAGAAAGTGGCGAAATTTCAAATAGGACGAAGAAATAATGGCGGAAGTGACGTAAAGGAAATCCTGGGGTCACGCGACCAATTGAAGTTGTAACTTTGTCTGTCCTCTTAATTCACCAACCGAAGACACATCCTTTGATTAAACATTCTTTTTTCTTTTAATCAAGTCGAATGAGAGAGATGTTAGAAAAGCAATAGTTATTTTTTCCGACCCGTTTATAAAGAATTAGATTTTAAAAAAGTAACCCATTACTTTATAACTTGTTTTACATGTATCAAGAAATTTTATTTTCTTCATGTACATTCTACAGGGGAAAACTGATTGTACCGGTGGATTTTGCTTTCCAATTTTTACACAATAGAGATAGTTAGTTATATATGATAACTTTGGTCCTACTATAAAAACCTAGTACTGACTTTATTCTTGAATATTTTTTATTCATTGGTTGGAGCAGAGTAGCCACCAATTGAAAAAAAAGCAAGCACATTTTTTAAAATGTATTTTTGGGAAGTAATTAGCTTGGAAATCCTGGACCAAAGTTACTCCACTTGATGTTAATTAAATACGTCAAAAAATTCAGCGTATGGAAGCTTCAGCGTGAGAGAAATACTAGATGATTACAATTCAAAACATAATCAAATTTATCAAAAGACAAGTAATAACTGAAAGTTTTCGAGAAAATAGAAAGTTTAATTTTGATCATTAACAGTTTAATACCACAGAAATAAATTATGTGTAATACATAAAACAAATCTACATGTTTAGAAAACAAAATTAGCTGTACAATTTTTTTGCAAAAAATTAAACTGCAACCAGCGACAACTATTTTCTACAAAGGAACACGCATATCCCGTAGCCGACATTAGAGTGGCCAGTCCGATCGTTTACTGCCACTCTTCCTGGGTGATATTTCCCGGACATTTTTTTTCTTCGTCCTGTAAAGAGATATACGGGACGAGGGGGAATGATGAATCGGTTACGAAATGAATGAGAACAGGACGGAATGTGATTTGATACGGATTTTTTTCTCTTCAGGTTACTTGGACACTGGTGTATTTGTTTATCCTTTCGTTTCTGGAGTCTGGACAAACCTTCAATCTGAAATTTTGTACCGAAAAAAACTTTTTACTTTGCTTTCTGTAAAGATATATATACTGAAAAAATATTATTAGATAATTTTATACAATAACTCTATAAAGCGTTAATACGGAAAAATATACATTACTTTTCGCTATGTCAAGTGATATACGGGAATGGAATGATGAATCGGTTGCGAAATGAATGAGAACAAGACGGAATGTGATTTGATACTGATTTTTTTTTTCAGTTCAGGCCAGGGTTGCATTAACACTGGTGTATTTGTTCGTCTATTCGTCTCTTAGTCCTTCATAAACAAACTTTGTAATTAATAGCATCAACTTTGTGTTCGCTGATAGGGTCTTTAAGACCCTTGGTGTTATCACTACAGTAAAATCCCTCTTATCCGAAAGGTGCGGGACCAAAATTGAACAACAAAAATAAAAATAAAAAAACTACTGCATATTTTGAGAAATAAATCCAACTTTGTTAGTGCGTATTTATTTTTTGTGTTTTTATTTATGTGCATACATTTCTTATTTTAACCGAAAGGCTAGGGAAATTTTTTTATAAACACATTTTCGGACAACCGGGATTCGGATAAACGGGACTCTACTGTACTTTATCGTTATTTATTTGTTATTTTCCTTCAATTTTTTTATGCATGTTTGCTACAAAACTTTCAATGTGAACCTTTGAAAATATTTCTGTCCGAGATTTTTAAAAAGTTAGGTTAGTTTGAGTTATCGTCACACTACAGCCGCACAAAGGCTATTGGCAACGGGCGTTGTACTTTAGAACTAACGAGCTGACACTTGAGTAGGCACCCAACGCAACCGTTAAGGACGATCGTACGCAGTGTTGAGAAAGGAACATATTTAACGTGCACCTCCTCTACACGGTGAATTATTCACGGGACATTTTTGGCTGCACTTGTCAATTACAGGTCGGCTGCTATTTTGGAGATTTTGAAACGGACATTACAAACATGCGCTAAATGTGGAAAGATTTCATAACCAAAAATAAGGGCATTCCCTCACTACCCCCTCTACTTTTTTCTTTCAATATTTTATATAAACCACCTCTCCTTCAAAAAACTCCTATCAATGATGTAACCTAATAAGACATCTCTAATAATAAACAAATAACTAGTAGATAGTTACTATCATGGGAAATCAAATGTAATATTCAAGGACAAATGATATTACGATCATTTAAAAGTTTTTTATAAATAGTTAAAAGATCTTAAGAAATAATCAGCTTAATATAAATATTTTACCCAGCTATATATACAACTATTTATTAATATTTACGTTTTGGAGGGACATGAGACAGAAATGAGGACTGTCCCACAAAATACGAAACATCTGATCACTTTACCAATACTACAACTACATAAGAGAAGAGGTGGCTGCTTTAACAGGAAAAAAATCACATCTTCAAAATACATCTATATTTGACTTCCTTATGTTTCAGCCTCGCGCACCGTAAATCCTTTCCCGCCCACTATTTAATTACTGGTTGTCGACTAAAGTTATACATTCGTCAGTATCAGTTACTAGGGGCGGTCCAGGTTTTTTTTTTTTTTTTTTGTCTTTTTTTTTTGTCGGCAGTGATATTTTGGAATAAAGACAATAATTCTTCCTACTTCGCAAAAAGACAATAGCTTTATGTTAATCTAAAATATATGATTGCCGTGGGACGTGAAGGTGTAACATGCCGTTTAAAAGGAAAGGAACCAATAAAAAAAATAAATCATCAGAAAATCAGCAAAAAGAAATTATATGCTTAAACATTTAATATTATTTAAGTACGAAATGTAGTTATATTTTTTAGAAACAAAAATGTTAAAACTTTGAGAACACAAATTTTGTTTTTGAGAGATTTATTCTAAATATTGCCAAACTAATACACCTATAAACGGACCGTGCAGCCAAAAATGTCCGACGAATAATACCTCGTAAGGGAGTTGCACGTTAAATGCCCTTCGAAGTCTTAACGCTGCATACGACGTTGCCCTAAATGGTTGCGTTTCGTGCCTATTCAGGTGCCGGCCCGTCACTTGACTATGGTTCTAAAACATATCGCCCGTCGTCAGTAGCCCTCGTGTAGCTCTAGTGTATTCTTAAAACAAAAGAGTGAAATTCACTCCTGTAGGAGAAGTGCCTTTTCGACACTGGAAAGGGGTGAATATTAACTCAGACTGAGTTAAAATCACTCGTTTGGAGGGATCCTGTCGCTGGTTTAACATACAAAGGATCCACTCCTGTAAAGGAAGTGCAATTTTGACACTGGAGAAGTGAAAATTAACTCAGACCGAGTTAAAATCGCTCGTTTTTTTAAGAGGGTGTGACGATAATTTAAACCTCATCTAACCAAATTAATGCTGGTTATAGCTAGGTTCTTACAGGGTGTTTCAAAATTGACCGGAATAGGAATTGATGCAATTCCGAAATATTGAGCCGGCCCCTCCGAAAATAGTAAAAAGCCAATTGATCACGCGTTTTGGTCGTGGTTGCATACTTGAACTAGGGCAGCACGAGAATGTGTTGACGAAGGGATGCAAGTGTTTTGAGTTTGGTTTGGTTGAATCGACATATTGCCTAGTAATTTTACAATTTGCAGATTCTGGTACATCACAGTTTCTAAAACTACTAAAAATGATTAGTAACTACGAAAATGGAATTTTTGTGTTTGGATTTCAATTTAAATAATTTGGTGTGTTTCAAATTCGAGCTGGATGTTTGAAAATTGGAAGGAGCTAAACGTTTTGCGATAGAAATGTACAGTTTGTCGAAATGTGCATGTGTTGGGACCAAATAGTTCTATAGTAGGGTAGAGACTGAACCTACCAACCGCACCATCTACCAACGCGGAGACAATTTAGGGTGTCATGTGGGGATCGATGGCCGAGTGGTTTGGATCGCAGGCCATAACGCTAGCAGTCCGCGCGCTGTAATGGGTGCGGGTTCAATTCCCGCCTTTGCCCTGGGTGCACTTCCTTTCTCTGACAGTAAAAAATCTTTCTGTGGCTGTCTTACTTGACGAAATCTTATAAGCGGGTCTCTGATCATGCACACACACCGGAATATACAGGGATGGTTATAAAATAACGCTCGCTATTCGGAGTGGTCTGTAGCTTGAATGAATAGTCCAAATGCTTCAAAATTTGAGACACTTACCAATCAAGAAGAGGGGAAAAAAGAATGGAATCATAAAAAAGATAGAATCTTAAAAAATAATCACCAAAAAAGAATAATCCTAAAAATAACAAACTCGTCTCTTGATCAGGGTTCTAAGTTACGAGGCGTCGTCAATTATGGCCAATTACGGCCAACACAGCTAATTACGCCTCGTAATTTAGAACCCTGGTCAAGAGACGAGTTTCTTTTTTTCGATAAAGAATGGAATAATTAAACGAAATCCGTCTCTTGACCAAGGTACTAAATTACGCGGCGTAGCCAATTATGACTAATTACGGCCAACACATCCAATTACGCCTCGTAATTTAGAATCCTGGTCAAGAGACGAGTTTGTTTTTTATGATTCCCCCCCTTCTTGATTAGTAAGTGTCTCAAAGTCTTCTGCATTTGGATTATTCATTAAAGCTACAGACCACCCCGAATAGCGAGCGTTATTTTATAATCACCCTGTATATGTGCATACCTACCCAGCAAAATACAATAATTGTTATGTATAGACTGATGGTCAACATCAAGTTTTTTTTTAACAATAATGCAACAACCTATCAAAATGAACAGCCTCCTAATTTTTTTTTTTTTTTTTTTTTTTTTTTGAAAACTAGTTGAACCTGCAATTTTTATCAGATGTAAATTCAACCGAACCAAACTAAAAGTTCTACATTCTTGTGTAGCACAAGTGCAAGATTTCATGCACGACCGAAAGGGCGGCCAATTAGTTAGCCGTTTTTCATTGGCGGGGGCCGGATAAATATTTAGGAATTGCGTCCTATACAATTCCGGTCAATTTTGGAACACCCTGTAGATCCTCAGTCTTGCATTGTCTGTAACTACGCCCTCTAAAAACACTTTTATGCACTACAAATCTTTCACCGCAATTTCAATTTTATTCCACACACACGCATTATTGTATGGGTGTGTTCACACCCATCAGCCTGTCGATTTAATCCCTTCGCATTTAGTACGATCCCCCCTCCCCCTCCCCCCCCCTCTCGCGATCAACTCTCCTCTCAGCTCGAGAAGGGATTAAAACAAGGAAAGGGGTATAATCTAATCCTTTTTTTTATCGTCACTATAATTAAAAGAGAAAAGACCCTTTGGTAAATGAATCCATTTCAAAATTAAACGCTCATGATGTTTTTAACCTTCTACCAATTAAACAAGGAAAGGGTTGCAGCCTGCTAATTAAAGTTGAAACTTAAAGTTGCAAACATAATTTTTTGATTGAAATCTAATAGTTCGCATGTTGAAACAAGCAAAGTATTTTTCATTAAATTGAACCCACTACTGCTTTTAGATTAAATTTGCATAATGTACCACGCTCACAGTTACTTCATTAAAAGTGTACAATAAACATGTAGACTCAATCGGAAAATGTACTGATATTCTCGAAACGACAGTAAAAATCTTTTGATATATTAAAGGCCCTCGCCAGATAAGACGGTGAAAAATGCCCCCATTCCAATCGGGCTAATTTTTTTTCTGAAAATACCTCATAGTATGGACAACTTCTCAGCCAAGTTTCAGCTCAAAAATGTGAAGCATTTTTGAGTAAAAAATTAAAGTTTTTTTTCTTTTTAAATTGATTATTCCCTGAATATATTTGATAAATCCAAAAAACTACTCATGAGTTTTTAGATATCATTGAGTAGTATTCTCAGAAAAATCCGCTCATAAATCTGATCGAGCGATCATTCTTAAAAATGCATTTTTATTTTTCAAAAAAAAATTTCATGCCAAAATCGTTTGGTCACAACTTAGGATTTTGTCTCTACATATTCCTCTATTATCATTCTATAATATATTTTTTTTTCAGATTTTTAAAATTATTGGACGATAGTTTAAAAAAATAATTCTTAAAGCCTGATTTTTTTGCTCTAAAATCCATAGATTTAGAAATAGCATGCCCACCGATTGCGCAATCCCGTACAACGCAATGATGCGTGATGAATCCACATTTCGTCGTTTTCGCAATGCATCACGGGATACTGATCCACAAAAATGGTTTTTCCGAAGAGTTACATACAATAAAAACTGCATTTTTAACTTGCTTCTTTTGTGAATATATACCTCATGCCTTACAGAAATTATCAATACGCATGCAGTTATAAAATTATGCTAGCGAAACTTGTAAAAAGTTTTAATTAGTTAATATTGAATATATATCTTTTATTAGTCGAATTATCTCATGGTGCCATCTGGTGGCGTATGGCATGCCATGTGCAAGAGCTTGCGAACTGCCTTATGGGATAATGGTTAACAAATGGCTTCACCTTTCCCCCTAGAGGCAGATCTGCTACTTTCTAAATCTATGCTAAATTCTTTAGTCCGTAAGAAATTCTCCCAGATTGAATTTCCCCGCCTTTGTTAGGAGTGCCATCTGCCGAGTAAGTAGTGCGAAAAGTCAGGTTTTAAGAATATTTTATTTTTTTAAAACTATCGTCCAATAATTTTAAAAATCTGAAAAAAATATATATTATAGATTGATAATAGAGGAATATGTAGAGACAAAATCCTAAGTTGTGACCAAACGATTTTGGCATGAAATTTTTTTTTGAAAAATAAAAATGCATTTTTAAGAATGATCGCTCGATCAGATTTATGAGCGGATTTTTCTGAGAATACTACTCAATGATATCTAAAAACTCATGAGTAGTTTTTTGGATTTATCAAATATATTCAGGGAATAATCAATTTAAAAAGAAAAAAACTTTAATTTTTTACTCAAAAATGCGTCACATTTTTGAGCTGAAACTTGGCTGAGAAGTTGTCCATACTATGAGGTATTTTCAGAAAAAAAATTAGCCCGATTGGAATGGGGGAATTTTTCACCGTCTTATCTGGCGAGGGCCTTTCTTCTACCATTTTTTAATGTTGTCAGTTTATAAGAAGGAAAAATCCTTCAATGATAATAAATTAAGGTTTGTTGGATTAATGTTGCAGCGCAGTAGGCTAGTTGGCGACGAGCTTAGTATGTATAGCAATGGGCATATTTCAGATGCACCAATAGGATCTAGCCCCCTAGCCACGTATTTCAAGAATTCCTAAATATCTGGTAGAAGACCCGGACACAGTCTGGAAGCTATAAACCAGAAATTAACATAACTGAACTGAACAAATTCAGATGCGGAATAAGGAGATTTTTTTGCATTCTATGCAAGCTTTCTTTAACAAATGTTTTGAACAATCGACAGCACAACACGAAGTTGGCATTTAAAAAGTTTAGTAAGAAAATTTTCTTAGAAGCCTTTTTTTTGAATACTAAAACCCACAGACAATCAACGTAAACAGACATTCCAATCGGAACTTTTTTTCAGAGAATCACGTGACCAGCCACCCAGCGACTAAACTTCGAACCAATGATCGCGCCACCAAGTGACACTTCCAACCAACCAATGATCGTGCCACCAAGTGACTAAAGTTAGAACTAATTATCACGCGACTGGTTGAAAACTGCGTGCGACTCCAAGCAGCGCGCGCATCTTGTACTAATTATGCTCAAACTTGGATAAATTAATGCGCGCTACTTTTGAAAAGTAAAGTATTGCGCATTGCGGAGAGGAAAATTGCGACTCGAGAGAGGCCTGGAGTGGAGACAAATGTTTTTGTTGTGTTCTTTTCTCATCAAAACACATTTTTTAATGCATTTTATGAAACTGTTTTACGTTCCCAAGGATAGTGATAGGTAAATGTTTTTGAAGGTAAGGTAAGATAGGTAAGCGTTTAATTTATTCAAATATTCTTGTAAATTTTCTTTCATCAGAGCTAAATGCTCGATCACTTAAGAATGATTGGTTATTTATGTATTGAAAAGTTTCGATATTTGTAGCTTAACCCTTTCAGTCCCAGTGATGCCATTTGGCATCATCACTTTCAATATTTTTTTCAAAATGGTTATGTCCCGCTATGACATCCAAACACACATCATTCGATTCTTCACACTTTGTTCTATCAGACAAAATTTTACTTTAATCTCAATAGAAGTCAGAACTACTATTTTTTTATTTAGAAAATAGTCAACAAGCGTTTCTCCTGATTTTTGATAAGTTCACTTCAGTTCCACATATTTCAAACACAATTTAAACTATTTCGGTTAAAATAATTACTAAATTTTTTTTAATAATATGGTCAGGTACCTTAAAATATGTAACTCGAAGTGTTTTTAGACAATATATATATTTTTATTTTGCTGTTTTCCACAGTTAGAGAATTTTGGCATTGTTTCAAAAACCATATAAAAAATTTAAATGGATTTTTTTTCTTATGGAATTCGTATATTTGACCTAAAATAAGCTTATTTTGTGAATATCAGATGTTTCTGTAGTGTAGTAAATTTTTGGGACTGAAAGGGTTAACACACTTAAAACATCTGTGCTTTTTCGGTCTTCGGTCATTAATTTTTTAATTAAAGTAATTAAATGCTATTAGACTACTAACTGAGTTACACTTTCCTTTCGTGTAACTTTATTAAATAAGTTAAGATATATGTAGAGTTATAATATTATTGCTGTTAGTTTTAAAACTATGTTTTAAACAAATGACCTAACTGCCGACCTAGAAGCGGACCGTGCAGCTTAAAATGTTAGTTGAATGTCCCGGTGTAGAGGAAGTGCATGTAAAATATGAGTTAAATATGATATGGTTGTGTTGGGTGCCTACTCAGGTGCTCCCTAATGATCCCTTCTAAATATCTATATAAATGGACCAGTTACCACCAGATTTGTAGGAATTTCTAAACCTAAAATAATAAATTTTTCAGGCAGGATAAATTTAGTTTCCAAAAATTATTTGACACTTCCTTCTTCAAAATTCATTAAATTGTTCAGTTTTTAATTTATGTCACATGCTAGGTGTTTTTAGTACCTAATTATTTAATTTTTTTAAAAAACTAATTTAATAGTTAGAGCTGATTTTTTCATACAATAAAGGCACTTTTTGATTCAAAACTTACTATTTCATTTCACTAAAAAATAATTTGAAATCTTGGCTAGTAAAATTTAAGGTCTAACAATATATTGTAAATTAATCGCTTCTTTTAATAAGCATTTTAAAATTTTTGTGGATTTTTATTCATAATTTTGATGTGATGCATTAAGAAAAGCTTTTTCTACATAGGATGAAGAAATAGATGGGCTTATTTGTGTGAAAACTCATTCCATAACCTGTATATCCAAGGGGCCAAATAACACCAGATTTGTTGGAACACCTACTCAAGTACACCAACTTCGCCATTACAATTATTCCTTGAATTGTACAAAATTACTTGCATGCCTCTCTCCCAATCTAAATCTATTTTTAAATACTATATTGCTCTGAGTAAAAAATGCAACATACAGTGTGGGTACCTACTAGTAAAATTTTGCTTTATATTACTAAGAGCTTAATATAAAAATACTGAACAGATATATTGGTTTTATGATGTTGTTCTAGAATTGAGATGTTGTTAACATATGTTTTTTTAGTTGACTTTTTTGGATAGGTAGTTATTTTTTATTGGGGGTTATTATTTTTTTTAATATATCTCACAAATTTTATTAAAAAATATATTTTGCACTTATTTTCTTACATTGTGTGTTTTTGATTACAAAAGTCCAGCACTACATAAACTAATGATTAAACAATGTTTTGATAAATTTATGAGAAATTATGATTTATTTTCCTTAAAGGAACTTGTAGGCTGTAAATTATTATATTTTGTAAATTATTATTTATATTTTTCCCAACACGTTGTTGTTAAGCACAACAATAATGTAATGGTTTCCGGCTGCCTATTTCTAACCTCCTTTTGGAGCTTTAACACAGCCAATAACGCCTCGTAGTTTAGAACTCTGG
This sequence comes from Hylyphantes graminicola, assembly GCA_023701765.1. Classification (NCBI taxonomy): domain Eukaryota; kingdom Metazoa; phylum Arthropoda; class Arachnida; order Araneae; family Linyphiidae; genus Hylyphantes; species Hylyphantes graminicola. The sequence continues at coordinate 66,699,608 of CM043113.1, read as the reverse complement.
TCAAGTGCCGCAGTCCGTTAAGAAAAGCGAAAATTACACGGGTTACGAAATCTTTATAACTGTGTTAAAATCCGTTTTGGTGGTTAAAAGTAAGCAGTTAAAAACGTTCAAAACCAGGCAAAAAAGTAACAAATTTCATCACTTGACTGGGTTTTAAATTACGAGGAGTTATTAGCTATGTTAAAACTCCTTAATAGAGCCAAAAATAGGCAGCTGACTTGTAGCGCTCCTTGTACTTGTTACTACGGGGGCGGAGACTTTTCGCCCTATTCACCTACGTAAATGCGCAGTCTGTTTAGATTATTGTCTGTGCTAAAACCTAAGTAATTCCATAGAGATCTTAATTAAAGTATTAGAGTGGGGGCTCACGTGACCTCCAATGCTAACGGCTTGACGAGCATGGAGGCCGCCATATTGTCGAAATGTGGAGAAATTGGGCCAGTGTTGCCAGTACTTTAAGTAGAAAAATGCTGAGAAAAAATAAATTTAATTCTAAAATTATCAAAAATATAAAAATAGCTGCATTTTGGAATATTTTTATTGGCTTTTAAAAAACTTGAAACGCTTTTCTAGTATTTTTATTATATTTATCTTGTAATTTTAGATTTATATATTATTTTTCCGAGTATTTTTCTTAATGTGGCGGCGGTGGCGACAAGTTACCAGTGTTACCATCACATAAAGAATGCTACGAAAAAATAAAATTTAATTTTAAAATTACAAAATAAATATTATAAAAATAATAGAAAAGCGTTTCAAGTTTTTTAAAAGCCAATAAAAATATTCCAGAATGAAGCTATTATTTTTATGATATTTTTTGATAATTTTAGAATTAAATTTATTTTTTCTCAACATTTTTTTCTACTTAAGGGGGTATGGGACACAAAATCTTCAAAAAAATCAAAAAAATTATTATTATCATAAAAAATAACAAATATTTTAGAATAATTTAAAACAAAAATTTTATTTATATCTGCAGTAGAACGTGAGATGTGTAGTTTTTTATGTCATGACATCTGTGTTGGCCAACCACGTTTATAATCTTTGCTTCCTCGTAATATTAGATAGGAATAACGTTATCGAATCCTTAGTTGGTCGGTCGGTTTGGAGTGCTTCAGTAAGGAAAGTGATAAACTTCAAAGCTGTTTTTCTCCTTGATCGTGTTTTCGATGATTTTTTTACTTTAAATTGATATAACTCAAAATCTACTGCCCATAGAGTGTCAAAATTTTGTACTCATATTTTTCAAACATATATCTTTAATTTGTCTTTAGGGATTAGTTGTAAATAGTTTATTTTTTTATTTATTAATTTTAATAAAAAAAGTGAACCTGTGAAATTATTAAAAAAAACTTAAATAATTTAAAAAAAAAAAAAACTGTGGCAAATATGAAAAATCGGTAAAGACAGTTTGTTAAATACATTTTTCTGTTTATAAAAATGCTAAATATTTGTTTTCCAATAAATAAGTTTTTGACTTATAACAAAAATAAGAGACATCACTTTTTGACACATTTTATTTTTTTAAAAAATAAATAATGATTATTTAAAACCTCTGACTATCTAAAAGTGTAAGTATATTTAGTATACATTTATGGAAAAAAATTATATTGATATCTACAATATTAAAGAAAAAAGTTGAAATTGTCCCATACCCCCTTAAAGTACTGGCAACACTGGCCCAATTTCTCCACATTTCGACAATATGGCGGCCTCCATGCTCGTCAAGCCGTTAGCATTGGAGGTCACGTGAGCCCCCACTCTAATACTTTAATTAAGATCTCTATGAGTAATTCCAATCAACTAATAACAACAAACCGTTGGAGCTGTTGCCATCCACGGCGTGAAACAACCCCATTTCGAACTGCAAACCACTTCATTTAGGCTTAGATTCACTGCTTTTTCATGTGAATGTCTGCTAGGGCCAAATAGTTCCATAGTAGGGTAGAGACTGAGCCTGGCAACAGCATCATGGACCAATACGGATAGAATATAGGGTGGCAAGTGGGTCCCGATGCCCGAGTGTTTTCGATCGCGGGCCATAACCAGCAGTCCGCGCGATGTAACGGATGCGGGTTCGATTCCCGCCTTTGCCCTGGGTGTACTTCATTTCTCAGTATCAACATTATAAATTAACTAGCACTTTTGCCACTCGATTTGGGCTCCACAGTGAGCCATGGCTGCCGATGGCAGCTCAGTACGAGTCGTTCCTCTACCCTCACTATAGAACTCTTTGGCTAGGGCAAGTCTATTGGTCAACAAATGATCAAGCGTTAAACAGGAATTATTTTTACATCATATATATTTTTTATTTTGCATTTTAAAATCAATTTACATGATGGCAGTGTCCAAAAGAGCGCATTGGAGCCCATTCCTATATCAATAATTTACAAAGCGTCCAACCCTTGCCGATCTTATTTAGAAACCAGAGAACCTGTCTAGAAACCAGAACTTTTCAAACATCGCAAGACTAATCAATAAACTAAACACTCCGCCGTATTCAATTTTTACCCTACTTTAAAATAACAGTTTTTGTTCACTAATCCTCCTCTCCCCAACAATTGATGTTCTCAAATTTCGCACAGCGAAGGATTAAAACAAAGAGGAGAGGGGCGAGCGTTTAAGCCGCCCACTTCAAAACTGCCATATTTTCCCTAATTAGAATGGGGGAGGGATGCAGTGACCCTAATTGAACGACAATCAATTAATCATTTTCGCTGAAGAGAGTCGCCCTTTTCTCGCCAAGAGGCGAGCGCCAATTTTTGATTTCCTAAATTAGAACAGGGTGTCGATTTGGTTATGTTAAGTGTTAGTCATCAATGGAATATGTCAAAAGTTTGGCAGGATAAGCATCTAAAAACTTATGGTATTGTGTATTTGAAGGTTATGATGAATTGTTGTCATACTAGAGCTACACGAGGGCGTTTGGCTACTGGGCGTCATAATTTAGAACCACATTCAAGTGACGAGCATACACCCGAGACAACCACCTAACGCAACTTTTAAAAGGAGAACATCATACGCGGCGTGCGACTTTGCAGCATAATTCACAAGTATTATTTTATAGATGATTATTTGAAGTATATAGTTGAAAAACTCACGTTTTTCATTGTGAACTATGGTATAGGGTTCGGTCGATCATTGGCGACTTTCAGAGGCGCCGACTCCATAGGGCCTGAGGGGGCCCGAGCCCCCTCAAAATTTCGTTTAGGGGGGCAGAGCCCCCCCCAATAATTTAAGAAAATTATTAGTTATATTGTGCATTGTAAAATCTCAAAATTAGGATAGTTTCGTGTGTGTTCAGTGTGTCAGAATATCAATTTTCCGTAATCTTATTTTTTATTCGCTTCTTTTACTCTGCATTTTTCTTTTTTTGTTTGGCGCCTGCCGGTCACGTGACCGGTAAGTGTCTTTTTTATTAAAAGTGAAGGTGTAACATTAGCTAGAAAAAGTGTTTTGAGTTTGTATTTTGAACTGCCTGAGCACGTTCTCTTGTGTAATTTGAATTAAATTTGCCATGGATAAATTCTTTACCTTTTGGTAACAAATTTATCCATTGCCGTCGCGCTTGGAAATATACTACACTACTTTATTAGTTATTTTCAAATAATTATTAATAAATATTCTTAGGATTTAAGACCCAATTAAAACCTGCTATTTACATACTTTTTGACTGAAAGTATTGGACACACTGTATTAGCATTAACTTTGATATATTGTTTTTGTTTAATATGAATGTTGTATCAGCGCCATCTAGCGAGCACTTATTGAAACTCTGCCCTGAACCGCCATCTTTTTGTCACTAGTAAAGGCGGTAAGGGTGGAGAGAGGATGTAATTCTTCAGAGCTGCACTTCATTAAATGGATATTTCTACACTAAAGAGTTGCTTTCTTCTTTACTGCCCCTCCTCCTTACTAGACATGGGGGCTCACCGCCGCCTTGCCACCCGCCTCTCGTCGCAAAAATCGATATATTTAAAAAAAATTTTAATTTAAACTTTTACAAAACGAAAGTTCAAGTCCCACGAGGTTCAGACATAAAGTTCCTCTCCACGGTGGGCAATCACGAACTCATGCACAAAAACGAACTTTTATCTACACTGCAATAAATCAGCGATGCCAAAATCGCCATCGTCGCGAAAAAAGTGAAAACTCCCGCTTCAAAAGGAACTTCCTGCGCCATCGTCAAGCGATTCCTTCTTCAGCCGCCAAGCCGAAGTCGCCTTCGCAGTCGCCATCGTCGACCCCATCGTAAAGTGGTATTTTTCCAGCCGTTAAGCAGAAGACGCCACCCGTGAGTCATCCATCTTCAGCCGCTAAGCAGAAGACGACACACGACGACGAGGTCCACAGCACGTCAATCCGAAAAACAAAACTACCCTCCATAAAACGGAATACATCGTCCACAGAGCACGTAAGAAATTCTACTACATCGCCGACGAAACAAAACCAAAATCGACCACAAAGGTAAAAGTTTTCTTATTTTTCTATTCAAGATGTATAAAAATACTAAAAAAGAAGATTTAGTGAAAGTTGCTTTTGAATTGGACATCGTACTTCCAGAAAATTCCACGTTAACTAAAATTAAAGAGCTAATTGAGTCCAGTGAGACCTACACGAAAGATAACGAATTCGTTAAAAATTTAATTGCACAAACGGTAGATGACAGAAATGTTAAACTAGAAATCGAAAGAAATAAAGTAGAAGTCGAAAGAAATAAATTAGAAGTCGAAAAAGTAAAACTCGCACAAATCGAACGAAATATAGAACTAGCTTCCCTTCAAAACAATGCCGAAACTCAACATAATATATCGAAAAGTTCCGAAACCGATGATTCACCTAACATCGAAAATCTTATTCGTTCTGTTAAAACTCTTTCAATGCCAATCCCTAGCCGTCCAGAAAATTACAGCTTATTTTTCGCATCGTTAGAACGAGCATTTAATACGAAGAATATATCGGATGAGTTATTAAAGTCAGAAATACTTATAAATATGTTAGGCGAAAAAGCAAATCACATTTTATTAAATATTTCGGATAATGATATCCAAGACTACGAAAAAGTCAAAAATACAGTGCTACGTCAGTTCCAACCAACCGCACAGGATTGCCTAATTAATTTTCGCCGTATGCAAAGACTCGCAGATGAGTCACACACGCAGTTTGCTTCACGATTGCAAACAACTTTCGCATATTATTGCAAGATTAGAAACGTCAGTGACTTTGATACTTTATGCCAATTAATGGTTTCAGATAAATTGTATTCTACACTTGACCGAGAGACTCAGTCATACATAGCTGTCACACAAGGCGAAGAATGGCTAAAGCCAAATGATCTTGCACAAAAAGTTGATATATACTTTACATCCCAGCGTAAATCTCTAAGCGAAGTAAACCGTCGCCAACACAACAATAACACCTATCAACAAAACAACAGACCATTATACAATAATCGGCAACCATATAATAACTTTCGTAGACCACAAAATCAAAATTCCCGTGGAACAAATAATACTCGCTTCAATCAACGCAATGTAAACAACCAAAGATCTGAAAACGAGTCACACGAGAATAACAGTCCAGTATTACAAATAGCTCCAACAACACCCAAACCACGTGATCACGGTTCCCTCCAATACGAAAATGTAGTACTTAATAATAAAAATACTCGCGCTATTATTGACAGTGGATGCACTCATATTTGTGTCAAAGCCGATTGTTTACCCAAAACAACAACATATGATGAAGAAAATATCACATTACAATCTGCATTCGGCGACACGTACACCGCCAAATCCGCCAAGGTTTTTCTCGGGTTGCCACAAAGACAACCAAAGAGATACGACGCAGCTGTCTGCGAGAGTTTATTTTCAAATCTAATAATCCCTCCTTCTATTTTCCATGAGCTTAAAACATCACAAATAACACAAAATGAAAGTACACTCTCTCCGAAAACAGAAATCCTGCACCAGGAAATAAAAAACAAATGTCAAAATACTATTCACATCGCTCCGAAACAAGTCGCAGACGAAATGTCTACAACACCGAAACTCATCGCCGACTCTGTGTCGCCGCAGCAAGAGAGCGTAAGAGACGACGCGCCAATCGCCTGTCAACCAGACAATAGGGAGGATTCAAAAACACGCACGAACCAATCAGAGACAATTAGGGAGGAGCTATCGAATGCAAATTCGCCCGCTCACTTCGAGTACGGAGATAGAAGATTTTTTTTAGCGGAACGAGATGATGTGTCGAACCGATTAAATTTTGACAACGCTACCGGTAAAGGTTTAGCCTATTTTCCCGTAAAACACACTTCGGCGAATGATCTTACGTCCGCAATGGATTGTGACTACGGTAATGACTTATATTTCACACACGTTCATAATACGGATATGAAGAAACGTTTTTCACATTTGATTGAAGAATATAAATCTAACAAATTAACAGATTTGGAAACTTACGAACACCAAATTTTCGCTTCAGACGTACAAGGGGACAAGCCCATATTGCAAAATGTAAACAAACCATTAGACACTACGGGGACCAACCCAATATTTAGTATTGTAAGTGATGATACGCTTTTTGAAGATGAATTTTCTCACATATCTGATGCAAATATACGAAACACAATTATGAAGATGGTCAAAACTTATAAACCGAATAAAATTAAAAGTACTAATTATCAAATGAAATTAATTCTGTCAGATGACACACCTATATTTCAAAGACCACGCCGTCTTGCATTGTCAGAAAAAATTGAGGTAAATAAACAAATTAAGGAAATGTTACAAAGTGGAATAATTCGAGAAAGTTTTTCAGATTTCTGTGCACCAATAGTTTTGTGTAAGAAGAAAGATGGTTCAACGCGCTTAGCCATAGATTTTAGGTTGATTAATCGGAATATCGTAAAAGAAAGATTTCCTTTACCCCTCATCGAAGATGTTTTTGACAAATTACAAGGTGCTTCTGTCTATTCAAACCTTGACTTAAAAAATGGTTTCTATCACGTTGATGTTCATGAAGATAGTCGCAAATACACTTCTTTTGTAACACCAGACGGACAGTACGAGTTCACAAAGATGCCTTTTGGACTATGCAACGCACCATCTGTTTTTCAAAGATTTATCCAAATTGTTTTTCGAGATCTTTTAGAAGATGGAACTTTGATTCTCTATCTTGATGATTTGATTATACCCTCATCTGATGAGTTCGAAGGTCTACAAAAGCTGAAAAAAGTTTTACAAGTTGCTTCGGACTATGGACTTGAGTTTAATTTCAAAAAGTGCAATTTTCTACAACGAAAAATAACTTTTCTCGGACATATCTTGGAAAAAGGTACAATTCGACCATCGTCACACAAAACAAATGCTGTTTTAAGTTTCCCTCAGCTTAAAACGACGAAAGATATTCAATCCTTTTTAGGTCTGACTTCATTCTTTAGAAAATTCATAAAGAACTATGCAGCCATTGCAAGGCCACTAAGTGATCTTTTACGAAACAACACACCTTTTCACTTTGGCAGAGAACAACAGCAAGCTTTTCTACAACTAAAACAAGCACTCTCCACAGAACCTGTGTTACACTTATACAAACAGGGCTCACCATTACAATTACACTGTGATGCTTCATCAAAAGGTTTTGGTGCTATTTTGCTTCAAGCTGACAACGAGAACAACCTGCATCCCATTCACTATATGAGTCGTAAAACATCCCCACAAGAAGAAAAGTATACATCATATGAATTAGAAGTTTTAGCAATAGTAGAATCATTAAAGAAATTTCGACACTATCTTGTTGGTACCAAATTCAAAATCTTCACTGACTGCCAAGCGTTTCAAAAAACAATGTCCAAAAAAGAACTGCCTCCTAGAGTTGCCAGATGGGCAATGTTGCTCGAAGATTTCGACTATGAACTAATTCACAGACCAGGACAGCAGATGAAACATGTTGACGCACTTAGCCGTTATCCTGTCATGACAATACAAGTTGATGACACAACCAGAAAAATCTGTGAAGCTCAGTCAAAAGATGAGTTCACACTAAGCATTAAACAACTACTAGAACACTCTCCAACATCAGAATACAAATACAAAAATAACATTCTTTACAAAATAGTCAATGACCAAGAGCTTTTAGTAATACCACAAGACATGCAAAAACAAATCGTACAAATTGAACACAATAAAGGACATTTTGGTATCAATAAAACTGAAGCTTTAATTAAACAACAATTTTATTTCCCAAACATACGTAAAACTGTCGAAAACGTAATATCCAGCTGTGTAAAATGCATACTTGCCTCACGAAAAACAGGAAAACAAGAAGGATTTCTCCATCCCATTCCTAAAGGTGACATTCCATTAGACACATACCATATAGATTTTCTAGGGCCACTGCCAAGCACAAACAAAAACTACAAGTACATATTCACTGTGGTAGATGCCTTTACAAAGTTCATTTGGATATATCCTGTCAAGTCAACATCTGCAAAAGACGCTCTGGACAAACTTCAACTTCAGCAAACCACCTTTGGAAATCCTAGACGAATAATATCAGATCGCGGATCAGCTTTTACTGCAACAGAATTCAAGAAATACTGCGAAGATGAGAAGATTGAACATATCACAATCACTACAGGTCAGCCAAGAGGAAACGGTCAGGTTGAAAAATTCCATGGAACGCTAATTCCAGTTATCTCCAAGTTATCCCTTGATGATCCGAACAAGTGGTTCAAGCACATACCAGCTGTACAACGTGTAATTAACAGCACTATCTCTTCAGCTACTAAGTACACACCCTTCGAGCTTCTAACAGGAGTTAAAATGAAAAATAAAGAAGATCTTAACATCAAGAAAATTTTAGAAGAACAACATATACACTCAGTCGTCCAACATCAACAACAAATGCGCAAAGAAGCCAAAGCAAATATATTGCAACAACAAGAACAGAGCAGGCACAACTATAACACTCGTCGCAAGACTGCTACCAAATACAAACTTGATGATATAGTCGCCATCAAACGTACTCAGTTCGGGACAGGCTTAAAACTTCGTCAAAAGTTTTTCGGCCCATACGTCGTGACTAAAGTTCGCCCAAACGACAGATATGATGTACGCAAGACCGGTACAGGTGAAGGACCAGCATGCACATCCACATCTGCCGACCAAATGAAGAGTTGGGCAAAAACCTGAACTTTGACTTTTACAAACTTTCTGAAGTCCAGAACTTTATTTTTTTTTCTCCCAAATTGTGCTAAGAACTTTTTGCACAGACTTTAAAATTTATTTTTACTTACTTGCTTAGTTAATTTTATAAGTGTTTTCTTCTATTTCATAATTTTCAAATTAGAATTTTAAAGTGATTTTAGAATAATTTTCTTGAGAAATGCATAAAAGTATTTTATTTGTTTATGCTTATTTTTATAGTTCTTTTCAGTATTAGTAGTGAATTTAAGTGTATTATTTTCTAAGTGTTTACGTTTAATTTTTATCTTGCTACATGTTTACTTTTAATATTTAGATAGCATGTTTTTATTTTATTCAATTGCTATTTGTCGGGACGACAAACGTCAGGATAGCAGAGTGTTGTATCAGCGCCATCTAGCGAGCACTTATTGAAACTCTGCCCTGAACCGCCATCTTTTTGTCACTAGTAAAGGCGGTAAGGGTGGAGAGAGGATGTAATTCTTCAGAGCTGCACTTCATTAAATGGATATTTCTACACTAAAGAGTTGCTTTCTTCTTTACTGCCCCTCCTCCTTACTAGACATGAATCCTGAGCCTTATTCAAGGTAAGCTTTAATTAGCTATTTCACTTATTAATCTGATGCAAAATACAGTGGAACCCCGGAAACTCGGGACTTGAAGGGCGTCGAATTTCCTAAATATCGAGTTTACATCAGGAGTAAAGGGTTATACGTACAGTTATAGTCCATAAGCATAATTATTACTGTAAATTGAATTTAATTAGCTTCTTACGAAAATAACGTCCGTGTTTTTGTTTTGTTTCCTTTTTCAAAGCCAAAAAAATTGTCAGGCTTTTCGAGTTTCCCGAAGTGCCGAGTTATCGAGAGTCGAGACTCGAGCTTTCGGGGTTCTAATGAATGTTCAGCATATGAATCTAAAATGCTTAAAAACTCACAATGTTTCATCGAAAATTTAGAAAATTTTCCGGGGACAAAAAACCCGCTTGGGCCCCCCCAATATTTTCTATAAGTCGGCGCCCCTGGCGACTTTTGACGATCTTAAGTTCAATTGGACGAAGTCGCCGCTAATTTACGAAACAAGACTAACATCATTAATACATTAGTAAACTCATCTAATCAAATATAATTAATGAGCCGGATTGAACTGAATGGTTTTAATAGTTACAAGGAAATTACTTTGAGAAACATCATTTTACAACATTTCACTTATTTGCTGGTTAACTTATTTCCTTGCAGCAAAATAATCGTATAAGATTCCTTGTAGCATTTATCACGTTTGCATTGATCAATTTATTAGCCAATTATCTTGTTAATTGACAAAAAAAAGTTATTGCAATTAAATTAGTTAAATAAAATAATCATGCACAGTTAAACTTTTAATTGCACCTCACAATTTAATTGATTCGATTAGCGTATGCCAATTGTAACCCACAATTAAAATAATTGCAATTAACTATTTTGGTTCTTTTATGAAGCAATCAAAACTAACTATTAACTTAATGAATTAAAACAAAATAAAGTAATGATTAAGGAAAATTAAGCTGTAAATTTTAAACTTTAAACGAAATAAAAAGGGGTTAATTTTTATTTTTAACAATTTATCAGTTAACAATTAAACAATTGTTAATTATAATTTCCACAATTGCAATTGAATAATTCTTAGTTGTTGTAATTACATTTACCAATTGTCAATCTTTAATTGTTCTTGCAATTAAAATTTGCTAAACACGGCCACCTGTTCATACTGGGAATGTCTATTCTGATGTTGCTCTAGTTTTGTGTTATTAAACACTGGTTGATGGCTTAGACACCCACGTATTCAGATATCTTCCTTCAGGTCTTGTGATGTGGTAATTATACACGCGAACATTATTGGGACTCTTTTCATATAATAAACTTTGGGAAAGATTCGCTTCATTGCTTAAGCCCCGTCGGCATACGACAAGTTAGAATTGTTATGTAGAAAACTATTAGATCTCGTAGTTAGAGAGACATATTTGTGTCCAAATATATGTCCAATAAAAGTATTCAACAAACTACCCACAGAATTTCAAAGTATCCTCTCTTTAAACAGGTTTAAAAATACTTTATTTAAATTTATATTGAATGAAAAGTGAATAAATTATATTGAATATAAATTTATATTCAATGAAAACCCAGCCAAAAAATTCCGCAGAATTGCTTCACAAAAAAACTTTAAAAAAACTTGAAAAAAACTTCACAAATTCTGAAGGGATTTGAAACACTTAGTCTGCAGAATTGCTTCAAAAAAACTGCAGTTTTTTTGAAGTTTTCGTAAAGCAGTTTTGCAGAATATTTTGGCTTTTTTTTTAAAGAAAACGTGGCGCCATCTAGCGAAATGTCATTAAAATAAAAATTATAAAGGAATAAATTATCGAACGAGTGGTTTTTTTTTTTACCATTTTATGGAAGTAGGAGCGCGGGATTTGATCTGATGGGAATTAGGAAGCTGTCGAATGCTCTAACGACTGTGCTACAGAAACTTGTTATGAAGTTGGTTCTGTAAATATATGAGCAAACTATATTTTAGTTAGAAGATATTCTCGCTCTGTTGCTTCAAAATAACTAGTTTTTTTTAAAGTGTCGAAATGACTTTAGAATGGTTGTAGAATTGCTGCAAAAAACTGCAGATACACCTGTGGTCAATTTTTACATTTATATTGCTTTAAAATAGATGCAGTTTTCTTGAAGCAATTCTGCAGACTAAGTGTTTCAAATCCCTTCAGAAATTGTGAAGTTTTTTTAAAGTTTTTTTGTGAAGCAATTTTGCAGTTGAGAAGTGCCGAAATGACTTCAGAATGGTTGCAAAATTTCACAGAAAAGTTGTAGATACAACCGTGGCCAGACTTCACATTTCTATTGCTTCAAAATATCTGCAGTTTTTTTAAAGTGCCTAAATGACTTCAGAATGGTTGTAGAATTGCTGCATAAAAAACCGCAGATATATCCATAGTCAGGCTTCACTTTTCTATTGCTTCAAAATAACTGCAGTTTTTTTAAGCATTAAAAAGACTTTAGATTTGCTGCACAATTGCTACAGAAAAACTACATAATCCCCATTCGATATACTTCAATTTTCTTTTGATTCAAAAAAACTGCAGACTTCTTAAAGATGACTGCAAGATCGAAATTTTTTTGAAGCAATTCTGCAAAATGTTTTGGCTGGGAAGTGTTTTATGTTCAATGCTTATTATTACACATTGAAGAAAAAGAAGCATTATTTCTATTCTGCATCTATTTATAAGGCAAATACAATAAATGTATAAATATGCAAGCAAATGTTCGTTGAAACCTTAATTCATTTATATTCCCAGTTTAAAATAGAATTTTCGCTTAACCTGATTGCCCACGTTCTCATTTAAGCCGGTTTAACCCTTTCAGTCCCAAAAATTTACTACACTACAGAAACATCTGATATTCACAAAATAAGCTTATTTTAGGTCAAATATACGAATTCCATAAGGAAAAAAAATCCATTAAAATTTTTATATGGTTTTTGAAACAATGCCAAAATTCTTTAACTGTGGAAAACAACAAAATAAAAATATATATATTACGTAAAAAACACTTCGAGTTATATATTTTAAGGTATCTGACCATATTATTAAAAAAATTTTATTAATTATTTTAAACGAAATAGTTTAAATTGTGTTTTAAATATGTGGAACTGAAGTGAACTTATAAAAAATCAAGAGAAACTCTTGTTGACTATTTTCAAAATAAAAAAAATAGTAGTTCTGACTTCTATTGAGATTAAAGTAAAATTTTGTCTGAAAGAACAAAGAGTGAAGAATCGAATGATGTGTGTTTGGATGTCATAGCGGGACATAAACATTTTGAAAAAAATATTGAAAGTGATGATGCCAAATGGCATCACTGCGACTGAAAGGGTTAAGATGGAGTCTACTGTATTTCTTTAAGCTATACTTTTAAATAGAAAAAACAAGACAATGAAAATAAGAAGCTCTTAAAATACAAACAGCTATATAACTACTTTATTTCACAGTTTTCCAATTAAATTTATTTCAGAGTTATGCATTCTAGCTACTACAGATGAAGAAATAGAAATATGGTATCCCAAAAGTCAGTCTCTCCCTTGTGACTTCAGGAGAGAAAGCCAAATGCCTTGGTTCAGGGTATGTGCTCATTGTAAGAATATCTATAATAATAAAAGAAAGAGTCTGTCTGTGTGTATGTCTGTGTGTATGTCTGTGGATCGCAAAAGACCTACTTAGACTGCTCTAAAAAATTCGAAATTTTTAATATAGGTTCCTTTTAATACCTACGTGTGCACCTGAGGCTTAGTTTTTTCATATTTGATTGTGATTTTTAATTAATATAATTAGTTAAAAAAAAAAACGTCATCCACGTGGAATTGCGGCACCATAACAGGGCTTGAAAATACATGGACCGGGCCGAAACGGGGACTTGACGCCATCCTCTATTAGTTTGATTGATTGAGTTTGGTTGAGATATGCACTCGCCCTAAGGCTGCTTCATCCTCTATTAGTGTTTGCTTTTTTAAGTGCGCACGCGCAAACTCGAATTTAATTTTGTTTTGATTTTGAGTGTATTTTCACAAGTAAGCATGCCTCTAAAAGGAAGCAATGCGAAGTTAACGGGTTCCCAGTAAGGCGGGACCATACTGCTAGTAATAGTATAAATTTCTTCGAAAACATTCATAATGAAATTTTATATTTCGTTGTTTGAAATATTACAGATGAATGGATGGATTATTTTTACAAATTGTTTTTTTAATGCGTAATACAGAGTCAATTTATTAAATTGTTGTGGAATGCGGCATAAAAAAAAACTCATGGAATGTAAATTTTGAAAATAGTCGATGATTTACAGTATTATACAAACAATTGTGTGTATAAATAATATCATTTAAATCCTTCAAACTAACTTCTTTTTTATTCCCATTTTTCAGGGTGAAAATTCTAAAAGAGGTTTCAAAACAAACTTATTATTGATTGGAAGTTATTTTAAAAATTTCCAGCTTGCATACGAGTATAACAAAGGTGTTTGAGGATATGATCTGTGCAAAAATATAGAAAAAAAACAATTACACAAAAAAACAAATATAAGAGGTTGTAAAAACCTTGAGAAATTGACTAAAAATCTAACAAGTTTTTTTTTCTGTCTGTTTTTGTTGTCAGAGACAGACAAAGTTTTAAATTCGGAAAAAACATCTCATCCTTGAGTTGTCAAAAAGTACAATAGATAGTCCTGCCGCCCAAGGCAACATATCTTGGTACTCATAAAGAATTGAAGTCTCATTTTTCTGGAATTGAGTCGCACAATAACATTGATATAGTAAATTCAATTTATTTATTCAATGGGTATGTTTCAGTCTTTGAGTGTCAACATAAATACTGGCTGAAAATAAATTGATTCTCGAGCCTTGATTGGGGAATCAATGTCACGTGAAAACACAGCACCAATCAGAGGAAATGCAGGAATGAAAACTAAAAACTCCTGGGCGCAACAGCCCATTACTTTGCCAAGGCCTGCCGTGCGCATTTCAGCTTTCGTGGCCAAGGGCTCTGGGGTGCTAGGTATATGTCCCTTCAAGGTGCGGTCAGCCTCACGGGAAACTCCTAGTTTTTAGTTCCTAAGCATGCCTGGTGCTCATTTTATCGACCCAATCAAGGGATGAAAAAATGGGTCAACCTCGCCCAATCCAGGATTGCAGGAATGAAAAGTAGAAGGAAATACGTCACTTGAAACAAGCCAAAAGAAAACGGCAACAGTCTGTCGGAAAATACAAATGACCTTGTATAGTAGGTGCAAACAACAAGCTCAATTTTTGTGAAAGAAGCTTATTTTTTAAAAGAACTTTTAGCGATTTATTCTTTATTTGGTTAACATAGTCAGATCCAAACCACCAAATGTCACCGAAAAAAGTCGCAATTGATTCGGCAAAGCACAAATAAAGAAGGAAGGAAAACAAAACGAATAATATGAGTATAAGTTTTTCAGAAAGAAGCGATATCTGCTGCTTCTGTGTAAGACCACAATTTTATAAAGAGAATCGCATGTCTTAAGTAATATAGAAAGTAGGTTTAGGAACGCATTTTTAGCCAATTTTCTTTTTTTTTAATTCGAGAGAATTAAAAATAATTAGAAAGTAGTTATTGAGAAGTGGTCGATGTCCGCTCTGTCCGTCCGTCTGTCCGTACCCCTCTTCAAAAATCGGTTCTATCATTCGGATCTTAAAAATTCTTTTTTGTAAGAAAACTATGACCTCTCAGAGACCAAACTTTCATACGTTTTGTACGCCAGTCTGTGCGTCCGGACGGACATAAATCTACTATCTATCGGCGAATTTCTCATTGATTCAGCATTGAAATTCAATTTTGAGTCATTTACATTACTGTTGCCAAATCAACAATGGCATGAGAAACTTTATTTAAATATTTGAAGCAAAATAATTATTTCATGAAGCAGTTTGGAATGACGTCATAAAATGAAGCAAAATGTGATTATTTGATTGTACATTAATTGTTTACCAAGCAAGAGGCATACTGCTTAGTTTTAGCTTACATTTCTTATTGTTTCATGAATCAGTATCAATTTTATGAATTATTTTTTTAATGCAATATGGAGTAGTGTCATGTTTTTTGTTATTAATAAATCAATAAACAATTCTTCTTCGAACTACAAAAAAATCGAGCAGACGATAAGTAATACTAAGTTAATTTGAGAACGAATATTAAGTAAAGTAGTTGATTTTGGCTTTTAGAAATTTAAATTATAGCTAGATACTGTGCTTAGCGAGTTTTTTAATGCGTATAAATCTAGTGTAGAAACGATTGTTGATGATATTTACTGCTAGGAATCTAGTTGTTCCCCTATTGTAATTTAAGGAAGTATTTAAGTAACAGGAAAGTAGGCTATTTTTATTCTTTAAGAACATCTTGTTAAACTTTAG
Organism: Hylyphantes graminicola; assembly: GCA_023701765.1. Lineage (NCBI taxonomy): Eukaryota > Metazoa > Arthropoda > Arachnida > Araneae > Linyphiidae > Hylyphantes > Hylyphantes graminicola. The sequence continues at coordinate 66,683,442 of CM043113.1, read as the reverse complement.
GTTCTTGTTGACAATCAATATTCCGATAGAATTTTTTTTAATATGTAAAAACTATTTTTAATCTTTATTTAAAATCTTTCTATAAAACAAGATTAAATTAATTAAATGTTTTTAAAATATTTTACATTTTAGTGAGATAAATAACTACATAGTTTTAATTTCGTATAATCTTTTGCCAGTATAAAAGATAAAATTGGAATATTCTTGCTTGATATCAAAAACGGGTCATATAAAATAGATAGTTCTTTTTTCAGCACCATGACAGGATAAATGGGAGAAACATAAAATACGATAAAGAAAAAAGGGTAATTTTTTTTTTGCTCGTGTCGCTTTCACGATATTTCTTCGTTTCATCCCCGTTGAATACAACTAAGAAATTGTTTATTTCTAGTCCAATTACACAAAGAGGTTTCTGAAAAAGATACACAGGCAGTGATATTGAGTTACTCGCAAATGAATACTCCGTTCTTGGCACAATTCTGTTATTATTTCCTTCAGTTATACTATCTTATAATTTGAATTTCCGCTTACTCCCTTTGTTTACAGTTAATTAAAAAACATTTATGATTGTGAATCATTCTTTAAAAAATAATCAATATATTAACTTAAAGTTATCATAATTCTCCCACACACAAAAAAAATCATTCTCGAAGGTTAAAAAAGTGTTGGAAAAAAATAATGTTTCAAGTCATAGTTTCTAGTCCAACCCTCAGTTACAAGAAAAAAATAAAATACTTATAAATAATAAATACTATTTTGTACTTTTTCTTGGTGATGCTTTTGCTATTTTGTTTAGCTTGGTGACATTTTACGAGAAACTTAGCTTAGGTCAAAATATTAATTATGGATCATAATACATTTAGTACATTGGCAATACACTTAGAAAATTAACGTTCGTTTGAGAGGAAATATGAGCAAGCAGTTGAACGAAAATGAGGAAGGAAAATATGAGACTCAAATGAATATAAAGAAAATTTTAATCAAAATCAATTTTAATCACGTAAATGCTTTAACGTGTCTTCAAGAATTTACACACCGATTGTCGTAATATCAGAAAATAGACGAGGAAATAAAGACAATCCTGTGATAAACAAGTAAAATTGTAAATAACAAAAATTGTGAAACTTAAAATAAGGTCCCTTGTGTAACACAGCCAGCATATGAAATACTTGGAAATATTTTTAGCTTCCAATAAATCATTCATCCTAAACAAAACAACCAATAACTTTCTTTTAAAACTCTAGCCAAAAACATTTTTCTAGTTTATAATGATATCGATTTCATTGTTATGATATTTTAAAATGAATGTGTTATGAAGTTAACAATACTATGTTGCTCAGCTATGGCTAGAAATATGTTTTTCTATTGTAAAGCTAACAATATACATTTACAAAGCGACAAATAACCCGAAAATTTCACTCATTCGTGCTTTATTTAAAACAGAAACAAAACGTATATTATTTGTAATTTATGTGTTACTATCTGTTGAAATTTATCTTCGTCTGAACTGTACATAACATAGAGACACGGAAAGGATGACAAAATACGCAGAAAGAAACAGGATAGTTAATCTGCTACTTTAAAAGTTTTTCCGTTTTTGTTTTCTTATGATTCGTTTTAGTCCATCTTATATATAGACAAGTCACCGATATTAAGCCACACACGTGCAACGCCGGGTATATAAAACAAGCCTACTTCAAATGCAGCATTGTTATGGAAAACATGAAACTTATTTTTATTAAAAATAATTTTATAATTTGCACATCTGCTGGGCTATTTTAAAACCACCTTCACAAATTGTAAACAACAATTCATAATTGTATTGTTGAACTAATTGTAAACTAATCCAAATAAATGAAATAATTATGCAATCAAACTAATTGAAATGAATACAGCCATTAATAATTAAGTATATTTTTAACGTTCAATTAGTTTGGGCTATGAAAAGAGGGATAGACAGATAAAGTATTTAGAAAAGCTTCCTCTTTTTAGGTTATAAACATTGTGTGGAAACTAAAACGAATTTGCTCATTGAATTGTGCAAAATTAATCCAGGCTGAAAATTAGAACGAATAGATAACAAATTCTAAAAATAATAAAAAAAGCTTTTTCTATCTGAAAGTTAAACCATCATTAATAACTGCGTTGCCATTCCGCTTACACACAAAAAAAAATGAAAAAGAATAATTTCAGTTTCCCGCCAAGTAATTTTTCCAGATTCGAAGTTCTGTAAACATTAACGTAACAATGGTGGCTAGTTGGATAGATAAAAAAAAACATTTTTAATTTTGAACAAATGAAAATGGGAAACTAGGAAACTTTTTTACTTTTTTTTATAACGAAGGAAATATTTCATTTAATTTTCTAGTCATTATAAATTCTAACTAGGAGATAGTTCCTTCTGATTACTTTCATAATTAAATTGCTTATCGTTGAACGTTTTGAAAATAATTTTTAAAGCAAGTTTATGTCATTCGGAGTTTTGGCGGTAGTTATTTTTAAAGATATTTTTTAATCATTTCAAAATGTCCTATTAATTTAAACGTTTAGTTTAGTTTTTTACGTGAGAGATAAATTAAAAAACTTGGCGTAACATTTTAATTTTGCGTTGCTGTGGCAAGTTGCAAATACTACTTTAATTTTACTACAGAATGAATAATTTTTCTATGAAAGTTTGCATTTACATTTCATAGTAAAATTAAAGTAGTAAATTAATTGATATAGTAATTAAAACAAACTATAGATAAGAGCTTTCAATGTATTTTAAAGTTAAATCATTGTTCTGCAAAAATAAAATTTACTACAGAATGAATAATTTTACTATGGAAATTTACTACTTTAATTTTACTATGAAATGCAAATGCATTCATATAGTATTAAAAACAAACTATAGATAAGAGCTTTCAATGTATTTTAAAGTTAAATCATTGTTCTGCCAAAAATAAAATTTACTACAGAATGAATAATTTTACTATGAAAATTTACTACTTTAATTTTACTATGAAATGTAAATGCAAATGAATTCATATAGTATTAAAAAAACTATAGATAAGGGTTTTCAATGTATTTTAAAGTTAAATCATTGTTCTGTAAAATAAAATTCATTTGTGAATGTTCAATACAATAAAAACTATACGGAATTATTTTTAACAGCTGAAAACAATATATTTTTCTGCGAGAATTTTGTTTTTGTAGACAAAGTCTTTTAAATTGTACAAAGAAAAAGGAAGGGAATTAATTTAGTGAAACAGCAGCTATGTTGTGGTCTATCTCTGGCAAGGATCCACCGCAATGACAACTTGAAACAAGTCCAAATGACAAACAAACCGAGAATGAATACATTTAACCCCACTGGAACAGGATTTGAAGTTGCAGTATTTTCTCAGTTGCTCCCAACGATCCATAAAATAAACTGGATGAATCGCTCAATATAAGAATACGCAGCCGATGCCAGATTTCTAGAGACAACTATCACTTTCTTTCCAACTTTGGGAGGTGCTTTTTTTTTTGGCTTGTTAAAACGATTCACCACTCTCATTTAGAGCTTCATAGATATTATTTAGCGATATGGTTCTAAACGTGCAGCAATTTTTTTTTTTTTTTTTTTTTTTTTTGCTACTGCTCAAATGTTCCGTCATTTGCTACAGCCAAAGTGATCTCACTTTCTAAAGAGACTGTCAGTGGGAGTAGTCCATCCAGTAGATATTGTGGATTGTTCTTAGTTGCTCTACATAGAGTAGCTTATTAATAACCGCAAATATTTCTTTATGAAAATTGATTGACAACAAACATTTATATTTGAATCTATTTCTGTGGTCCCAATAAAGGTCGATTATAAACTATTGAGGTTGAACCACAACGAATTTGGTGAGCTTATCTCAATGGGGAGTTGCATCTGGAAGCCATTCTATGAATCATATCAACACAGGGCCTGTGAGGCGCCCTGTGGTCAGTGTAGCGATCTACGGATCGGAAGGTCCCGCGATCGAAACCTGGTCGCTGAAAACTCAAAGAGTATATGCGGAGTACTTGCTCGTTAAATCTGTTGGGTCCGAAAGTCCTGTGGGCGCTCATTGCGCAGTTTCTCACGTGAATAGGTTCCTGGAGACTATTTCCCTCCCCTCAGGGACATGTCTAAATTGTGGAGGTGGCGCGCGATAGATGGCAGCATCTGGCACGTATATGTGTGCATGTGAATGTTAGTGTGTGTTGTGAGTGCCTTACTTGATGAAGGTTTATAAGCGGCTCTCTGAGCAAGCACACAAGCCTGAAAATATATGTATATCAACACGGATTGCACCGCCATAACCACATGTTCAACATATAGAAGACACAAAAAACAAAACAAAAAATATGAGTTGCAAAAAAAGGTAGCTAAATAAGTTATAATAGAAAATAGTAATATACTGTGGGGCTGAATATATCAAACTGAAGTAATGATTGCTTATTAGGGTTAATATAGGGTAATTGTGGTCATACCGATTTCGTATAAAAATATTATCGCTAAAGTATATAATATCCCCCAAAAACACTTCGTTAAAGTAAACAAACGCCAATCTCAAAAAAAAAAAAAAAAAAAACTATGCATTTATTTTATAACAAAAAAAAAAGTATTGAAAGTTGTCGCTAAAAAAGCCGTGATATAAAATGAATGCCAATCTCTTATTTAAAACTTTTCGGTCGGAATAAATAGAATAATTTAAGTTTCGCTGTCATAAAAAAAGTTGTACTGTTTGAGGTTGGTGCCCCATCTTAACTACCCTCTATACCTTTATATAAATGTAGTGTGATCATATTATTGTTAAAGGTTTTTTTTAAAGTATCCTTCGTTATTTTGATTTAGTAAATCAAGTTCTATTGCGTGATTTAATTTTTTAGGGGGATTAAGATGGGCACCAACCTCAAACAGTGCAATTTTTTTTATGACAGCGAAACTTAAATTATTCTATTTATTCCGACCGAAAAGTTTTAAATAAGAGATTGGCATTCATTTTATATCACGGCTTTTTTAGCGACAACTTTCAATACTTTTTTTTTTGTTATAAAATAAATGCATAGTTTTTTTTTTTTTTTTTTTGAGATTGGCGTTTGTTTACTTTAACGAAGTGTTTTTGGGGGATATCAGTCATTTTTTTTTTAAATTTATTTTATGATATGCTTTTTAAGGTAGGGTGGATTACCAACATGTTTTATGAACAAGTTCAAAGGATGTAAAGGCAATATGTATAAAATAAAATTAATAATTTCCATGGTTAATCAACAATGCCGAATTGAAGTTAAAAAGGTTAAGCATCAATATGAAATATTGCAATTGGTGAAAGTGAACTGCACATCGTTGAAATTCACTTGGCCGCTGGCATCTTTAACGAAAATGATAATTATTAAATGTTCCACCTAATCCCCCCCCCTCCCCCCCCCCTTTCACTTTAATCCTTTCCAGTCCGGCAAAGCGAAAGTTATCTTCTTCATATAGGCATTCAGATTTTCCAAAGCTCGATTTTTAGAAACTATTTACTTACTTCTAGACCCCAATGTCATCTTTCGCTATAAGCTCAACGACAGTTTCGGGGATCATTTCAAGCATTTTTTTGTTGATGTGTTCTGTTTGCGCCTTTGATAGCCAAATTGTCAATTGGGCAGTGGCCGAATTGTCTTCTTTTGTAGCTGCTGCATGTATTGGCACAACTCTTAAAATTTATCGCTCCTCGATTCGCCTTTGAACTTTATTTTCTTTTTTTATTTTCGATTCTTTAACGCTATTTGAAATTGGTTGGTAAGAACTCTTCCCTGTTTCATCTGTTAACTGAACAATTGGAACAGTTTTAATAACCGAATCTTCATAATCGTAACGTTTCTGTTTGTTATTTTCAGGAACAGTTTCTGGATGAAGTTTTATTGCCGATACATTGTTTTCGACACATTTCGAGATTACATCGCAGCTTTTATTTTCGTGTACCACATCCGTCTCTTATGCCTAGTTTTGTTCACTTTTGTCGGCATATTTAACTTCAATTTTCTTTTATAAAACTAAAAAGTATCTTGAATATTCAAGAAAAAACAATAACCGAATACAATTATTAGGTTACGGTTATGTGTTATATTACAAACATTTAGTAACAGCTCAGGTTAAAAAAAATGTAACTTTAATTATAAAATATTACTTTGGCATAATAAAATATTCCTCAATAAATTTTAGAAAAAAAATCATTTCTTTTCATAAAAAAATAAGCAAAGATTACTTTGACATAATTAAATATTCCTCAATAATTTGTAGGCTTAAAATATATTTTTTACTTTTAATGAAAAAAAAAACCAACCAAACTATTTTTTAAATAGTATTGGTAACTGAATATGGCAACCAAATAGGCAAATATGACTGTTTACATTTCTAGTCAATCGATCTATCGATTAACTCGAGTTATTCATATGTTTTCTAAATAAAAACGCCAAAAAGTTCAAATGAAGCATTCCGTTTATTAATTAGATTTTTTTTTAATCTGTCCATTCAGATATTAGATTAATCACATATTTTAGAAGCTGTTATAATAACTTAATAGTTAACAGCGCTGTTATGCCGTTCAACGATGAAAATACAGTAAACCTTGGCTCGTTTTCGGAGGTACTTGGCCGCTAGGAAGGCTTGTTTATCGCGCATTCATACAGCCAAAGGTAATATAGATTTTAATTAATTAAAAATAGAAAAAGTTATTTTTGAAACTTCAAACCTATGAAAGGGGCTGAATTGCGGCATTCTCAATCGTTTAGTAAAAACCGCTTCCAGATTCATGGTCTTGTAAAGGCTGTAGGTCACTTCAAAAATTAGGTCAAAATTTGACTAAAACTGCTCGAAAGATTTCATTTTCGAAAATTTCCATATTTTTTTTCTCCGCTGTTTTTGACTCTAGAATAACCAAATTTTTTTTATTTAAAGTTATCTACAAAACCTCTTTACTGTATTTTTTTTATTGTTCTACGAAGTTTAGTTTGCCTGGTAGAAAATAAAATCAATTTCGCTGTTAACATAGCGAAATGTTTTCTGTATATATACATAACTGTCGTTTAGCCCTTGGCGTCATTTTGAGATTGGCGGGCGGAACGACCGTTCCGTCTGATAGTCTCTTAAAACATCTTTCTTTCAATCTTAAGCCTCTAACGCATACTGTTACCATTTGGTAACAAGTAACATAATCCACTTTATTCTATTAAATTAGAGCTTCTCCTAGACAAATCTGTGTTTTTTCATCTATTACATTTTATTTTAAAGTTTTAGTTACTAATAATCCTCATAGATGACAGTAGTAAAAGTGTATTCAAAATTAAAGAGTGAGGCTATTAACTTTTGTGAAATTACGGTTTGGGCAGTATTCATAGAGTAATAATATTAATACTAAATACTAATAAATTGTTTTGACAAATTAATCATAGTTAAAAAGATTTATTTTGAAATATTTTTAGTAGTTTTCTTGTAGTAGTTTTCTAGTCATTATCATAATTGGAATTTTGCAGTTTGTTTTTGTCATATAGAAATTTCTTTAAAAAATTGAAATTATTTAAATTCTAAAGCAGTTATTTTTTTTAGTATTTTTCCCTTAATGTGTTAGTATTAAAGAAACACATACATTTTTTGGGATGAAAATAAAAATTCATGCATTAGAGGGTTAATGTATTAAGTTTTTTGTGTTGATTTTTCTTTGGGAAAGAATTGAAGTTTGTAAAAGTCAGAGGGGTAACACGTGTCCCAGAAACTACCTATGCGCTTAATTTGCACAGACATCTGATTTGTCTTATATTGTCATAAAAAAATACTTTATAATAAAAACTACTTTATATAATGTATTTTATCATTATTATGCCTCCCATTGTTTATTTAAAGAAATATACCCAAAAAGTACAAATAAGATGAAAAATTTGTCAAAGGGTCGGGATGCAAATTGAATCCCCGTGAAAACAAATAATTTCCTCCAAATGCCAAGGTAAATTTAACAGTTGAATCTTATCAATAAATAGTTACCAAAACTATTGCGCAACAGATCCGATATCCTATGTAGGGTCTCCGATAACTGGAAAGAGTTGCCTATCCAGCTAAAAAAAAACACTCAATATGTTATAAAAAGAACAATATGTTATAAAAGAAAGTTCCAAAAGATCACTCAATATCCCCAAAACTCAAATATGTTTCTCTTCTTGCAATCCGGAATAAGCTTTTAGTGAGAAGAATACAAGTAAAACAATTTTGTCAATTCGCTTTCTTTAACCACCGGAGGCAATGTAAGTTCTTGACAACAAATATAGAACCACCGTAACTAGCACCTTTTAAAAGCTGGTAACTATTTCAGCAAGTCCTTCTATACTTTTGTAGAGTTATGTTATCGTCTCAATTAAGTTGCATTAAGGCTAATGGCGATGGGTGTAATAATTTTTAAATAAAGACAATTGACTAACCGACATCCGAGTAGGGAAACAATGCTTCTTTTTTAGAGCGTCTTCTTATAGACGACTTTTATACTAACAGACATTCTCTCTATTCGTCGAAGTTTTTGGCTGCTCATGCAGTTTATATGTCTGCAGTTATTTGGCAATATAATATGGTATATGGCGGCACATATATAACAGTGAACTGTATAGGAGATATAGGGAGGCAGATATCAACTACATAAAAGTCAACCGGATGAAATTTGCTGGACATGTGTGCAGAATGAACCGTGACTCTTTAACATCAAGAGTCTTCCACTATAAACAAATCAACACCAGGGAAAGAGGGAACCCCAAACTTCGATGGATTGACTGTGTCGACGAGGATTTTAGAACATTAAAAGTACGAAATTGGAGGTCGTTTTCCAAAACAAGATTAGAATGGAAGATGATTCTGAAGAAGGCCTTGGCCCACAAAGGATGCGTCGAGTCAATAAAGAAGAAGACAAAGTTATTTGCCAATGCCCGTTCCGAACCTGGGACCATTCGCATGCAAAAGCAAGCGCCTTACCTACTGAGCCAAAATAATTTTGTTGAGTTGGCACCTTATACAACCGAAGGCAATTTAATTCCCTTTAAGCAAGAAGCTATGCACCACGATGAGATCCCATTGAAAGCGGGTTGCTATCTCGCCAAGTCACGACTGTCTACTTTCGTAGAACAAACATCAAATTACTATATCTGGTTAGGTGGAACTAAAATAACAATCACGCTTCAATGCCTCTTCTAGTCACGATGAGATTAACTTTAACATATCTAACTATAATAGTTAATAAAACTATTAAATAACAGATCAAATTTCCGATGTAGGGTTCCCTAAGAGCCTTATCCTGGAGATCTGATATCTGGAAGAACACAGCTCAGCAAAACTTTGGGATGTTTCTCGTCTCGGAATTTTGATTAAACTTTCGGGACGAAGGTTGGAATGTTGGGAGATGGCGAGATTACGTCATCCAAATTTCTAAACCTGCAAGGAAAGGGGGGCTACGCTTCTGAATTTCTCCCTTTTATGGGATCGTGAAAATTGAAAGGACGCCGAATAGAAGTTGTTTTAGGAATACAGTTCTATGAATTTTTTATTCATTTTTGATTTGTGCTCTTTGCTTATTTGCTATTATTTCGGATAGCTGAAGTTATTTTTTTCCCACCACATCAACTTTGAGTTGAGATTCTGTATACATGTGTAAAATACAATTCAGGCCCCAAATCCCAAAATAATATAGTCACCTTTTTTTTTTGGAGAACAGTAAGACTTAAATTTGACTTACACGCACAATCTTTTTACCTTTCAGTCCCAGTGGTATCATTTGGCATCATCATGTTTCTGATCATAATAAAAAAAAACAGTAATAGAACTGACATCTATTGGGATTAATAAAAAATATTTCTAATAGAAAAAAGTTTAAAGAATCAAATGATATACTTTTTGATATCGTAAATGGCTATATATGATCTGAAACAAATTTCTAAAATGATGCCAAATAGTCATTGGGACTGAAAGGGTTAATTAAGTAAAACTAAAAAGCCAACACTATGTTCATAAAAAAATAATTACATAGTGTTTTTTCTAAAAGTTTAAACAATAACCCATTATCAACCTTTCAAAAGGTTATACTTTGTAAAAAAAAAGGTCTTATTCGATAATAAGTCACAATCATACACATTTGTTTTTACTAAATTGCTAATCCAATGTAGCATGGTATAATTTTTTTCTTATCGATATAACAACTTGTTACTTAACGATTCATATAATGTGCAAACACAAAGAATAAAAAAATATATATTCTGAAAACACTGTAATGTCTCAAACGGTATTCATAAAAAAATGAACGTTCCTTCTTAGAAAAAAAAAAACAGTTAAATGGAAACAAGTAACTACTTCTTTGACATCAGTTTCATCTTTGCTGCTTCAGAGAAGATCCCTCTCCAACAGTTAGAGAAGAATGTGTGCATGAAATTGAACACAAGCCAGGGACGCTATGCTGTGTATATGATAATTAATTTAAAATGCTTATCGAAGTATAAAATAGAATTACCAGTAACTCTTGGAGGTATTTTCATGGTCCGGGCTCCATAATTTTAGCAGAAAATAGAGCAACAATTTAATTATGTAACAATTTGACTGTGCTAATAAAATGATGGGTCTTGTTTCAGAATAAGAACTCTCCGAAGTATGAGTAAGATATAGGGCCTAGTCCGTTCATTGCCGATATTGTTTAATTGAATTTACGATTGTCAATAGTCGCCAATGAACAGACTAGACCCTAATATATAAAGGGTATATTAGACTAGACCCTACATATATAAAGAGTATATTAGACTAAACCCTACACATATAAAGAGAAGTGGAATAACCGCTTGATTTCCTTAGAGTCTTTCCGTAATTGTGTCTGCTTGGAGGTCCTTGGCGACCGGAAAACGGTTTTTCTTTCGGTTCTTCATTCACGTTACAAACATGAGACTCGTATACACTGATCTCTGGCGTGAATTAGGTTTGCCGCGAAAGATAAACAAAGCGAGTAACTGGTTTCTTTGCACCAGTTTAGGCGATTTCTCGCTATCATCCCCAAAGCGGCTATTAAGGAAAGCCTTCTACGAAATAAAGCGGTACTTCCGCGAAACATCCAATGCTTAAAGTGATTGTTTTATCTGAGGAAAATCATTAATAAAATGAGGACGAATTTAATATATAGAAATAGAATGCGATAAACCCATAACGGCAAATTTTTTCTTAAAGATATTTTATAGATTGTGGTAAATGATACTTTTGATTGCAGGAAGCTAAACCCTAAACATTTGCCGTTACTTGCGTATGTAATTTTATCCTTTAAAAAAAGTGTCGTAAAATCCTTCGTAAAAATAATAGTAAAAAAAACTTTAATTATCACAAAACTGATCATTTTTAAATGATTGTATGAATTGTAATAATTAATTTTTTAACATTTCTTTAAAAAAAACTTAGTTTATAGATCCGATGGGTGGTTTCGGTTAATTTGTTTGAATTTTTTTTAAAAAAAATGACTATTTTAAACTCAACTCGGTGTTTTGAGACTGATACCACAGGTTAACATTACTAAAAACAAATATTAGTTCATGTTTACTCTTTCCCGATTGCTGTTAATGATGGCTATCATTTTAAGAGACTATTGGCACAAATTATAAGTATTTTGATTAATGTAGAAGTTTAATTTTCCTAGTCTAAGAACCACCTTTTTGTTAAAAAAATCAAAAAATTCGGATAATCCAATTTGTTCAAAATATGGGATATATAAACTTTATTTTGTACGCCATGTAAAAAAAATATTTTTAAACTCCCGAACGTAAGACCCGGATTTTTCCGTATTTTATGCACCAGTGTTTCCTACACTAACCTAACATTAAAAAAATTATTCATAATGTAATTCGTTCATATAGAAATGATTGTAAGATTATATCTTCAAAAATAAAAACTATTCACACTTTTTGAACTGATCAGTCATTTGGATTAAATTTAACTTTAAAATTTATGCAGTGAAAACCATACATGTTTGCCTTTTACAGGCCATTTGGAAAGAGTAAACTGGTTGTTAATTATATAGAAAATATAACACATCACTTTTTTTTTCTTGTCTAGCGTATGAATACATGAATTGATGGGGGAAAATTATAAGATAAGATTGTAGATAGTCAAAGTTGTGATAATTAGGGTTAAACTTTGTTTACTTTTTACCATCTACAAACAATGACATTGAGAACCAATGTTTACATCACTCACAAAGTGGAAGTCAAGTTTATCATAGATCACTCATCGTCTTTCACCATTTCTTCTAGCCAAGAAAGATGTAATCAAGTAAGAGATTCTTATCGCATGTCCCGAAGCAGCCTTTACTTATCAAGGATTGTTTACATTAACAAGGTTCTCCATGAATATATTTATTCGGCTAAGTGAACTTCGCACTGGAGCTTCAGTAATATTGGGGAAAGTTTGGAATAATTTTTGTCGAGTGCACGATTTAGAGACAATCAATTGGATTGTACTAAGACATTCAGCGAGTCACGTCAACTGCATAACTACAGGGTGTTTCAAAATTGGCTGGAAATGGAAAGGATGCAATTCCGAAATATTTACCCGGCAACGCCAATTAAAAACGGCTAACTAATTGGCCACCCCTTCGGTCGTGCATGAAACCTTGCACTTGTGCTACACAAGAATGCAGTACTTCCAGTTTGGTTTGGTTGAATTTACACCTGATTGGAATAACAGGTTCAACTATGTAGCTAGTGAATACTTCCTTTAGCATCCGAGGTAATATAGGTTTGGTTTGAATTATCGTCGCCCTAGAGCGACACGAGGGCTATTGGCGACGGGCGTCATATTTTAGAACCACAGTCAAGTGACGAGCCGACACCTGAGCAGGCACCCAATGCAACCGTAAAGGGCGACATCGTACGCAGCGTTATATGATTTGAAGCACATTTAACGTGAACTCCCTCTGCACGGGGTATTATTCGTCGGACATTATTGGCTGCACGGATCATTTATAGGTTGGCAGTTATTTTGGCGATGCCCGTACCCGAACCTGGGACCTTTAACATGCTAGGCAAGTGCCTAGCCGACTTTGCTAAGCAGCCTTGGGTGCACGACTTAGATACAATCAATTGAATTGTACTAGCACATTTAGCGGTTCACAACAACCAAATAACACATTTCCTTCATCGTCTGAGGCCAATCTAATCCCAATTCAATTTCTTTTAAGCCAATAAAGTTGTGCAATGCGTTTATCTTAATAATGATTTTAGTGAACACGGTTTGTCTTACAGCCAAGACGAAAAAAATTGTCAAGACTCTGCAAAGTTAGAAGAATACACAATTGTTCTAGTGTGAGTAGTAGGCACCCAATGCAACCGTTAAGGGCGACATCGTATGTAGTGTTAGGACTTCGAATAATATTTAAAGTGCACTTCTTCTACACGAGGTATTAGTGGTCGGACATTTTTGGCTGCACGGGCCGTTTATAGGTCGGCAGTTTGTTTGGCGATGTCCGTACCCGAAACTGGGACCCTCCGCCGGCGAATGCCCCTAACTCCCCATAGAATAATTTGTATAAAGTAAATAAAATTAATCACCAGCTGAATTTATGAACTCCACTACCTTAAATAAAAAAAAACTTATTTAGATTGAAAAAGTATGTTTTACTTTAACTCCCTAAAACTAAAAGATAATTTAAATTATTAATATTAATTCTCTTTAAGCTAAAATGTTTATAAAACAGAAAAATATAGGATGGTTAAAAAATAAATTTTTAAGCATACAATACATATTAATTTATTCAGAGTAACGACATTATATACAGGGTGTCCTAAAAGTTCCCGTACTCAAACTTTAAAAAATCATTATCCATGTTTAATTTTTCAAATATTGAATTTTATCGTCTGCTTATTATTTCATCAAATCTTTTGTTTCTATTGCTTGGTTTTTTTCGGGCTCAAGTAGTTCTGTAATAAAATTCCATGTCATTTTGTTCTTCATTGCAACAGGATTTTTCACGCATTCAGAGAATTGCGCTGGATTGCGCTCATTTTGGATGTAAATCATAATGAAAGGTGTAAAGAATTTTGGCGACATAAATTTCTAGTTGATGATATACCGAATAAAGATACTCTATATAAACTCGTCAAGAGATTTCGTGTGACATCAGGTTCGGTGGAAGATTGACACAGAAGACCGAAGACCGGCAGACCGAAAATTGTTGCACCCAGATTTTGTGCAAGAAACTCAACGATGGATATTGCAATCGGTTTTTCGAGTCAACTGTTGATGGAACTGTATAGAGAACTTATCCAACAATTTATTGCATTAGTAGAAGTGAATGAATGAGATTCTTGGTTCCAACAAGTTGGTGCATCATGCCATACAAGTAATGAAACCGTGGACATGATTAATTTTTTTGGCGATCGACTCCCATCTCGGGAAATCTTAGGCCACCTCGTTCCCCTAATTTGAGTTTACCTGACTTTTTTTTCTTTGGGGATATTTAAAGAAAAAAGTTTATGAAGATATTCCACAATTAATTGAGGATCTGAAAAATGCCATCATGCTAAGGATACAAGAAGTCACTCCCAGCATCTTAAAACGCGTTTCTAAAATTATGCGCAAAACGCCTTCAGCTTTGCTTCGATGAAAGGTGCGGACAATTTGATCATTTAATATAAATGTAAGTTCCAAATTTTTTCCTACGTTTTATTAAAAGTGCTTTACACCATTAGCATAAAAACTATGTTTTAAAGTTAAATGTTTTGCGTGTAAAAAATCACGAATCGTCAGTACGGGAACTTTTAGGACACCCTGTATAAAAAAATAAAACTATAAAATATATTAAACTACACGGTTCCAAAGCACTTAAGGGGTCACAGGAGTCTTAAAAATGTGCAAAGAAGGTACTACGAAACAAAGTTTGATCTTTCATGTCATTTTTGAACTACTCAATGTATAAGTATAATTTTTTTATATGTAATTCTACAAGATTTATTTATTATAAAACAAGTTTTAAAATTTATGAAACTTTAGCCAAAACTAAAATAAATGATATTAAACATGAAGCTATTTGAACACATTGTGATTAGGCTTGCGCGGCAAATTGTGAGGTCAAAATTGAAAAAACGACCAAGAAAATGACTTTATGTTGTACAAATATGTACAGATAAAGACTTATACCTAAATTCTCAGCTCAATTTTAATTAGAAATTATTTAAGAACTTTTTTCTAAAAAAATTAATAATTTTTTTTTAAATTTTGATTTTAAATATTTTTTTTAATAATTTCTAATTTAAATTGGGATGGGAATTTAGGTATAAGTCTTTGTCTGTACATATTTGTACAATATAAAGTTATTTTCTTGGTCATTTTTTCAATTTTGACCTCACAATTTGCCGCGCAAGCCTAATCACAATGTGTTCAAATAGCTTTATGTTTTATGTCATTTATTTTAGTTTTGGCTAAAGTTTCATAAATTTTAAAATTTGTTTTATATGAAATAAATCTTGTAGAATTACATATAAAAAAATTATACTTGTATATTGAGTAGTTAAAAAATTACATGAAAGATCAAACTAAATTTTGTAGTTCCTCCTTTGCACATTTTTAAGACTCCTGTGACCCCTTAAGATAATATTTGAACATTTGAGGCATTAACTGCAATATTTAAACCGGGGAATAAATGTTTGATTTTAATAAGACTCCACAATATCTTGAGGCAGAAAAGTATGCAAATCCCCATTTTTCAACGTAACAGATAAAATTTATTTGCTTGCACAAAAAAAAAAAAAAAAAAAAAAACACTCCACCTGGAAATTATATTTAACGTGCAACAACTTTCTCATCGATTAATTTTCATTTATTTAACATTACTTTGACGACGATCAACTCATTTTTTATTATTATAATTTTCATTTTCTTAGATAGACTTCGTTTAGGAGAACGGTAGATAAGTTTTTGCCGAGAGCTTTCATTTATTTTACGCCATTTTTTTTTATACATTCATACTTTTTATTCTTTTTTTTTTGGTAGAAACATTTGCATTTTTAACAATGGAGGAAAATTAATATTTGTTTTAGCGATGTTGGGTGAAACAGAATTAAATTGGATATGGTTTTTCTTTGGCGAATCACTTAAGGATATTTTTAATTATGATATTAATATACGTTTCTGAAAATGAAATATGTTTGATTAAATTAATAATGTATTTAATGAGGCAAAGGCAGTAAAGTATTTATTAATGACTAGCAAGTAATGTGATACTATTACAACGCTTGTCTAAAGTAAATATTGGGGGATAGTATATAAGGCTGGGGACTATGGTAACATAAAAGTTATACAATTGATAACCTTTAGGTAGGGTTTTGAATTATCGTCGCACTATAGCTACATGAGGGCTATTGGCGACGGGCGTCGTATTTTAGAACCACAGTCAAGTGACGAGACGACACCTGAATTGGCGCAAATGCAACCGTTAAGGGCATTGATAACCTTTAAGCAGCAGATTTTAACGGAACTGCACTGTTAGAAACTTTGAGCTTGGTGTCACCAAAATGATAGCTGCAACAGCTGTATTGTGAAATGTTTCCACATATTTTCTGTATTTAGATGCATTAATTTAAATAGAATCGCTAAAACGTTTAAAAGCTATACTTTTAGTTTCTATTTGAAAACTTAAGGGATCCCTATATCTTAGACAACTTTTACTATAATTTTTGAGAGAAACTTTTAAAAATTTGTGAGAAGATCAGGCACATAATGCTAACATACAAAATACTTAACTAAAATAAAACATATATTAATTAAAAAATTAGCAATTAATTAAGTGTGTCAAACTGAAAAAAACATAACATTTCAAATTAGTTGTTTTACATATTTTTTCAGAAAAAAAAACAGTGAACATTCAGGCATGTGATCATATAAAATGAAAAGCGAAGTAGTTATTTTATTATGAAAGTTTAAAATATGGCTAGCTTTAAAATTAGATATTTTAATCATTTACTCTTTTAAAAGTCTGTAAAACATTAATTTTGTACAATTTTTGTAAATGTATGGCTACATGCCCTGATACTACCTGCCCTCTCTTTAAAAATCGAATTTAAAATTTTAAATCGAATGAGAATAATTTGAAAAATCTTGCTCGGAGAACAAGCATAGTATAAAAAAAATTTGTTCCTCAGAAAACGAGTTTGATGTTTTCATTGTAAGATTGATGACAATGAATTGATGACATGCATTGCCTTTAAAGGACTGCCTGTAAATTAAAAACTATTAACAGTACGAGAAATCTATTTGTATCATTTGAAAGATAAAGAATCAAATAATATTTTAATGCAAAAGTATCAGAAAACAAATTTTGATCGATTTTTCCGTTTTCTAAGGTGAATGGATGCGTTAATTGCAGTTACCTTAGAAATATTCATCTATGACATAAATACCAGTTCGTCACACAGTCAGTCTAAATCGAACTTAACCGTGTTAAAACTTCTGATGAAGGCGAGAAATTGACATCCCCAAAATCTTCAAAACAAACTAATTGTCAAACGATCCCTGGATCTAGGATTACAAGCGTTGGCCAATTAGAATCAAGCAATAAACAAACTCGCATAATATATCATTGCAACAACTAAGCATTCAGAAACACTTTGAACTACATATATTGATATTTTTTATGCAAATGCAAGGCGTGATTTCTATTTTAGGATTTCATATAACTTATAACTAAACAGCAATCTAACATGTAATGATATCCACTATGAAAATCATAATTCAAAGTTTGAAGACAAATTTAACATTTAATTAAATAAAAATGTCCTGTGTGAAACGAAAAACTAGAAAACTATGCATTTGTGTTATAGACAGAATAACTAAAGCTAAACACTTGATTGTTCAATTACTCTGAACCCTTTAGTGCACTGGCCAACTAAAAATTGCATTAAAATAATGTCTACGCTGTTTTTGTTTACACTGGTAAATGATCAGCAAAACCAATTAATAATACTCAATATTTACATTATTTATCCAAAATAAAGAATATAATTTCTTTAACAGACCGTATTTCAAGTAAAATAGGAAAATACTTATGTTATATGTATAAAGTATGAGATTTAAACTACGAACAGTATTTATAAAAGGCAAGACACGTGTATTTTTAAATTAGAAAAATATTAATTCTTGATTGCTACTGATTAAGATCCATTTTTTATATTAGGAAGTATAAATTGCTAGGTGCGGAAAATAAAATATTTTATTCATATAATTTAGCACATGTTTCCTAAACCTTCATGTCTAATTTTAAGACAAACTATTTTATAAACTGACTATATATCAGAGCCGATTTACCTGTCGCTACTTCTAGAATGAATTTTTAATTCTAAAAAATATATATTATTAAACAAAATTAAATATTTAGCAATTTTATCAAGATATATTTAGAGGTATCCACTTTTATGTAACTAATAATATATGACGCACTAGTAGCATCTTAGTAATATGTAAATATTACTCAATATAATCCTTTCTTTTTGAATGCAATCAATTTAAAACTCGCATATTCATATCAATATAAATTTAGGTAGAAATAGAAACACTTTTGCTATCTATTTCACTTTATCAAGTACGCAAGAAAAATAAATATTTAGCCACTTTATCAAGATTTATTTAGAGAGGTTTCCAATTTCATATCACTAATAATATGTAACATACAAGTAGCATGCGTAAATATTACTCAATATGCATAACATAAATCCTTTCTTTTTGAATGCAATCAATTAAAAACTTGCAAATTCATTTCAAGATAAATTTGGGTAAAAAAAATTGCTATCGATTTCAATTGACCAAAAACTAAAATGCAATAAAAAATGAAAACCCATTTAACTAAAATAGCTATTCATTTTTGTGTATAAAAATATTCAAATTACATATCAAATAAAAACCTACATTTCAACTTAACATTAACTCGATTAATTTCCCCGATACACAAAAGAAAGCATGTTAAACAAGAAAAAGTATCCAACTTATCAAATGGAAGACTCGAATGCTAGAAAAACATGAAAAACCCTACCTTTGAATAGACTGTAGACATGCATCGGCTTCTTCGATCACCATGCTGCAATCTTCTTTGTGCAAGTTCTTTTACTGATAGCCATCAAACAACCCCATGCAGAGACATCACACAATCAACAACAGAGTTGTTCTAAAAGCTGAAAAAAACGTTCCTTTTCGAACTCTCCTCTTCCGGAGTCGTCTGCACGAAAGGGATGTTGTGGAAGATGAGGAAGAGATCCCGGTGTGTCACGTGACGAGACGCAAGCGCCCTCTGTCGGGGGTTGGGGGTATCGCGTCCAATCGAATTTTTCCGAACGATTGGTTCGAGTGTTTTGTGGGGATGGATGGTTTTGGGTTTATTTGGGGGAGTAGTTGGGATGGGTTTGTGTTGAGCTGAGGTTGGTTGATAGACATATAAGGCGCGTTTACATGAGCCTTCGAATACATGGTATGAAGAGCAAACTCCACAATTTTTCCCTTGTGAGGATTTTCGCCTAGGCAGAACCGAAAATGCAGGGTTCATTTGGAGGTTTCGCAAGCCCTCCAACGAAAGAGGGTTTGAAGTTTCATTTCATGAATTCGGCCACAAACTATCATTTGGTTTGGAAATTCTGCTCGACCACTTTTTCCCCTAAGGGAGGGTTTGGCATTCCATGGATTTGATGGCTCTTGTAAACGCACCTATATATTCAGGTTTCTGGGCTTGGTCAGAGACTCGCTTATAAACCTTCCTCAAGAAAGACAGGCACAACACTAACACATAAGTGATAGATACTGCCATTTATCGCCACCTCCGCAATTTAGACATGACCCTGAAGGAGAGGTACATAATCTTCAGTGACCAGTACCGTGGGAAACTGCGCCATGACCGCCCAAAGGACTTTCGGACCCACAGATTTAAGGAGCACGTACTCCGCATATACTAGGTGAGTCTTCAGTGGTACCGGAACTCGATCGAGTGACCTTCCGATTCCGAGAAATATTACATGACCGCTAGGCTACCCACAGCCCTTAGAGCTAAAGTGTAAATTAATGCGATGGTTGGTCATAAGAGTTTCGAAAAAAATTTGTGGAATTGGAGTTGGCAACATGACGAAGTAACTACAATAAAAATGCGGCTTTATTTTCATTTTTAATTTTCTAATTCTTGTTTTTTTATGCATGCAAAAATATGACTTGGACATATGGAATAATACTCCAATGAAATTGTGGCAATGAATGAGTGGCAACGAAAATGTAGTATGAAATGATAGGGAACAGAGAACTAAGAGAAGAAAAGAAAACAACTGAAAGAAAACAGGTGGGAACAGACCATTAATTATGTACTTGTCTGAATTTTTTTTATTGGCTTTAAATATTTTTCCAAAAATATTAGACCCGTACTTTTTCTCTTTTTTTTTCAAATATCTCATAAAGGGAAGAAAAATGAATTTTAAAATTTGGACGAAAACTCACTCCTGAAAACGCTTTTTGCCTGTCACGTAGTATCTGTAATGTCACTAGTGACTATAAACAAACTTTGAAACACCACATTGGAATCGATTTTAGGCAAATTTGAAATATACGCTTCTGTAAAACAGCTCTACATTTTCTCAATATTTATTATTTCAATAGTAATTAGATTAAATCAAGTTTAATCAGAAAACAAAAAACATCACGCCGGTTTGTGTATAGTTCATAGTGACGTCGGCCAAACCGACGTGTTTGTGATCGTGTGATGATCACCGTAAAAAGATGCCTTTTTAAAACGATTTTTTTAATGATTTAAAGATTTATTTTGCCAAAAATTTTTAAGCATTTGTTGTTTTTTACTTTCAACTATAATTTAAATAACATTGGAATGTATTTTAGCGATACAGTCAAGTACCCTATAGTGATATCGCAACATTATTGTTTCGCGGTTTACTACTTACAAGATTTTTTTCCAAAAGGTTCAATTGCGAAATAAGTTCAAATTAACAAACCAAAACCACAAACTAATTTGCTCGACCTACGAAGAACAGTAATAGTTCTAAAGAACAAGTAATGAAGAATCTATTGTTATTTTCATCTGAGTGGTCGCTACCGTTGTTGTGCTCTGCTGAAAAGGTGATTCGGGAAAAATGGTTTTCGGAGAGATCTCAAATTGATTAGATCCGCCGATCGCTTCTGGAATAGCAATCGCTGTCTGTTGCTGCTTCGTTTATAATTGATTGGCCGAGAAGACGGCGCGCGAGAGCTGCTTGAAGAGGTTTGAAGATACTTTTTTAAGGGAGGATTTGATATAAAATCTTTGGGAGTGAAGACAGACTACTAATTTTTGTGGATTTTTAGGGTTTTATTTTCTTAGTAATGTTGCACCATATCACCGAGGAAATGGATGACTTGAAAAAATCTAGTTTTTTTTTTATCTATTTTAAAAGGGCAAATATCTGAGATAGAACATTAGGGTGACCAGGCGCTGCATTTCACACTACCAGTTTAGTTTGTTACTCAAATTTTAGCTATAAAAATAAGCAAATAGTTTGTGGTATTTTTTTTAACAAAAATTTCATCAAAAACAACGTAGATAAAATATTATGTTAGAAAAAGCACTACTAGTTTAGTTTGTTACTCAAATTTTGGCTATAAAAATGAGAAAATAGTTTGCACTTTTTAAAAAAAATTAAGCAAAAGCAACGTAGATAAAATATGATGTTAGAAAAGGTAAGTATGACTTCATAGTCTAAAATTTAATAGCTATAGCAAATCAGGTCATGCCTTACAATACTAAAATAAATAGTAAAGCTTCTACTTGATAAGAAGCCCTACTAAAATATCAAACATTCTTATGTAAGCGTGAGTTTCACATTACAAAACATCATATGTTCCGCATGAAGTCGAAGAATAAGGAAACCAGAAATAGGCATTCGAAAATGCTACCAAATATGGAATGGACATTTATTTAAAAAATCAATTCTTGCTTGTAGTTTATTCCACTTGAAACTGTTACAGTGATTCGTTTTATTGAACGACGAAACGAAATTTTGTTGCTAGGCTATTTTTTTTAACCTCTAAAAGAATATTTTTTACTATACCCTGGAGAAACACCCTTTCTCGGTTTGTGTGGTGGAAAGGAGAAGGAAGGGAGGAGGGGGGGGGATGTGGTCATTGTAAGGGAGAGATTCATATTTAATCACAGCTATTGTTGAAAACTAATTTTTAATTTTTTCTAGAGATATTACAAAGCATGTTGAGTCTAAGAAAACTTCTTCAAATTCTTTTACTCCGTTTTCTGTCGTTGTTTTAAGGTACAATACAAAATGATTTAAACTGCATTATGTAGATTAAGTACCTGAAAATATATTCATAGATGAAGTTTACTTCTTATGTTCAACAATTTTCGTTAGTCTTTAAGTTATACTAGCTATGTTTGCTGTAACGGGTGCGGGCTCGATTCCCGCCTTCGCCCCGGATGTACTTTCTTTCTCTCTGACAATAAAAACTCTTTCTGTGTCTGTCTTTCTTGACGGAGTCTTATAAGCGGGACTCTGATCAAGCACACAAGCCTGAATATATTTACGTATATGTACCTACACTAGCTATGTTTAAAGATTGTAATACTGCTTATTAAAAATAATCTACAAGGAAAAAACATAACATAGACCACCTGAAAATAAATATATCGTAAGGATTTGTATGCGTGACTTATTGTAATGCGTTGTGTTTCGACTCTTTTTAAAACCACTATGCCCCCTATACGCTATTTTTGACGAGTTATTATAGACGACAGGAACCCAATTAGTTTAAATAATTGCATGAAAGTAACAAATTTTCATACTTTTCCTTTTCATTTCTGATAAATGCAGCGTTTATATTCAACTATCGAGAATAATCTAGCTGTAATCATCATAAAACTTAAGTTAAGCTGCTCCATCCTTAAAGAGATAATCTTCAGATTTAGCTAAAATGCAAATTTCTTTTTACTGCATAGAAATTTCGAATTTTAATTGAAAATTTCATTTCTTTAATTTCTCTAAATAATATTTCATTAGCAGATAATTTTATATGATTACTTAAGCCATCATTTTAAATGTTAAAATTTAGCAAAATTGTGAAATTTTTAATAAAAAAAATATTGTGTTGCTGGAAAACCAGATTGTCAGTTGACGGGTTTTTACGTTTATATCCCTAAGGGAATTAAGAGGCATGGCTAATCCTATATACCTAATGTATTAATTTTCAAACCCGAAATTCTATAAAGTATTATTTTACCATGTTAAGCTTTATGATAGCGAAATAAAACAAAGTTAAAGAAAATATCATTAGGCTATTTAAAAAAAATATATTCATTTAACGTTTAAAATGTTCCAAACAGTATTTTTTTATCGTAATCAAATGATAAATAAGTAAAAGAACAGTATTTCCTTTTCAATTTTTGGTTGGTTGGTAGACATATATTTTCAAGTTTGTGTGCTTGTTCAAAGAACCGCTTATGAACCTTCGTCAAGTAAGACAGACACAAGACAGACACACACATACGCGACAGATGCTGCAATCTATCGCGCGCCACTTCCACAATTAAGGTATGTCCCGGAAGGGGAGGGAAACAGTCTCCAGGGACCTGTACCCGTAGGAAACTGCACAATGACCGCCTACAGGACAGGACCCAACAGATTTAACGAGCACGCACTCGGCATATACTCGACAAACACAAACATCCATGCCTTATCGGGATTCTAACCCGGACCTAGAAGACTGTGACTGCGGTTCTAAAATACGGCGCCCGTCGCCAATAGCCTTCGTGTAGCTCAAGTGTGACGATAATTCAAACCTTACCTAACCTTTTAAATTTTTGTATACTATGATTCGACTACCACATACAAAACACTTGCATATTAAAGCAGTAATTTCTCAAACGTTGCTATTTCAAAACGGATGCATTCGCTCTATGGACTAACCATCCCTCTTAAGCAACTGATGAAAAACAATTGCGGGGTCTTTTCTTTCCCATCCCTGCTCTTGTGAAAACATATTCTCCCTGTGTTATTCCGAGGGTATAACAACATCTGCTCCCCCTGTTCTTTGATCTCCTTTTCCCCAATAAAATGGCCACTTTCAGGAGTTTTTCCTCGTCCGGACCTGCAAATTGGATTTTCCCATTTTCTTCTATTTTAGAGATGGTTTCATTTTTTCGCTCTTTTTCAATTTTAGATCAGAAGCAGCGACCTCGAATTTAGTTAGTGGTTTTGGATGCGGTATCGCGGTAAAGGTGGTTTTGAGGTTTGGGTTTGAGGGGGCAAAATAAAGGGTGTAGTCTAAACTGACCACACATTTGTTTCGGAGATTAACTTTCTTTAAACATGAAATCAATCTTATAATTTTCATAAACATACACTGTTAAAAAAAACTTACTGAAATTGAAGGAAAAAGCCCGGCAGCTGAGTTGCCGGGCTTTTCCCGTTTCGTTAAGTATTTTTCCGTTAGGAAGTTCTGTTTCTTATTTCTCCGTTATTAAAATTTTCCATTATGCATTTTCCCGTGTTTTTCCTTAAATCCCGTTTCTTATTTCTCCGTTATTAAAATTTTCCATTCTGCATTTTCTCGTGTTTTTTTACTTAAGTTCCGTTTCTAATTTCTCCGTTATTAATATTTTCCATTCTGCTTTTTCCCGTGTTTCTACTTAAGTTCCGTTTCTTATTTATTTCAATTTATTATAATAACAAATATATTATTTATACAGATAATAGAGCAAATCTGAGTTAAATAGGCATAATTTGAGCTTGATTTC
This sequence comes from Hylyphantes graminicola, assembly GCA_023701765.1. Classification (NCBI taxonomy): domain Eukaryota; kingdom Metazoa; phylum Arthropoda; class Arachnida; order Araneae; family Linyphiidae; genus Hylyphantes; species Hylyphantes graminicola. Next base: position 66,658,660 of record CM043113.1, on the reverse strand, counting down.
CCCTGCATATAAGATAAGTTAAAAATTATATGATTATTTTTACAGCAAAATAAATTCTCAGGATGGCAAATTTATTATTAAGTTAAGAAATTCAGACCTCTAACATTGCATTCTTGAAAATTTTATCTACAGTCTGAAAACTTTGTCCAATTAATTTATTTGATTTGCTAAATGAATAACTTTTTATTATGAATAAGAACTGTAAAATCATAATAAACTGTAAAATTATAATAAACTGCAAAATAGTATAATACGAACCGTAAACATAATAAATAAGAATTCTTCTCAAAACCTTGCAGCAAAATACAACTTGCATATGTGTTTTATTTACTTGAACATTTTATTAACAGTTTAAAAACTTTGCTCTTTATTATGAATAAGAAATGTAAAATAATAATAAACTGTACTGCAAAATAATAAATAATAAAGCAAATTACAACTTGCATACATTTTTTATTTACTTGAAAATTTTATCAACAGTTTAAAAACTTTGCATTTTTAGTATGAATAAGAACTGTAAAATCATAATATACTGCAAAAGAATAATAATAACTGCAAAATAATAATAATAACTGTAAAATAATAAGAAGAACTGTAAAATATAAATAAGAATTTTTCTCAAAAACTTGCAGCAAAATACAACTTGCATACATTTTTTATTTACTTGAAATTTTTTTCAACAGTTTAAAAACTTTGCTCTTTACTATCAATAAGAAATATAAAATAATAATAAACTATAAAATCATAATATACTGCAAAATAATAAGAACTGTAAAGTAATAATAAGAACTGTAAAATAATAAATAAGAATTTTTCTTAAATACTTGCAGCAAAATTCAACTTGCATACATTTTTTATTTACTTGAAAATTATATCAACAGTTTAAAAACTTAAACTTTTTATTATGAATAAGTACTGTAAAATCATAATAAACTGTAAAATTATAATAAATTGCAAAATAATAATGAGAACTGTAAAATAATAATATGAACTGTAAAATAGTAAATATTTTTTTTTTTAATCATTTTAGAAGAATATTTTATCTACAGTTTAAAACTTTGTCAAAGTCATTGATTCCATTGGCTAATTTAATGACTTTTTTGGTTAAAGAAGCTGGTTTTCCTTTTTTATTTTGGCTAGCTTTATTTCCTCTTTCCGGATAAGTATCAACAAGACACCTAATAAAAGATGAAATAGTCTTAAAATTAACAAATAAACCCATTAGCGTAATTGTTTATATACGTTAAATGCCCTATCTAACATAATATCCAAAAACCACAACACCATTTTTAATTTGCCCGACTGGTGGCTGAATAAATGGTGCTCAGGGCTGTATAGTTCACTGGGAGCAGGTTTGAATTCCTATCTAATTAGCCTGTAATATGCAAAAAAATTACCATAGAATGACAAACCAAAACCAAAGCAACACAAGTTTGAATGTCTATGAATTATACTCAAATAGTTAGACCTATGATATTTTTATTAAGAAATAATAACAGTCAATGTATCATTGATAATTTTTGTAAGTCATTAAATGTTTTTTTTTTGTTTTTTTTTACATTGTAAACAATATCAAATTTTGTATAGATTATGTGCAGCAGACGAGGAGTGTTTATAATTATATTACTGCTACATAAACTTAACTATAAATAAAATTATATGAAAACTGAATATTCCATCCATTAAATATACTTCTCCATTATATACTGAATTTTTACAAATTAGGTTAATATTACTTGAAACCCTAATATTTCTGGTAACAGTTTAAACTTAATGGATTTACATTTACAAAAATCAATTACAGATCTCCATTTATGAAAAATAAGAAAAATATCAAACCTTTTTGCTTAAAAAATATTTTTTTTTAAATACATACCGATTTTTAGAAAATATATTTAGTGAAAATAAAAGTCATATTTAAGTTAATTCTGAAATTATAATCAAACACTCAAAATAAATGGAGTTAGGGCGTTTGTAATAAAAGCTAGTTATTTCACCCAAATTTGTTAGAATCACTTATTTAAAAGGATACGTTTGAGACATTAAGTAAAATATATTTAGTGAAAATATTAAGGTCACATTTAAATTATTTTTCTATTTATTATCAAAACTCAAAAAATAAGATTGCGCATATTCAATAATTTGCCGAAGGACGCCGATTTTCCAAATAATAAACAACATGTGATCGAGTTCTTAGTTCATTCGAAATGCAACTGCCCGTTGTTTTTGTAGGTGATGTGCATATGAAAAAAACATCTGTCCTTTTTCAAAACAAACTCTCATTTCTAAGCCTTTTTTTTAACGTTCTGTAATAGAGTCGTATAAATGATTCTTTACTGTATTAATGAAAGTCATCAGGGTAATAAATTTTTTTAGGAAAAGTAATCACATAATTTAAAATGATACAAGTTTCAAACTAAGTTAAATAATAATAAAACTCACCTCCATAATAACTAGAATGAGAGAAAACAAATACAAGAAATGATGATTCGGCATTCGATCCTCGACGATGAACGTCGCCATTAGATGCGTTCTCTTTCCACATAAAACCCACACGGCCGGCCATAAAAAAGTTTATTTTTAATTGATAGCTGGATGCTTTTCTAAAAAATATTTCAAAGAAATAAATAATATTTCGTAAACCAGGTATTTTATGTTCGAGTTTCGATGTTATTCTTAGTGCATTATCGCCAATTCTACTATAGGGTAATAAAAGTATGGCCGCTCTAAAAACGGGAAAATTCCCTTTTCGCTCTTTACGGACATTTTCCGTTCGGTTTACAGGCATTTTTAGTTTTTAGAAGGAAAAAGCCCGTTTTCAGAAGGAACAAATAAGTTTTCAGTCGTTACGGGAAAGTTCCGTTAAAATCAGTAATTATTTCTCCTGAAATTTCAGGTTTTTTTTAACAGTGTATTTTATTTATTGGTTCGTTGGTAGACACATATATTCAGGTTTGTGTGATTGATCAGAGACCCACTTACAAACCTTCGTCAAAGTAAGACAGACACAACACACACAAACTCGCAACCTTACTGATGCCAGTCCAAGACCTTACTGACCAGGCAATCCCGGCCTATGTTACTTAGAATGATTTGCTTGAACCAAACTATAAAAAATGAAAATGAGACTGTTTTCCAGTCTACTTCTCCTATATGGATTGTGTTGGAATTTCATTATACTAGCAATGGAAGGGTAATTAGTAGGACATAGTATAAGAACATCAATATGAATTGTCATTGTTCTGAAATAAAGACACGTCAATTAGAAAATTATCCATCAGGGTTTTTTTTAATATAAGTAATTTTTATTAAATAAAAAGCTCCCGTGGAAATCGTCCTCAACCCATAACGCATATTTACATTTAACTTTTTATGTGTCTGAATAAAGGATGTCATGTTTTAATTCCCTCAGACTTGAATGCAAACTATTATATTAAACTTCATACCCTAAACCTGTTAGAATTTATATAAAATTAGTAAATGAATTAATTATGCAAATTTATTTTTACCTTTACACTAGAAATTGTGCAGCCAGTGTTGTTTGCAATTTAAAAATATATTAAGGTAGACCAGTACCTTGAAATCGAGGAAAAATAACAACAAAAAATTATTGCATAAAACAAAAGTACACATACTGCAGAAAACGTGTACCATATTCCAAAATTCTACGAATTTAACAAGTGATCCACTTTTGCAGTTTAAAGACCCTTATCTTAGCAATTTCTATAGTTGACACTATTTTAAATTACCTATATCTCAAAATCTTTTTATTTTTTCTCAAATTAAAAAAAAATGTAAGGCTTTTTTATTAATTAACATCGAGTTTAACTTCTTTTTGTAATACGTTTAGCATATTCAAATGAACCAAAAATCGTGTTTTTTGGAATAAGTAGTCTAGATTATAAAAATCCTTTTTAACATGAAAATTCATTATTTTTTTTGCAAACTTTTCTTAACATTACATACATATTATTTTAAAAACAAAATTTCGATTTTTTTTTAAATTTCAGCATTTTTTTGTTATCACTATTACACAGTTGTAAAAAAAATTAAGTTGGAACTTAAAAGGGAAAAAAAGGAGTAGGCTTTTTTAAAAAAAATAAAAAAGCATAATTTTTTTTCAAAAAAAGTACCTGTTATAATAATATATTTTTCATCAAAATGATTATACTAATATACTCTAAATGTATAATGAGTTTAACATTTTTATCACCAAAATTTTTTAAAAAAACATGTTTACCGTAAGTATGCTGCTCTAACCAATCTGGATTATTTTAGGGCTAAGAATATTTTGCCTTTGAGATGTTTCAATCTAATTTGCATCAGGTTTAAAGTCACAGTTACTGTTAATATATCGTCACTTAAGTTCCCACATCTATCTAACTTTGCAAAACGGTAGAAATTTACTGAACTTAACCCTTGGCGAACTTTTCAAAATCGCGCCAAAAGCCGGCCGAAAACCCAACCGAAATGACAGGGTAGGTTTGAATTGTCGTATTAGAGCTACACTAGGGAGAGCCGAAAATCGTGTTTGTTCATTCAACACCGGCTGTTCGGAAAACTTCATCGTTGCGCAGTCAAAGAATTCGAATCATCAATTGAAGTCAGACGGTTGCCACAAAAAATTATTTATCGCCAAATCCGAAAAAATCGAGCCAAGGGTTACCGTACAGTGAATCCTTTCACAACAGTTAGATTAGCACATGTGGGAACTTAAGTGACGATATAAACCTACTTTATTTTAACAGAATTTCTATGAATGATTCTTAAAGTCCTACTTGGGCGTTGTTCAGATTGCATGTAGAGGGAGCCTTCAAAAATCCTGTTACGAATGGAAGCCCCTATCGCAAGTCTGCTGCAAGTGCGATATTCAAAATCCCTAGCCGAAATAAACTCGCACAAAACCCTCGAATGAAACACAGAACTATAAATTTATCACGGAAAAACCAGGTGCCAGAAACATTAAACATATAATAAATATTGATATTTTGTTTGTACTCATAATTTTTATATTTTTTTTTATTAAATTCCCTAAAATTTACCACCTTTTAAAATTAGGATATTCGTGTTTGCAGTACTTATTTACCCAATTAATTACGCGAAATACATTGTTAACCTACTTTGCTCTTTCCAATATGAAAAATTTTCAATTTGATTTTTTTTAAACTGGAAAAGGGACGTATTTTTAGCTACCATTTGATACAGGACATTTAAAGATATGTGCTATGAAAGTTAAAGGCATTCGTTAGCACAACTAAGTTATTATTAAGCTTTTAACTTTACACTCTAAAAAATGAATGCTCAAAAACGACGAAATTTTCCTTAATTTTGACGATTCCATTACTGGCAAATGCTCCGAGTTTCCTTTTCCTCAAAGTGGGAAAATTTGAATCGTCATTTTTATGAGGATTTGAATGTCGTCTATTCTAAAGAAATATTTTGTCATTTTTGAGAATGTGAGTACAACAATGAGGTTCAGTTTCCTCAAAATCAAGATACAGAATCGTCAAATCACGATCGCAAAGTGAGGTTTCGCGTTTACTCAAAAGTCACGCGATAGTTTGACGAAACAATCCTCAAAATTAACGAAATCAGGCTTGAGGATTCATGAATCGTCAAAAATGAAAGTGTTATTTCTGAGAGTGTATAAACGCAAATGGAAATTACAACAGAGGCTAAAAAGGATTCGTCACCATGTAAAATATAATTCTTCATCTTTATTTTTATTTTCTTTTTTATGAGATTTAAGTTTATGTCTAAGCCCATCGAGAAATTCATCATTCAAACTGGGACAGGAGACAATTTTAATAAAAGGAGTCGGACATTAAAGATTTTTTTATCCCATTCGTATCAAATCATTCTTTTCCTTACATGACATTCAATAAAAAAAATTCCAAAACCTTCAAAAAATAAGTTGTCATCAACAAAATGGAATGTTAAAAAAAATTATTAAAAAAATCATATGGTCTGGGTTTCGAAAGATTTTTTTTCTACATCATTTGAGTTTTTTGTTGATGATGGAAAATATGGATCATGGTAATACATGAAGAACACCAAAGTATCCGAGAAAAAATGTAAAGCAAGTTTCAAAATTGTTTTACATATTTTTTTTTACGTTCAAACGAAATGTTTATGAAACAAATTAGAACGATGAATTACAAGCTGTCGTTGCCTAAACCATGTGCTTCGACCATCTTTCGTGTTTACGGTATGAGTAGATTGCTTTTGAATGTAGTTGTTTCACGTCGTGGATGGCAACAGACACAACGGTTTGTTTTCATTTGTTGTCTTGAATTACTTTAATTTATTTTTTCGAAAATGAGTTTTCTAAGAATATTTGTGTCATTAAATTTTAAAATCTAACTTTTTATGTGCTGTTGGTTGTTCAAAACATTTTTTTAACAAATCTTGCATAGAAATAAAAGATTCCTTTCGTATATTTTGAGAGTGAAACCGAAGCAACAAATGAAATCGCAGTACCTAGAAAATGAAAACAAGAATCTTACATCAACCGAAACATTCCTATTAGAAGTAGGTATTGTATTTAAAAAATAGTATTCCAACACCATAGATTAATTTTCGGTATGGGTTTTATGGATAATTGTTTTTGGGGAATTTTTTTTCCTTTGAAATGTTGGTAGACATATACATTCAGGTTTATGTGCGTGGTCAGAGACCCGCTTATATACCTACGTCAAGTAAGACAGACACAACACACATAAGTGGATCCGTATAATTTTTAGAGACAGATACCAAGTAGAGGATCCTCAGAATTGACTTGTCACCCCCCCCCCTAGAAGTATTGATTTGGTATGAGAACTTGGAGGACTTTGTTGACCACGACGGATTTAACACGTAAACCAGTCACCATTAGCGTACACGGGGGTCCTCGAAAGGCAGCGGGGCTCGAACCCGCAACCTCAGGAATGCCAGTCCAAGACCTTATCGACCAGGATATCCCGGTCAAAGGTCTTATCTAGTTTGCATTTCAATCATAAGCACACCTATTAATATAAATCTACTTTATTTCTCAAAGGGAATTTCGTTGAATGATTTTAAAGCCCTTCTTGGGATTTGCTTCCATTTTCTAGAGATAGATCAAATACTTCTAAAATCCTGTTACGAATGGAAGCCTCTATCGCAAGTCTGCTGCAAAGAGATATCCGAAATCCCTGGTAGAAATAAACTCGCACAAAACACTCGAATCAAACACTAGCAGGAAAAAAAAGGATAACGAAATTTTGGGTGGCAGAAACGTTAGACACACCATAAATATGGATGAGTTTAAAATATAGAATTTTCATTTCAACTCCAAATAGTTATTATTGTTGTTGTTTTTTCTCGTTATCGTAAATATTATATTATAATTATTATAGTTATTATCATTGTTATTATAATTATTGTTTATAGTTATTGCAATAGACATTATACAATATTATAGTTATTATCATTGTTATTATAATTATTGTTTATAGTTATTGCAATAGACATTATACAATATTATAGTTATTATGTAGTTATTACAATTATTACAATATACGAGGGCAGTTTTTTTCCCACCTCTGATGGGCTGTAACAAAAACACGGTCAAAATACAAAAAAAAGATTTTTTTACCGAATGTAATGTACATTACTGCTAATTTTCACCATAACACCTTGACGATTAAGTCATTTGTAAGGAAACCGTCGCAAATCTCTTCAAATCACTGGCGGATACATTTTATGAAGAGGGTATTTCAAAGCTTGTTTACAGATATGACAAATGCTTTTATCGTCAAGGTGATTATGTGGAAACATAAGCAGTATTGTACATTACATTTGGTAAAAAAATATATTTTTTATATTTTGAGCATTTTTTTTTTTTTTGCTACAGCCCATAGGAGGTTGGAAAAAAACAGTTCTCTTATATATTATTGCTGTAGTCATTATTATTTTTATTAAATTTAGCATTTATCACTATTATTCATTGTTATGATTTGACGTTATTGTGATTTTTATTATCGTTATCATTATCACGATTATTTCGAAATTCCAAATATTTGGCACTTCTTACATTGAGAGATTCGTTATTTGAGCACTTGATTGTTATTTATTAAATAAAATATAGCGTTGCCCAGGTTTCCTCTTTTTAATTTGAAAGAATTCTAAAAAAGGAATGAAATAATCTTAATTTTAGATATTAATTTCCTCATTGTATTGTAATGATTATTTTACCCTCTGAGTACAACAGAAGTATAAAACTGTCGTCACCTTACTGATAGGTTTTCCCAGCTATAAAAGTAAGTTTTAAAATATATAAATTTTATAATTTTACTAATCTTAAAATTTGAAGTACGGGGGACTTATGTATAATAATCATCTTAACAAATTTAGAAAAATATTTTTTTAGTTACAAATTTAGATGATAATATCATGCAATGAACTGAAGTTAACACTTCAAACAATTTACTTGTCTCCCTGCAGAATTTACTTAATAGGGTAATGGGATGGGATAGTAAACATATATATTCCAGCTTGTGTGCTTGATCAGAGACCCGCCTATAATCCTTCGTCACAGTAAACAGACACAGAAAGAATTTTTACTGTCACAAAGAAAGGAAAGTGCACCTAGGGCGAAGGCGGGAATTGAACCCGTACCCGTATCAGTGTGCAGACTGCTGGCGTAATGGTCCAAAATACTCGGCCATCCGGGCCCCATAGGGTAATAAATAGGCTTTAAATATTAAAAGCATTCAGGCCAATATATTATAATACCGTGTTTCCATTTTACTTCATAAACGCAATTGGAAATTTCAAGAGATGCAAAAAAAAGTGATTTGTTACCAAGTAATATAAATCTTCATCGTTATTTTTTCTCTTCTATAAGGATTTTCTTCTAAGTTTATTTCTGTGCCGCACTGGGATATTCTTCATTCAAGCAGGAGGAGGCAATTTCAATGAAAGGAGTCGGATATCAAAGATTTGATCCCTTCGTATAAAATCATTCTTTTTCTTTCTGTAATGCAACAACAACAAAAAAAAAAGATTATCAAAGCGTTGAAGAAGGAAGTTTTTATCAACAAAATGGAAGATTTATATAAAAAAAAACTTTATTAAAAATGAATCTATGATCTAGGTTGTTTTCTCCAACGTTTGATTGGTTTCGTTGATGAGGGAAAAAAACTTGTGTGAAATGGAAATACACGAAGAAGTCAAAATATAAAAAATAAAGCAAATTTTTTAATTGTTTTTACTTATTTTTCGTATGTTCAAATTTGTTTTAATGAAAAGGATAAGAAAGATTTATTGTAATTTGTTGTTGTCCCTTAACTACACTGGAAGGCCGAAATAACTGGTATATAGGCATACATCTGCGAATAAAGGTGTTATAAAGCCAAGCGAAGCTCGTCGCTATGTTCAGCAGCGTCTATGTGCTTCTATCATGAAAGGTTATGAAAATTGAAGGGATTTTGGAAGCGTCGGTGGGTTGAGAAATGAAATTCCATATTCATGCATCTCCGAGGTGGAGATGAATTTTGGATTTTAACTTACGACAATTTCACGAGAGTACCATAATTATCGATCTTCCAGTAAAACATCGTATCTACAACATGACTTTGTCCTTAAAAGCATAGTACGAAGCCGGGTCCATTGACAACTGATCATTAAATGTGATAAAAGTCCATGTCGATTCCATGTCGTACAAGTGTCGACTTCACTGCAAAAAAAAAAAAAAAACATGATATTTTATAGTTATTTTGGATTATTTGTACTGTAAATGCATTGCTTTACAGTCATGACGCACAAATACAGTAGTACTATGAACTGTAACATATTGAAGCACTTTCAAACGAACAGAATTTTTGTTTTCGTTTATATATTTGTTTAAATATTTTTTTTAAAATATGGTACTTAATGGCAATGTTTAATTAGGAAAAAAATATTTCGGAACCTTTAATGTATTTTATTCGATAATATAACAATAATATTTAAGAACTATTTTCACGTGATGTGATACAAGATTGGACCGCATTACATCTTCATTGAAATCTTCAAAACAGAACTACCGAAGGCCGCCACCCGCCATTTTTGAAAGATGACATTTTTGGATTGGAACTTCGCAAGCGTTTAAGTAAGTTTCTTTCTGTATTCTATTCTATCTTATTCATTATAAAACATAGTATATATTAATTTATGTATTGAAAGAATCATGTATTCATATATGCTAGTCGCCTGTCGCCATTGTTAAGATACATTTTGATTGTGTTAGTTTTGTTCGATTCTAAGTAATTTTTTGTTCGCCTGTACGGGATTTTTTCCCTTGGCGTGACACTGACACAGTTTTGTCGTATTATTTCTTTGTTGTTTTTGCTTTAGTGATTATAAAGATAGTTGTTATAAGCAACCAATCTATGTTGATTATAAACTATGCAACGCTAAAATTGCCCTGTATCAAAACAAAAAGTGATCGGAAGAGTGTAATCTCATTACTTTTGTAGCTCCGATTCAGGCAAGTTGGAACAACCAGAATATTTTCTTCTGATCAAGTGTCAGTGAGTCGTGATTACAAGAACAGCTTGAATTTGATTACGTTTGAAATTTTTAAGCATTTTTCTTCTTCAGCCTATACTGTGGTTTCTGATTTTAGACAGGTTTAAGTTTGAAAAGAATATGAGAGGTCGTCTTATAGACGCTTTGGCTTCATATATATTCAGATTATATTTTGCTAGTAATTTCTAGTCTACACTAAAATAACAAGCTTTTTCCAAAAAAAAAAGTACAGCATAAATTGAAAGGAATTAAAAATAATTTTTTATTTATTTACAAACGAGTTAAATATTCTTGTAAAATAAGCAACTGTGAAATATACCTATTGCCACATAATAACCATGTAGTTCACAATCAAGGTGTTGTATAAAATATTTTTCCTTAGGAATAAATATAAATAACTAAATATTTCACCAAGTATTTTTAAATTTTAAGTTCATAATCAAGATTGTATTCCATTTGTAAGTTCTAAATATATATTTTTTTTATTTACTTTAAGCAAATAATTATTTAATAACGTTGAAATTTTAGTTGCTTATTGAAGGGGTAATGTTATATTTTATTTCTAAGATTGTAAATTTTTTTAAGGATCAGTCTTGTAAATTTTGATGGCACCCATGCATTGTCTTAAATGATACAAGCAATTTGTAAATGTGGACTTTCCCCAAAAAAGCTATTTTTTTGTTTCGGCCTAACTTCTAAATTATCTGCTAAAAATTTAAAACTAGCTAATCTTCGACTAATATTTTTTTTATGATTAGAATAATTAATTTGTATACATCATTAAACATAAGAATACACTGTGATTTCAACCTCTTTGATTTCAACCCTGTGCAAATGATACTTAGAATTTTTATTTCATTTGTTTCATATCTTCATTTTTTATTGAACGATTGTTGGCAAGCATTTCCGTCCCATCAAGTTATATTGATATTTTTAATTCGATAGATTTAGGAACACACATCTGTTTTGATATTTGTACTTTTTTATTACTTTACTTAAAACATTATACACATTCTCGTCAGGGTCAGGAAAAATTAAATTTCTGTTAAAAAGTTATAAACTTGTTATCAGTACTATAAAAATTAGTCATAATAATATAACCTTTTGTGTTTTACAGATTCAGTACACAAGTTCAAGATAGTGTAGTGTAATCGTTTCTGGCTGCCTATTTCTAGCCTCCATTAAGAGCTTTGACACAGCCAATAACGCCTCGTAATTTAGAGCCCTGGTCAAGTGACGAGGTCGACGTCTGAGCGGGCACCCAACGAACTTCGAGCGACATTGTACGCTGACGCCTTCGGGACTTAGGACTCCACAGATTTGACGAGCACGTCTGTCCCAGTGTACTCGGGCCCATCCGTCACGAGTTGGATTTTCTACTCTTTCCCAGTACAAATATCTAATTTATAGGATGACTGGCAGTAGGTGGGATTCGAACCCCCGCACTCCTGAGAGGGCTGAATCCTGAGGCGGATACGTGTAGGAATTTTTCACTTGAAACTTGACTTATCAAATGCTTGTCTTAATCTTTCTCCCATGATTAAGTGGATTAGCCGAAACGTGTAGGGGTTTTCAATACGTATATGCAGAATCTTGTGCAATTTTAATGTTAGATAAAATGTTGTTGATTATATATGTTTATATTGGTATTGAATTTTTTTAAAATATATTTGATATTTCTTTATATTATATTTTTATATACTGCTGTTTAAACTAGTTAAATGTTGAATTTGCAAACTTTTTAATTTGCAACATTTTAATTTTTATAATTACTCTTTCTGAAAAAGTTGGATAAAACACCAACATTAGATTTTTGTCATCGATGAGTATTTTTTTTTTTTACATATTCTGTCATTCATTTTTTTTTTACGAATTTGTGTGAATATTTGAAGGGTAAATTTTCAAGGAGGGGTGGTCGAATTTAAAAAAATTAAGATTTGTAATCATTTCGAATTAACTGAAATGAGTTTCTTGGACATATTTTCCTTCTAGTTTGTTCGTACATATGATGGGCGTTATGCAATTAGTTTGGATAGTATAAATTTATACATATAAAAAATTTATTAAAGAGGAAAAGGTGGCAGATTGCTTATATTTAGGGAGTGGTTCCTTGCTCCCCACCCTCCTTTGTTTTTGTGTGTAATTTAAAAACATTTTATATTGTGTGTATGCTTTTTTCTTTTGTGTGTGTTTAATAAAAAGATTTATGTCATGCTTGAAAAAATTTATTTTATTTACATTTTTTGAAGACCATTGTATCTTTATAAAATGAAACAGAAATATTTTACTATCTCAACAATTAAAAATGAGAATTTCAATGCAGAAGTAAGTTTTATAATGTTTTGTAGAATTAATAAAAATAAAAATAATAAGAATTTTCTATTTTTCCTACTTATGGTAATCATTAAATAATTTTTCAATAGCTTATTTTTAAAATTTGCAATCCCAACATTTTATATAGATTATAAAAATGCATTAACATTCTTACTGTGAGGACATTAATAATAATTACTCTTGTTTTATTCCTGTGTTCAAAATAAGAAATAGCTTGAAAATACTTGTTTCCCTGGTAGTAAAGGAAAAGGCAAACGTGTCATCAGAACTAATTGTAAATAATACAATAAATACTAAAAACCATAGTGTAAATAAAAAAAATACAGTACTTGCAAATTAATACTTTAAATTTTACAGTCAAACTATCTCGCTAACATTACTATGTAGTGTGAAATTGGCAGTAGTTTAATCAATCTACTACTGCATATTTTACAGCGACTACTGAACCAAACACAGTTCTTTGTACTGTAAAAAATACAGCAGTTACAACTTAATTGTACCATGAATTTTACAGTAAAAAATATCTAATCGACACTACTAAGTAGTGTAAAACTTACTATAGTCAAACCGTATTACTACTGTATATTTCACAGTAAATACTTAACCGTAAACAGTACTTAGTACTGCTAAAAATACAGTAGTTAAAAATCAATAGTACTGTAAATTTTACAGTAAATAGTGCTGGCGCCCTGGGTGCCAGTACTTTTTACTGTAAAATTCACGGTTTTTTTTTTTTTTTTTGCAGTGTTGTTAACCATTTAGTGAATATTCAAAGATATGGGCTACTGGAGTACGTATATATCACGCATCCGTAAATAAATCACGTTTAATGATTTTCGTCAGTAGATGATCCGTTTTTGCATGATCTTTTCTAGGCAGCAGCTGTGTCGTAGTTTTAATGTCTTACTGGATTATCAATATTCATAGCACACTCGTGAAATTGTAGTAAGGGAAAATATAAAATGCATCTCCACCTCGGAGGTGCATGGATATGGAAATCCCTTTCTCAACCTCCGATACTTTCAAAATCACTTCAATTTCCATGACATGGTATGATAGCAGCACATAGACACTGCTGAACATATAGTGACGGACTTCAGTTGGTTTTATGCACCTTTACATATTCGCAGATGTATGCCTGTAACAGTTATTTTGGCTCTTCAGTGAATTTGCTTCAACCATCTTCCGTGTTTATGGTATGAGTAGAAGTCTTTTTAATTATAAGTATTATTGGGTGCTTGAAAATATGTTTACGGTATGAGTATATATCTCATAATTTAAAAGTATACAATGTGTGTAAAAAATCGTGTTCTAACACGATTAAATAATTGCAGATATTTAGATAAAGTGATAGCGCGGTTACACTACCTTGAGCGCTAACTTGGACGCTAACCAAGTCAGTAACCAAGGCAGTGTAACCCGTAAAAACCAAGCTGCAACCAAGCTGGCGCTCAAGGCCACGAAACCATCCAGTTTGTTAGTTTTTTTCGGCGACGTCGAAGGAAAGTGTTACCAAAAGGTAAAGGGCAGCCGTCTTGGCGGGTTTTCCCTTTTTTAAGCTATCCTATCTGGTGAAAAATACGAATAAAATTGAAAGCTATATAGAATCATTCGCCAATTTCTCGACAACTTCAAAAGGTCAAACCCTAATCAGCGCTCAAGGCCACGCTCAACTCAGCGCTTAAGGTAGTGTAACCGCGGCATGAGTACATCTTAACTCGGTACACGACATCTGGACTGTTTGTTACATGTGCAAGTTATTCTCGATTATTTTCCATTGTTTTATTTCTTTGTTGGTCACTAAATCTTTTCATCTTCATCATAATATTTTAGTATAATTATCAAGTAAATTGTCAAAAAGTGAAAAAAAAATCAAATTGCCAATTCGGTACGTGAAGGAGTTATATAGTAATTAGTGCCGGTTTTGGACAATTTTAATAGCATGCGCCCCTTCTTGGCATTTACTTCTTAGATATAAATAAATGTCGCTTGGCATTTTAAATGTACTTAAAAAACTATTGTATTGAAGAGGTTTTAAATGACAGATTGTGCTTCAAAAATATTTTTAAAATATAAAAATCCAAAAAAACGTTTCTTTCAAAATAATAATAAATCAGTGTATCCATTCATTGCCAAAAAAACAGGGCAATTTAGAGAATATTGGGATACCCAGCCATTTTTTTTGTGAAAATAAAGACGTTTCTACTGGCCCCTTGAGAACAATTAAACGCAGATTTATATACTTCTATATACGAAATCCAGTCTGAATATCGT
The DNA here is from genome assembly GCA_023701765.1 of Hylyphantes graminicola. Classification (NCBI taxonomy): domain Eukaryota; kingdom Metazoa; phylum Arthropoda; class Arachnida; order Araneae; family Linyphiidae; genus Hylyphantes; species Hylyphantes graminicola. The sequence goes on along the minus strand of CM043113.1, from coordinate 66,643,522 downwards.
TTGCATCTTTGTTCTCTGACCCCTTTTTCAATTCAAAATTGGCCGTCTGCCACCCCTTTCGAAAAAGGGTTTTTTTACTCCTCTCATCCCATTTCATAACACTTGCTTGAATAGTGTCGCATCGCAATAACGCGATTTTTCATAGGAATCGTCTGAAGTTTTTTGTTTTTCATTGTATGCGATTGTGGATAAAAGATTTTTTTTATGTTTTTAGTTTTTAAAAATCGATTTCATTACTACACACGGCCTGCTCAATTACTAAGGCCGAAGAAGCTCTCCCAACCACGCTCACGGACGGAAATTTTGACGTCATAGTTCCGAGTGACACTGTTCCGAAGACAAAGACAACCTGTCTCGAAACCTGTTCGGAACCACTTGTTTAAGGCTGATCAAATTTTTTGGGTTCCGAATACGTCCGAACTAGTTTCTCGATCTTCGGCACTCGGAACACTGACGTCAAAAATTCCGTCTGCGCTCATGTTTGGGAGATCTTCTATGGCCTTGTGAATGAAGTTGGCCGTGAACTACACCAAATCATAGGTAGTTAACATTTAAATATTTAAAAAAAAACATTCTCGGAAAGTTTGTTCAAAACATCACTTTTCCTCCCACTAAGCGATTTATGTAATGCACCATTTCAATGGAGCGAAAACATTGCCGTTTATTAGAAAAACAACAGTCTGAATCCCATAAGACATTTTTGTTCTGACGTACTCTTTCATGGGCCCTATTTATTGAAGCTAAGTACATTCGACATAGGGGCTGGGGAGTACTATCGCTTTGGCATTTGCCTTGCATACGAAAGATTGGTTCGTTGGTTAAACAAATATATTCAGGTTTGTGCACTCTCAGAAATAACACTTTCATTTTTGACGATTCATGAATCCTCAAGCCTCATTTCGTTAATTTTGAGGATTGTTTCGTCAAACTATCACGTGACTTTTGAGTAAACGCGAATCCTCACTTTTACGATCACGATTTGACGATTCTGTATCTTGATTTTGAGGAAACTGAATCTCATTGTTGTACTCAGATGCTCAAAAATGACGAAATATTTCTTTAGATTAGACGACATTCAAATCCTCATAAAAATGACGATCCAAATTTCCTCACTTTGAGGAAACGAAAACTCGGAGCATTTGCCAGTAAACGAATCCTTAAAATTAAGGAAAATTTCGTCGTTTTTGAGCATTCATTTTTAAGAGTGTGTGCTTGGTCAGAGACCGGCTTATAAACCTTCGTCAAGTAAGAGAGACACAAAAGGAATTTTTACTGTCACACCCACGGCAAAGGCGGGAATCGAACCCACACCCGGTACAGTGCGCAGACTTTTAGCCGAGGTAGCTATCTAAACTACTCGGCCACACACACATGCGGGCCCAGGGTTAAGTAGTAGAGTGAAGGTATTTTTTGGACGAAATTATAGTCACAGAAATGCTACATATGGGATATCGTTGAAGTAAAACTATGTGATTTCATTAATTTAACAAAACCTCAAAAAATAATTGAAAGGTGTTACTTTAGCAATTCCTGTTTAAAGAGAAAAAATTCATATTTGTTCAAAACCTATGGAGACATAATAATTATTGTGAAATTTTGTCAAGACCATAAAAAGCACTATCCTAGGTGATTCTTCTAAAAATTCTAAATAACTGTTTGCTAAAGCATGTTCCATGTTTTAAATTCCATAATCACATTAGCGTAAAATATGGAAATTACCGAAAAGAAATATTCTAAAAGAGAAATCCGGCGAGAATATATATTAATGAGGACGAACCAGTAATCATCCGAATAAATATTCTTTGATACTCTAATGAATATTCATTTGTAACTCGATAATAGAGACGGGCTGACTGTAAATGAATTTATTTCTCAAGTGATTACAAAGTCAAGTTGGTTCGTTGAGAGATGGAGTTTCGTTGCTTTTAATTAAGTAATTTGATATACTTTGCATAGATTATTTGAAAAGCCAGTAAAAATTTGAAGCTCTAACACATGCTTCAAAAATTATATATAAGAATTTTATCATATAATTTAAAAAAAAACTACGTTCAATCGATGATTGTAAGTATCACTAATGACGTCACAGGTAATTCAAATGTTGTCGTAAACGAACAAACCAAACAGGCAGCTCATTCGTTTAAACTGGAATGGTAACGCCTACGGTGACGTAAGAGCTACGTCCCGTGTTCTATTTCGCAAGTAAACCAAGCTCCATTCCGTTCGAAACGTCCGTTGATGTTTTTCAATTATAAAAATTAAATGTATCGAAAAATTTACAGAGAAAGATTCATGTGGGTGTTTTTACCGTATCCATTCTAAAGAAGGAAATCTATTTGAAAGAAGAAACTTCTTTTCTTTCTTCTTTTCTTAGAAATCCATTCTAAGAAAAAAGAAATCTATTTGAAATTATTTTTTTTGCATCAATACTCAGCAGGAAAAAAATTATAATTCACAAACGTACCATTTAGTGTCTAGTCTTTAAAAAATGTCTCAACTCGTTTGCCGAATAAAACACTGTTTTAATTTTTGTTCCACAATTACAGATTTGTTCTGTTTTCGTGCAGTAATGATTCTCTAAAGCAGAAGAGAAATAAAATTCAACTGACTCTCTCTCCCTTGAAGTGTAAAATGGTAAGAAAATGACTGTTTAACGACGATAGGTATAATAAATAAAATTTACTTAAATATTATTTAATTGACTTCGTTCAACACACAGGCTTATACCATAGAGTAGACTGTAAAATACACTGGTGGACAATTGCTAAGGACGATACGGGTTTTTTTTTCAATATAACTTTGTACAAAAGCTTTCCAAATTAACACATTTAATACCGTAAGATTCCCAATACATAAGGACATGAGTAGTGAAAGCAACACCTACTGAAAGAGAAATCAGAGGGATAAAAAGAAGCTTTATTGAAAGAGAAATGGAATTCCAATCCATGCATCTCTGAGGTGGAGATGAATTTTGGATTTTCAATTATGGCAATTTTACTAGTGCGCCATGAATATCGATAATCAGTAAAACATCAAATCTACGACATAGTTTTAACCTTAAAAGCTAAGTCCATTGACTACTAATCATTAAATGTGAGAAACGTCTACGTCGTACAAGTGTCGTCTAGTTAACTATTTAATGAATATTAACCGATATGCGCTTCTGGAGCCGTATTATCACGTATCCGCAATATATCATGTTTAATGAATTTCCTCAGTCGTCGATGATCCGCTTTTGCATGGTTTTTTAGGCCATAGCTGTGTCGTAGTTTTAATGTTTTACAGGATTATCGATATCCATGGCACACTCATGAAATTATCGTAAGTGAAAGTGAAAAATTCATCTCCACTACGGAGATGCATGGAATGGTATTCCATTTCTCTTTCAATAAAGCTCCTTTTTATCTCTGATTTATCTTCTAGTAAGTGTTGCTTACATTACTCATGGCCTTACGTATTGGGGATCTTTCGGTATTAAATGTGTTGATTTGCAAAACTTATGAACAAAGTTATATGGAAAAAACCGTCTCGTCCTTAGCAATTGTCCACCAGTGTATATTGTCGTGTAGACTGCCTCCTCCCGCGTTACGGAATAAATTCAAACAGAATTTATGAAGTAACTTTCATAAATAAAGATACTTTTTCCTACTTCGCGGTGTAAGATTACTCTATATCTGTATGAAGATAACACTTTTTGTCATCCGTTTTACGGAGTAAAGTTTTCATTATTGTAATGTAACACCAAAAATATTATGTGACGTTACTCGGTAAAGTTGAAGTATTTTGCACCGAAATTTTCCATAGTATTTTATTTGAGGCACATAGGTTTAGTGGTAGTGCTTCGCATTGCCATGCTACATGTAAGGAGTTCAAATCCTGGATTGGGCGAGGTTGTCTCATCCTTTCATCCCTTAAATGAGCCGATAAAATGAGGACCAAGCATGCTTAGAAACTAATCACTGGAGGTTACGCTGCTGGTTGACCACTTGACCGGATCGTATGCCTAGCACCCCAGAACCCTTGTTCATGTAAGCTGCAATTGAGAAGGGCACGTCTGCCCCCATAACGAGATGTGGCTCCGAAGATTTTAGTTTAAGTTTAGTATTTTATTTGAACACCTTGAAAACAACCCTAAAAGTTATATTTACGATTTTCTTTATATGAAACACATAAAATGATCAATATTTACGTGTACCGTTACTCAATATACTCGTTGTTACTTCAAATAAAGTAGTTTTTAACCTCTTTTTTGCAGTGTGTAAGTTGTGACAAAATTAATGTTGTTGTTTTTCGTCGCAGTTTTTTATTTATAGATGTAAAATAGTTAACTGTTAGTGTAAAAAGTAGCTGATATATAGAAAAACAAACAAATGCCATACCATACCATGTATCCCATGCGATCGTACTTTTAAAATAAAACGATTAAAATATAAATAAATAAATTGAGTATCTGCATTTCTATGCAAATAAATCTACTTTTTTAAAAGAACCATTGCATGAAAAAGTTACTACAAAGAAAATACTTAAATGCTTAATCTACGTAAAGAGATAAACTCCTTAATCTCCGACACCTTTAAATCGTTGCTTTACTAATTGATTAAGCTCATCATCCAAAATAGACAACCTGAAATGGTATCAATTTAATTTATTTATGCTAGTTATCAACTCACTTTGAGTGACTGGAAAAAAAAATCTAAACACTCCCCAAATAAAGCAAACCAAAAGAGGGAAGAAGAGCTTATAGCAATCAGCTTAAAGCTCCCATTCGCTTTAGGCCCAGGGCGCTTACTGGTCTTTTTCTCTGTTGTTTACTCGAGCTGTTCATTCTGGCGTATATTTTGTTTTTAGTTCTTTAAATGGTTTTTTTTTATTTAAGAAAGGGACTTGTCCAAAGGTCGAAACGGAATTTAGAGGGAAGAAAGAAATCACTTTTCCCTATCGGGGATGGGTCAATAATTCAATTTGTCGGTGGTTGTCTTAGGGGTGGTTTGGAATGGGACTGTTTGTGACGGAAATTGGAAAAAGAGATGGTTTAGGGTTAGTTTCGATTGAAGGTCCGACGGAAATGTTGGTTTAAAAATATTTCACGAAGAATTGACATTACTTTTGGTAGTTTTTTTTTCATACCCATACTATATCAAATTCATAACCCATATGGGTTTCAAATAAAACCACCGTATTGCATAAATTAGTAAAAAAATTATTCTTTAAAATTACTTGAAAGACTTGAATACACAAGCTTGCATTCATATGAGTTTCTGTAATTAAGTTATCTCTTTCTTCCTTTCTCTACTTTCAATTATTTTACAAATCTTTTATTGTAAAAAATTTGAAAATGTTTTTTACTTAACTTTGTTAGGAATGTGAGTTAAAATAATGTGGATTCCAAAACAACTACTCCACATTATGTTTAAAACGTTTAATTAAAAAAAGTCATAATCACTTGTTGCCTCCCAAATCTGTAAAACTATGATGAATAACGTTGCTCCATAATGCTGGTGGAAGCTAACCTTCCACCACTTTTATGGTAAAACTTTACATTAGTGAAGAATTTTATTCCTATTTTGAAACATAACGTTATCTTAACTTAAATTAACATTACTCCATAAATTCGGTGAAAGTTAACTCTATAAATTAGGTGAGATATTTTTCCATAAAGCTGGTGGAGGGCAAAGAGATCTCTTGTAAGAAACTTATTCAGATTTTACATTATAAAGTTTTAAATTTAGTGTAACGCTGCTACACAAATTCACTGAAACAAATGACACAAATTCGGTGACATTATTTCATGAAGCTAAAGTAACGTTAAACTAAAGTATTGGCCGGGATAGCCTGGTCGGTAAAGTCTTGGACTGTCATCCCTAAGGTTGCGATTTCGACGTGTGCGTGTTGCCGTGTACGCTAATGGTGACCGGTGCATGTTAAATTCCGTCGTGGTCATCAAGTGCCCCAATTTCCCATATCATATCAATATCTCTGGAGGTGACAAGTAAATTTTGGGGATCCTCTAGTTGTCCTCTGTCTCTAAAAATTAGATGGATCCATTTATGTGTGTGTGTTTGTGTGTTGTGTCTGTCGTACTTGATTAAGGCTTATAAGCGGGTCTCGGACCAAGCACATAAACCTGAATATATATGTCAATCAACCAAACAACTAAAGTTTTACAGTGTACTTTACACACTTTCTCCTTTTAAATGCGTCATATTAAAGTGTAGTTTATAATATTGAAGAGCTGGTGTTATTCATTTCTAACATCAGGTTCGATTGACACATATATTAAACAGATAATTCTTTATTAAAATATAGAGGTTTGTTTAAACAAAATTAAATCTTCAAAACATGTAGAATAGTAAGCATATTTTTCATTCTGTGCATATAATGGAGTATTGTTAAGGTAATTTATGTGCGTTAAATTTTGAAATTTAAAAATATATTTATAATAAAAAATTGTTGTTTAATTGTTCTATTGCACCTTGAAAACATCTAGTAAACTAAGTATTTAATGCGAAATAGCTCATTAAGGCAGGCGAATAACCACAATTTTAAAATTTTTACTATTGCTTTAATCTTTTCCAAATTCGGCATACTGATTTCAAATATAATGAATAATACTATTTAGGCATTTTTTTTAATTTAAATATAATTTATTTATTTTAAACGGTGTTTTTCTACTAAAAAAGGAGGTTTACGCTAACAAGTCTACCACATTGAATTTTCATCCTATAAACATTAATTAAGTGTTAAATTCATCGTTTTGAACTTATGTATGCAATGACCCTCTAGAGTTGCATACAAATTACAAGAAAAGAAGTTATTAAGAAAAATGTTATAAATTAACCACAAAAAAAGGATTTTTTCGATTAACTTACACTTGGACATTTAAAAAAAAAAAAAAACTTTTATATTTACACCGGATGTTAGAGGTTCATGGCACAGATATATACTACCCAACTTCAGAATATTAGAATAATGAGAAAAACATGTTTCAAGTGCTTAAATTTTGTATTTATTCAACGGAATATTAAAGATTGACAAATTATTTTTGTCGCGCCACATTTTACATGATTTGTTGATAAATATAACCCGAAATTATTATCATGGTTTGAAAAAAAACCTTATAACGAATTGCACATAAACCTTATAACGAATTGCACATAAACCTTATAACGAATTGCACAAAAAAAATAGAATACATCAAATTATTTTCCACAAAATTAGAATAATGTTTAAAAAGTAACATAAACTATTCAAACAAGTACCTGCGAGAATAATAAGTATTTAGTTATATCGCCCTTAGGTTTAATTACATTTCGCAGACAATTCGGCATACTTTCCACTAAATTTTTGCACTGTTCTCTGCTGATATTATCCCAAACAAATTTCACGATGTTTATAGGCTCATTTTTGTCCATTGGGGCCAATATTTTTTAGTTAAGTTTATAGTTTTAAGTTTTTTCGTCATTAAGCCCCAAATATTCCCTAAGGGGTTCAAATCCGGTGAGTTGGCCGGCCAAGGAAGCTCTTGGATTTCATTGTTCTTAATCCAATACATTGTAGTTTTCGACGTGTGGCATGATGCATAATCTTGTTGGAAAATAAAGTCACCTTCAAATAGATTTTCAGACGCTGGAATCATATAATTATCAAGAACTGCCTTGTATGCTTCAGAATTGACAACACCTTTCAGTATACATAAAGTTCCTAGTCCATGAGCACTTAAACAACCCCAAGCCATTATTGAGGTGCGGAACTTAACTGTACGTTTCAGGCAGTTTGCATGAAAAGCTTCTTGAGAAAAGAGCCAAACACGGTTCTCTGAGGACCGACAGAAACACAAAATATAGACTTATCACTAAAAAGTACTTAATTCCACTCCTGGGGGTCCTAAGACAACCTCTCTCTACACCACATCAAATGTCTCCTTTTTTGTTTGGCAGTAAGAAACGGTTTCTTTTTCGGAACACGAGATCGAAAGCCAAATTCACGTATTCTTCGAATTGTCGTACTCACTGAGGCATCCACCCTCGATTCTCGCCACTTCTTGTTTTTAAAATTCACGGTCCTAAACCAATATTTCGTAGTAAACCTTCTCAGACATCTGTCCTGTCTCATCGAAGTTATTCTTTTGGAACCGCAGTTTTCACGATTATCTTTAAATTTCATGATTTTATAATAAGCTTGAAGAACTTTACTTACAGTTCCTTGAGAACAATTCACCTTTTTTGGCTATTCTTTGCTGAGTAACCCCCTTCACGTAATTTCAAAATTACATTCTTAGTAAGAAAAGTTACGTCTTTCTTTCAACCCCTTTTAAAGCTCAACTAACTAAATCTTATTTCCAAACTAAGAAAAGCACTATCACTACATAATTAATCGTCATAATTTATGCTGAATTTCGACCCCAACGTGGACCAATCACGTTAATTTATAAATATTCTAATTTTTTGAATTAGTTTTTTTATTATTCTAATATTGTGATTTTGTTAAAACTTTTTTTATAAATTATTAATTCATTTGTATGCCATTTTTGAACACTATGTTGTTGATTTGCATACTAAAAATATAATTGTTAATATTTTAGGGCGTATAAATTGTGGAATCTTATGGAAATCGGGCAGTTTACCTAGAAAATGTTCAAATATTCTGAATATTCTAATAATCTGGAGGAGGGTAGTATATTGAAATAGCATCTGTAAAAAATTTCTGGTAAATTAAAGTAAAACTTTTTATACTAGAAGTGTTGGCACAAACCCCTTTTTTTAGGTGAAAAACACCGTTTAAAATAAATCAATCATATTTAAATAAAAAAAAATTGCCTAAAAAGCATTGCTCATTATATTTGAAATCAATATGCCAAATTTGGAAAAGATTAAAGTAATAGTAAAAATTTTAGGTTTTTGGGTATTTGCCTACCTTAAGTTCATTAGCTAGAAGTCAATTGGAGTTTAAAAACATTATTCTATTGAAAAATAACGCTTTTTTTGCGTATTTTGTTTTAAAGATGTAAAAAAAAAGAAGTGGTTCTTAGAAGGGTATGGTAGGTACATATATATTCAAGCTGGTGTACTTGTTCAGAGAACCGCTTATAAGCTTTCGTCAAGTGGGGCAGACATAGAGAAAGAGCTTTTTACAAGCACAAGAGACACACAAAGAAAGGACAACGCAAACACATATACACATAACAACATTTATTGACGGTCACAAACATCCATGCCTGACCGGGACGACCCCAGCAGCTCCAAAGGCTAGCATCCTAACGATTGCGCCACTCAGGTTCTTAGAAGCAGTTATACTGTACTAAACTTAATTATTTATATTTGAAAATCTTTACTAGGAAACTATAACAATATGTTTAGCTTTTCGTAAAATAAATTTGTTTTGAATAATACATCAAAGAAAATTATTCGTCGAAACAATATATGACGAGGTAATTTTTTTAAACAATGATTGGACTGTGTTGATGCCTCATTGTTTAAAACCTGAGTTAAGAATCATTGTTACCTAAAACTTGTATTCTTGGTGTCATTTAAGTATTGAGACATTCGAAGTAAAATTTGATGATCTTTGAAGAAGAAAAAAATTGAACGTCCTATATGATCTAAAAGATAATGTTTAAATTATTGTAGAACTGAAAGAGTGTTTAAAGTTCTATTGGAACTGAATAAGTGTTGATATTTCTTGAATTGTAAAATCTTGGAAAGCTTTATATCAATGGATAAAGTGTTGTTACTGTATTTAAACAAAACAAATGCGTTATCTGAACTGAAAAATGTCGAAAAAAAGTTATTTAAACTTAAAATCAGCTGAAAGTACTATTTGAACTTAAAGGGCGTGAAAAAACGGTTTTTTTTTTTTTTTTAATTTAATAAAACTATGACAAACGTTACAAACTTTTAAAAAGAACACTATATGCATTAAACATATAAAGAGTCCAGGAAAAGAGTAGGTCATATGATTAATAATAACATCATCATCATCTCGTCATCATCATCATTACTATTATTTTGTAATTTACAAAAAAAAAAAGTTAAGTCGGCATACACCGCAATTTTTCTAGCCAAATTGGCGATCTATCTCGATTCCCTCCTTAGTCGGCCTTTTTAGTATTACATTAGCAGTCTAATTCGCTTATGTCGTTGGTATTTAGTGCCACTTGTGGTCGTATTCGTAATCCACTTATGTCGCCGTTCATTGTTTTAAAACTAATGGGAAAGGTGCCATGGATAAAATAAAGTTAATGTGATTGATATACTCTAAAATGCAGTTAAATGTTAGCTTAGTTGGGTGACAGGGTGAAGAATTTATTGTAGAAGCGTTTTTAGTTTATATTATATTTAAAAAACGGTTTTACCTAAATAAATAAGAAGTAAAAAGAGCTACTTTTAACAGTAATTTACTATGCTATATTATTTATGCGATCTTTAATCTAAAAATAGGTTATTCTGGTGTGTCATTGACTATTATCGGTTGGCTTAGAACTGCATTCATTTAAGAACAAAAAGCTCGTGATATTTAGGCGTTGGTGACATTTTTAATACGTTCTCAATATCGCCGGCATGGATACTTTTATTTGAACATTGCTTTGACCAAGTTTTGGAGGGTGCTGATTTTAGAAAGGTGATATTCGAACAATGGTTGATATGTCTATTTATGACTTATGACTTTCTTGGTGGGGAGTTCACCGAACACTACGACCTTAGGCATACGTCTATTTGCTGCTACAAAACTTCCATTTTGGCACAATATGGTATGGTACATATATATGTTCCAGCTTGTGTGCTTGTTCAGAGAACCGCTTATAAGCTTTCGTCAAGTGGGACAGACACGGAAAGAATTTTTACAGTCACAAAGAAATAAAGAACACATCGACAAATAACAACAATTATTGACGGTCACAAACATCCATGCCCGACCGGGATTCGAACCCGACCCCAGCAGCTCCAAAGACTATAGTCCTAAGGATTGCGCCACCGGGGTGGCTTTGGCACAATGTTTCTATTAATTGTCAGACGTTATATTAATTTTTTGAGAAAATCGCGCATGCGCTAAGGGAAACTGTCATAGAACTTTTTTGGCTTTAAATTTATTAATTTGAATTGTGAGATGCATTATAACCTTGCAATATACTGATTATATTAAGTGGTGATTGAAAGTCGCGTGTTGTACACATTCCATTTTTTTAATATTTGCGGAATTATAAATTGGAAAGAAGGCTAAAAATTATAATTAAGTACATCATTTTAGGTACTAGTGCATAATTTCAAACTATGGGTAGGCAGCTCGCTTACTCCTGATTGGCTTTATATAGTTAATGCCTTCCACTCCATTGAGTGATGGATATAAACGTTGGCCCAAAACGGATTACGGTCACTCCCCCTAACGGATGTTGGACGAAATTCCCGTTGAGGAAGCCATCCATCCTTGCCCGAAAGCGTCGCTTCTGGATATAATTGAATCTCTAGTGAGGATATAGCTCTTAGAGTTGAGAAGAAGATATAGATGCTGCCGGCCAAAAACTAATACAACAACTGGCTTGCCAACTGAAGCCATTGATCGCTTTATAGTAAGCCCAAATATAAATGATTTCGACAAAGTATTTGGCTCTATTTTTTGTACATTGGATGGCTTATGTTTAAAGTTACTATCAGTTGGCAGACTGGACCCTCTAACTTTGTGTACTCATTTTGCACCATATTCATTCGGTATCATTCACTCCTTACAAAAACCTTGAAAATAACCCTGTACATTTAGAATTTTATTTATATGAACTACATAAAAAGGCTAATTAATTGCGTGTTGAGTATATCACTCATAAAGGAAAGAAGAAGTCTTTCTAAGTTCTGTTTAGTTTAGTTTGAATTATCGTCGCACTAGGGCTACACACACGAGGGCTATTGGCGACGGGCTTCGTATTTTAGAACCACAGTCAGGTGACGAGCCAACACCTGAATAGGCACCCAACGCAACCGTTAAGGGCGACATCGTACGCAGCGTCAGGACTTTGAAGGATATTTAACGTGCACTCCCTTACACGGGGTATTATTAGTCGGACATTTTTGGCTGCACGGGCCGTTTATAGGTCGGCAGCTATTTTGGCGATGCCCGGACCCGAACCTGGGACCGCATGCTAAGCGAGTGCTTAACCGACTGGGCTCCCCAGCCCTTCTAAGTTCTGACTTTCTAATAAAAATTACAATTGCACACAGCCAATTTTACTTATTTGTGAAAGAATTTTACTACCATCTTGTGTGAATTCAGATCCAGTGCACTACGCAAACAGTCAGTTTCATTTTTAATAAAAGATTTTTAAGAAATAAAGTTATGAGTTTCAGCATAAACTAATATTGACTGAGCGGTTTGCTTTAGTTACTAGGGTTGCTTTGCGAAATTCTGATGGCTTCACTCGTTTTCTCGCCAAACATATCCACTTCTTCTTTACTCTATGATATAACTGCCCTTTAGCAGAATATATCACTCAACATAGAGCTTGTGGATTTTGTTGCGAATCATCATGAATGGTATCTGTTTCCTATCACGATAATTCAATAATCTCGGGAGGGAGTTTTGTGTTAAATGTCATTTGAGTAGATTGGTTGAGGAATAGAAACTGTGTTAGATTAATGATAGGAGATATTGCGACAGTTATTTATCGGCGGCTAATGTATCGATCTGCGCTTGATGAATGGATCAATTGGGTTACCAAAGTCAACAGGCTATACTGAAATGTGTTTCTATGCAAATTAGTTTATTTATAAAATTATTTTTAAAAAAATTCTATTCTTACAAATGGTCATATTCAGTGACTCAACTGCTCAGCTCTGAAACAACTCTATACAATCAGAGACAGTAGTCCAGACTTTCGTAGGGGGCCGAGTGGTTTGGACCATTACGTTAGCAGTCTCTGGGCTGTAACGGGTGCGGGTCCGATTACCACCTTCGTCATGGGTGTACTTTCCTTTATCTGTGACAGTAAAAATTCTTTCTGTGTCTGTCTTAATTAATTTCTCTAATCAAGCACACAAGCCGGAACATATATGTACCTTCCCTACCCCCTTGACTTTGGACGAAATTTAGAGTTTTCCTTAAATTTTTTATTGTTACCATGAACACGAGAAGAACAACATCTCTCAGTTAAAAAAAATGTTTCATAAGTATCACAGTCGTAATTGAAGTTTAAAGGGTCGCGGGTGTATGAGAGACAGACGGACGGACATGAACTGATCGATCTACAAAGAGTACAAAACATAAAAACCTTTGATGTCGAAACTGAAGGAAATTTTTAAAAAAATTATTATGTAAATTTTCTTTTGTTTGTAATTTTATTGTTTCGTAAATATCTTTAACGAAACAAACTATTCGGCATAACCACCTTTACAACTTATCAATGTAAAACACGAATCGCTGAAAAAACGTTTCAAAGGCAGTGTTTTTTTGTTTAAGTTTGTTAAACAAGAAAAAGGATCGGTAAAAAAAGTAACAGAAAATGTCTTTCCTGGTGCAACCATTGTAAAAGAGAGAGAAAAAAAGAGAATTCTGTTTAAACATTTGCGCGAAGTATCCGCACGAGCGTAAATGTTTGGATAATTCCGGGTTACTTTAAAAATGACTCAAAGGTACGAAGAGAAAATTTCAAGGAATGGGCAAATCGAAGTTCTGTGAGAAGATTTAAGTAGTTTTGCCCATGTGGAAAATCGTAGAAACGTTTTTTGAATTCGGATGAGGAGAGACTATTTTCACGATTCGAATCTCTGTTCTATGAAGTTTGCTTTGAATGTTTTCTTTTCTTATTTGCCGTGTTATTTAAGTATTGCTTTATCGATTGTTATACAACTAGTCTCTAAATCGATGAAATGAAACTTCAGAAAAAGAGCAAAAATATATGTACACGGTCATATTGTGATAATTTGTTAGAAGTTTAAAAAATAAGTTAGTCATTTTCTAGTTTTTTTTGTTATGTTAATATGAATTTCTCGCCCAATTATACTAATATTATAATGCTCCATCACTTAAAGTATTTTTTTATCGTTTTAAAACTAAAATAACTAATAAGCTTGTTTCACGTAAAGTAAAATCGTTCCTGTTTTCATTCGCGGATTCCATCGGTGGCATGACACAGTTAGCTCCGCCAACTCCATTGATTAACCAATTGTTTTTTATTATTACTTTTCTACAGTTGCTTCTCTCAAGACGCGAAATATACTCTTTAAAAAGCTATTTATTTCTTGGGAACTTATAAAGCGTGTTATACTGAATATTCCTTTGAACATTCACCGACTTTTTTTTGCTTATTTTCGATTTACTTCTTTCTTAACTTTTGAATTATAATTAAAATGAAAACAATGACGAAAAGAAATTTTTAAACGCTTTCTGTTTTTGCATTTATTAGTATGGCTACTAAAAAAACCTTGAAGTAAGGTCTTATTTCTTTTTATTACTGATGCACATAATATTTTTAAAATATCAATTTGTAACTAATCTACCCATTTGAAAAGAAAATATCGACTAATTTAAAACATTATGCATTTTAACTTTTACGAAATATAAACATTTCCTTAATAGATGCATTTCTGTCGTTAATATAAATGAGAAAAATAGTTCATAAAAAATGCTTATTCCTTTGATCACTACGCTTTTCCTTAATGAGAAATTTACCTTCTTTATTAAGTTTTTTCCTTGCAGTATTTAAAATAAACAAACATTTTTAGACGTATTTAAAATTGACTTAGTTGCGATTCCTTAGGCGTCCATAAGGACTTTGTGTTCATTGAAGTAAGCATTTCAGTAATTATTAAATTTCACAAAAAAAAAATTCTTTTATAATAATTTTACTTATAAAAAAACACGAATAAATTAAAAAAATATTTATTTTAAACATTGGTTGGGGCTTCAGTTTATATATTGTGTATTTTTGTGTATATTATACATCTTAAAGCAAAAAAGGGTAAAATAAACATATAATGTAGAGATTAGTTGAGACAAGGAGTAATTAGTGTTAATCAATTTGTTAAAATGTATCTTTTTGAATTATTTTTTTAAAAATGTCTCCCTATATGAATATTTCAATAAACTAAAAATTTAAATACATTTATTTTTATTTCTGATTCAATAGAGATAAATTGGACACAACTGTGCAATCAAAATTAATCAATGACAAATAACTGCTTGCTAATATTAGCACCCTTGGCACGACATTAATGATTTCAATTTCCATTTTTGCATAAATAAATACGATATTCATATGTCTTTTTAAAAGCAATACTAGCTTATGAATAATTTCGAAAACTACGTTCCTTTTTCAAGCTTTTCCTAGTAATAAGCGCAATAGACTTATCACTATATTGCTCTAAAGCCCACAAATATATTTCATGACAAATAATTCGTCGGTGGTTTTAACCTTATTTGCAAGCAATTTTCTTCTTTTTAGTCGAGCAAGTGAATTAGCCATCCGAATATGTTAGGGGAAATATCGATCACGCCCTTGCGAATAATCGTAATCTTAGAAGAATTCTAATTGTTGTTTTTTTTTGTAATTCTTCAGGACTCAATCGATAGATTCATGAGGAGATAACGACACGTTTTCATTCTTTGAAAAAGAAGAGGTTGATACTTAGCTCTTAACCATTTTGTGCCCCACTTGTGAATAAATTGGCACCTTTATTATCGAATAAAAACGTTCACTTTAAACTTTTTAAATTCACATTTATCATAACTTAATTTGTCCTACACTGTCAAAAATTTTGGAGCAAGATTGAACCGGAATTCTGGACCTTTCTAGCTTCCACCACAATTTGGAGAGGGGATTTACCAATTTTGTTGTAAAACTATAAATTTAAAAAACCACAAAAGTGGTGAAGCAACGCTCTAATCTAAATAGTAGTGGCAGTTAGAAAGTTCCACGATTCCTGTGCAATAATGAACCAAACTTTTAACAGGTACTTAAAATCTTCAGGACCATCATTTAAGTTATATTTTGTTTATTTACTTAAACTGAAACTTGAACAAAACTGAAAAGTAAACAAAAATACTATATATCAACAATCGGTACATAAATGAGATTAATAACAGAGCTAATTACGATAGAGATGTTTAAATAACTAAACCTGGAGGTCACTAAAAGACCATCAGTTCAAATGAAATCGGAGGAAAAAGTAAACAAAAATATTTTTCTTTTTCAATTGCGTCAATCGCGTATTTTCATATTTTTTACTGGTCGTATCGGTTTAAATAACGGTTATGCGGTTATTTATGCTAATGAAATATTGGTGCACAAAAAAAGTATATATTAAATGTTTTTTTTCTTTTTTTTTAGCGTTCCAAAGTTGGAAATAGTCACATGTAATTTGAAACTCTTTTTGATAAGCACCCATAAGTGAATACTTCGAAGTCTGATGCTGTTTTTTGGTAATTTTTTTTATATTAAAAACAGGTAAGTGAAAATAACAAAAGAGTAACTATTTATATCCAAAAATTAACTGTTCGGTTAGATTACCTGGTGCATTTTCTCCACGTGCTATGTACTTTTATCGCAATGGTAATTAACGCATGCTAATTAGGTCTTTTCTGTGTTTGTTGAAAATAATAAAATTTTATTTTTTATTAAGGTAATCGATAAGACGAGATAGATATTTTCAAATGATAAATGAGCGACAATAATTAATTTCTGAATAAATTTGTTAAGTGAATTAACGTACGTGAAGAATTTCTGCCGTGTACAGGTGAACTGCAGTACATTCCATAATGATTTCGACAATTGTTGAAAACACTGAATTACCCTAAAATTTAAGAAAACATACTTTAAAAAAAAGGTATTTCAGAGCAACAGTTGGTTGATATACATATATTTTCAGGCTTGTGTGCTTGCTCAGAGAGCCGCTTATAAACCTTCGCCAAGTAAGACAGTCACAACACACACACACTCACACTCACATGCACACATATACGTGACAGATGCTGCCATCTATCACGCGCCACCTTAACAATTTAGACATGTTCCTGAAGGGTAGGGGTATTTTTACATATATATTCCGACTTGTGTGCTTGCTCAGTGAGCCGCTTATAAGTCTTCGTCAAGTAAGACGGACACAGAAAGATTTTTTACTGTCACAAAGAGAGGAAATACACCCAGGGCGAAGGCGGGAATCGAACCCGCGCCCGTTACAGCACGCAGACTGCTGGCCTGCGATGCTTACCACTCGGCCATCCGGGCCCCTCCCTGAAGGGGAAGAGCAACAGTGTTGTAGTGTAGTGTAATCGTTTCCGGCTGACTATTTATAGCCTCCATTAGGAGCTTTAGCACAGCCAATAACGTCTCGTAATTTAGAACCCTGGTAAAGTGACGAGGTTGACACCTGAGCGGGCACTCAAAGGAACTTCGAGCGACATCGTACGCTGACGCCGTCGGGACTTTGGACTCCACAGATTTAACGAGGACATATGTCTCAGTGTACTCGGGCCCATCCGTCACGAGTTGGATTTTCTACTCTTTCCCAGTACAGATATCCGATTTATAGAATGACTGGCAGTAGGTGGGATTCGAACCCCCGCACTCCAGAGAAGGCTGAATCCTGATGCGGATGCCTTAACCACTCGGCCACGGAAGGGCCTAGCAACAGTGTTACAACTCACTGTTGCGATTACTGCATTTTATTTGCCCACGGCAGATTTGTTTTTTGGGAAGGGTGCCGTTGCGAAACTCACATTCTCTAATTTATAACTAAAATACAGGGTCCTGTACGTTTATTGGCGTATTTGTCAAATGTGAAATTACCATTATCATAAGTAACCAATGCACCCTGTATCTTAGTTATGCTTTAGAGAATGTGAGTGTGAGTTTTGCAACTACATAATTTATAAAACTGATGATTTGGCTTGGATTATGGCTTATTATAATTTCATTATATTTCCTATAAATATTGAAAATGTAATTTACCAGGTAAACAATAACAACAAAGTGTCATAACAGGAAAAACGTTTTTTTTTAAATAGAATGCATTGAAAATATTAAAAACTTGAGCTGAATGAGCCCCTGGGAATATGCATAATTTGAATAATACAGCATATATATTAATAACATATTTAACAATATATTTGTACTATATTCTACGAAAAAGTATTTCTTTCGTTCTTTTAGCAACCCCTTGACAGTTTTTTTTTACAAATATAGCATTATAATATCTCTAATAAAGGTTTGTAATAGCATAGTA
This sequence comes from Hylyphantes graminicola, assembly GCA_023701765.1. NCBI lineage: Eukaryota > Metazoa > Arthropoda > Arachnida > Araneae > Linyphiidae > Hylyphantes > Hylyphantes graminicola. The sequence continues at coordinate 66,625,319 of CM043113.1, read as the reverse complement.
AATTGACGAATAATGGCATAATTTTTTTTACTTCGTGAACACCAAGTTTCTTGCAAAATAATTTTTGTCGCGAGGTTAGGCTAAAAAATCAGAAATATAATCAATAAAATAGATAACAAACAGAAGTTGAATGTCTGAATGTCATAAAACAGGATGCACATTTGTATTTTGATTCACGTAATAAATTGAAAAACAGGGTAAGAAATTTTAAAAGAACGAGCATATTTTACCTGGTTACCTAATCACCTAATCACTCAATTGCTTCACAAACAAATTTAAAATTTAATAAATCAGCCGTATATGTTTTAAATAATTTTCTATGCATATTCTAGAAAATACCAAACAAAAACGATAAATGCCACAAAATAACAAAAAAGTATTTTCTAGGCCATTCTTCCAGTTCCACAAAATACAGCGCCAAATAAAATGCTATTATTTAAAATATCTTTCTGACGATAAACATTGATCCTTCATTGATATGGCACGTAGGGATACAGAAATAAAAGAATTCCACCCCTCATAGGATTAACATGAAGAAATATATCGTTGTTTTTAAGCAGCTGTACCTATAAGAACATTTTAGAACAATTCTTACGATATTTGTTGTAAACATATCTCAGCAGAATAAAAAAAAATAATATCACCTTCTCTGTAAACCAATTCCGAAGCCAAATTTATTTTATGTTCAATTCATTTTCTTCCATTTCAAGAACATAGTATAGAATTTCTATTTGAGTGCACTGTAATAAAAACGTGCTTTTGTTATTTTATCCGTGGCAACGCAGCCAAAGCAGACGATTATTTACCACGCGTGTTTGCCCAAAATAGAATTTTTCTTTAAATAAAAACTTTCTTCCTTGCATAGCCAGATTACTTTGCACATTGGGGATATTCGTAAAAAATTATAACTGCATTTCATATCCTCTTTTCCTTGAAACTTAAAGTAGCTTTAAATTCCTAAAACATTCACTATAAGCTCATAAATTCAACAATAAAAAGTGTACATAATGATTATCTCAATATCAAACGCTGCATTCTACAATAATTAAACATTTGATTCGACACGAGAGTAACAAAAAATTCTGTACTTCCATGTAGTTAATAATTTTTCTATTCTACACTTAAATATAAGTTTTTTATTAAAATATTTTTGTTAGATTAGAAGAGCCAAAATAACAAACGTTCCTCTTTTGAAATAAAACGAAAACTTCATCCCAATTAAGAAATTATAACAAATTTAGGAGATTTAGGACATCATATTTTGATGAAAGGCATTATTTATTTTGTTACCAGAGTAGAATATGTATATCTAATACTCTTTTGTTACCACATTTAGTAACTCATCATTGAACTTTTACCAAAAATAAAACTTTAAAAAGGCTTTATCTTTGGAAAAACGTGCAAAACTCATATGAAAAATATGCAATTTTAAACAAAACTATTTCCTTACTTTTTACTAATGATAAAAGTTTAAGCTAAGACATTTACACTCCTTGCCAACTTAAGTTGGGTAAATAGAAATATGCTATGGAGAAAATCCTTCCGCGCATGTAAAGAGTTCCATAAATTATTTGTGAATCCGTCCAGAAAGTATGTTTAAAACATTAGTTTCGCTTAAGGTCTAACAGATTTCAATATTATTTGAGAAAGTTTGGTAATTTTATTAGAATGAAAAGTGTATTTTGGTTAAATTGTATTCATATCATTGTGTACGTAAATATTACCTTACAAGAGTTTCCAACTAACGGACCAACCGCGCTTTTCCCTCTGCTTTTTTACTCTTTATTTTTACCCAAGTTAGGGTAGCATGGAGTGTAGTTACTACATTTGAAACAATTACATTAAGACGCTATTCCGTATTACTAACAGAAAAAAAACTGAAAATTAATAATATACGGACAATAAATTAGAGTTATGAAAAAAGTTTAAAACAAGCAAGTAATTCTGCCACTTGTTAATTAAATATTTAAAATACAAATAAAGATATAGTAATAAGCAAAAACATGTATAAACAAGAAGTTCTTAAAGAACTAAAATAGCCTACTTTCCTGTTACTTAAATACTTACTAAAATTCTTATCTTGAAAAAACTATGTTCGTAACAGTAAGTGACATCAAGAACCGTTTTTCCACCTTAAATTTAAAATAAATTTCACTAAACGCAGCATCTAACTAAACACAGCTTGATTTGCAGTCATAAGTAAATATTTGATTTTTCGTAGAACAAAAACCAAAAAACTACTCCTCAATAAACATTTACTTGCTAAATTCGGCTAGTTTCATTTATTTTATTTCGAAAATTAAATAATTATAACTTAAATCGTTTGCAAAAATTTATATTTCAAAGAATAAATAAGCAAAATTTCTAAATTAATAAAGTGTTTGTTGTTTTTTTTGTTTGTTTGCAATACTCCTCGCTTTTAGATAGAATGAAAACAATTTATATCAAAATACAAAGATCTCGTAGTGAAATATATATTTGACGTCATCTTAAATTGATCGATGTCTCAAAAATAAATTTATTTTAATTTATTGTCGAAAAGAATTAAAGTTTCTCAAGCAATTGTTGCGATGGCAACGGCGATATAATTCTAATAAAAATGGCTTCCTATGCTTTTTAAATGAGCATTAAATGTTGATGTTTTTTAAATAATTGAAGTACTTCGAATTCGAATTCTTTTCTGAAATTTTCAATGTATTCTAAATTCGATGCACTGAATTTTTTGACGTATCTCATTTGTCCGTAGCATTTGTAGTGAAATTCAGCGATTTAAATGAATCGAAATTGAATTTCAATGCTAATTCAATGGGAAATTCGTCGTCAAATAGTCGATTTATGTCCGTCCTATCGTACAGACAGACGGACAAAAAGTATGAAAGTTGGGTGTCTGAGATTATACCTTTCTAATAAAAAAAGAATTTTTAAGATCGGATTGATAGAACTGATTTTGGAAGGGGGGTACGGACGGACAGACGGACGGACGGACATCGACCGCATGTCAATACCTACTTTTTCATTTTTTTTTTAATTCTTCGAATTAAAAAAGAAAGAAAAGTAGGCTAATAATTGCAGTTTCGAAAATATTTTTTTTAAATATGCAAGTATTTCTGTCACTTTGATAGAAATGACAAATGACAGTGATTGCGCCCTCTAGAAGGGAGAGTGTAGGCTGTATAGCCCATTCCCCAGCTCGCCATAAGAGACAGACACAAGAGACACACAAAGAAGGACGACACAAACACATAGACAAATAACAACATTTATTGACAAGCACAAACATCCATGCCTGACCGGGATTCGAACCCGACCACATCAGCTCCAAAGGCCAGCATTCTAACGATTGAACCACCGGGGCGGCCACTTTAATAGAAACTCACAGATATTGCTAAAATAAGACCAATATTCTAACCTGGAGAAAAATAGGAAATCTCGAGCAATAAATTCGGATCTCAAACTTGGACTAACCCAATTTATTCTGCTCGCTCGATTAGATATTTCTCTCTTATTAGGATTCAAATTCTATTCCACGCAATCGAAAATCTACAACTTGTGGAAAAGAAATCGGAAAAAGAAATTCATCTCCTAAATTTAACTTCGTTACAATTGAAAGATCGATGTATAGGAAAACTCGATACTGATTATATTGATATTTTACTACAAAAAAAAAACCGTAGAAGTTATATATTGGTATAGGGAAATAGAAAATATAACTTTAAATGTAATGTTGGTTTTCAAGAAGTCTCTACAAACATTCCTACAGTAGAAAATACCATTTTACTATTCTACTGGCAAAAATATAAAATAAATAATCTGCTTAACCGAATAAACAAATTTAAATAGATAAGAATATTCGACTTTGGAAGGGTAACAATCTTTGTGAAACAATAAAAAATAATATATATTTTCTTGGATTTCCCGCATAAAACTAAATATAGAATGCTATAAATAAGTATGCATCGAAAAAAGTTGACATTTTAGCAAAACTTTATGTTAAAAGATTTAAGGAAATAACAGACAGACGGACTGCCAAACTATGAGTTTAAAAATAATTTCATTTTTTTTTATCATTGCTGAATAATATGATAAGACTAAACAGAAAAATCTATTGTTATAAAGTGTTTAAATAAGAATTCGGAAACTTTTGCATTGATATTTATTTTTAATATTTTTTTTATCTTTACAGTAAGTCAAAACTAAAATATGTTATCATAAAGTGCGTGTTTTTTGTAATCATTTTGTTTGGGTGACTTATTTTTATCTAATTTCTTACAATATGCCAAAATAAAAAAAAATCTACGGGTTTGCCATTGCTGCCTCCGGCTGTATACTGTAAGATTTCCCTATAAAATCGAAGTAAGCATTCACTATAGACAAAATAGCATTTTTTTAACTAAAAAATGCGAGTAAACTTGCACCACACAAAAAGATAAAAAGAGCGATAGACAATGGTAGAAATGAGCTTCGATTACTGGTATTTAACCGTATCAGTCCCAGTGATGCCATTTGGCATCATCATGTTTCTGATCATTGTTTAAAAAAATCGGGCTGACATCTATTGGGATTAATAAAATATATTTTCTTTTTTTTAAAGTTTGAAGAATCGTATGATGTGCTTTTTGATATCATAAAGGGCTATAGATGATCAGAAAAAATATCTAAAATGATTTTGCCAAATTGTCATTGGGACTGAAAGAGTTAACATTTAAACATTCCAGTGTCAATCTACTTCAGCGATATTTTGGGAGTTTTTTTTTTTTTTTTGTAGTCTAATGTGCCCAAGACAAATCTTGTCCGAATACGATACTCGTTCTTGCAATCCTTCTATAACAATAAATTTGTTTTATTTCTTGACGAGACGTATTGGCTGCGCTAAAAGTTATAAAAGAAGCTAAAAATAGACATCCGGAAACGATTAAAGAAATTTTCTTCATATTGGTTTCGTCTACTAATTTTCAACCTTCAATGCAACCCCTAACAGTTGCATTCTATATAACTAAACAGTGTAATCGTATCTGTGATTCCCGGTCAAAACCGCGACGGACAGAACCGCGAAGGACAAAACCGCGACGGTCAAAACCGCGAACGGACAGAACCGCGAACGGACAGAACCGCGAGCGGACAGAACCGCGAGCGGACAAAACCGCGAATGGGAATTATTGGGAATTAAATTACTTCATATATATTATATACTATATAACACGATTATTAGGAGTAATACCTGCACATGAAACCCGTCGGCAATATACAGTTTTGATTTTATGTTTTAATGTATAGCAATAGGTTTGTACTAAGATTTTTAAAGATGTAATTAATCGACACGATAATATGGGCTTTACTAGACGAGGTAACAAAATGTTTTTATTATATATATGCTGGCGATTGAATTCGAAAAAGCATAAATGTAAATTTATTTAAATGCGCATTTATAGAAATGAGACCATTTTGGTATTTCAAAACTTTAGGTTAGTTTGTAATGTAATTTTTAATGAACTGAATCCTTTTTACTGTTACTTCAATTCATGTTTCTTTGTTTCCTTCTTTTTTGCTGAAGTTATTTTTCTTTCCCTGCATAGTGGAGTGTGTTTGGTATTCAAGAAAAAAATTACGTAGCAAGGTTGTAACAATTTCTGCAAAATGGATTCTGACTATTATTTTTTGTGTCAGTTTAAGAAGATAGTTCAATGGAAAAGTGGAGACTCAAACCCTGAAAAGTCACGCGTATTATTGAGTATTGATTGAAAAACTGTGAGGTATAAATAACATCTTAAGAGAATGTGTAAGTAAAAACTCAGTACATTTTATACCAAGGTCAGGTAGAAACCAAAATTTGGTAAATTTGAAACAAGGACTGAAAGTTGACCAACAGGTTCGGACAGGGGGCTAGGGGGGGGGGGGGGGAGGGTAAAGGTATTTCTTACTCCTTTGTGTTAGAAACGAAGAATGCTGGAATGGAAAGGGTACATTGTATTGTACGTCCCCACCTCCTTTCTTCTGGTACATGTGTTCCAATCTTAACAATTGGACTGCCATGAGGTGGGAAAGGGGTCACATCGTCCTTACGGCAGTAGTGTCTCTTGTTACCGTGAATTGTAAGAAGTATTTTGACATCCTATAAGAGGTGACCAGGTACGGCTTGACAAATTACACAAAATGTTGTCATAATATGAGAAACAGGTGTGTAAGCTGGCGACAGGAATCTAATGAATCTGCTTTGGATTTTAGGATTTTTTTCGACTGAAAAATGCGGTTGAAGAGTAAAGTATTTTAGGTTTAACTAGTTTGTAAGGTGTTTTTTTATTTACAAAAGAAGAAAAAACGTATGAGTTTGAGAATGCAATTTATAAAAGAAATTGAGGAACCTGGACCAAATAAACATCAATCGGAAATCATAGTAAATGAAATCACTGAAAATTGTGCCGACAAAAGGCCATACTGTTTAACGTTTCTTTTAAATAATTCCTTCCTTACGAATCTAAATGGGAAAACAAAACTAAAAAACTACCAAATTTTGGATTTCTATTAATTTCAACGAGAAAATAATTTTTAAATTTAAGTACAAGAAATAACTATTTTTTAATAACTTTTAGAAATTTTATTTAAAAAAAGTTTTATTTAAACTTTTTAGTTTAATATATAATTTAAAGTTTAATATAAATAATTAAATGCTGTGTTTAGTGCTTTTTTCAGTCACATGTGGGGATTTTGTGTGGAATCGGTACTAAGTGAAATGTTTTGTTACAAAACTAGTTTACGTTGTAAAAATAATGTGGATGCTAAAACTAACAATAACTCTCATTTTAATGTAAAAAATATGTTGTCAATTTAAACTAATAGCAACATTTACATTAAGTAGCGTAACACTAAATCTGGGTGCTTTAGTTTCAGTTGTTTTGCTGTGATTATTGCTAAGCTTTGGTCAAAATTTAACATTATTTTTTCAAACAGTTAACCCGGGAACTTACATTCATTAAAGTTTACAACTATTGTTGAATTTTTTGTCCAAAATCTGATGCAAATTAAATTGTTTTAAATAACCTTAAAGTTTATATCTTTATGATCTTCGTTTATTAAAAAAATAACCTTGCAGTTTCTATGCAAATCAATGTTTATTGCAAATCAACGTTTCAAATGAAAATACACTACCACCGGAATTTATAGCAAGCAGATTCAGCATATTTTAAAATCAGTCTCTCGAGTCGAAGGCAACTAAATGAAATACCGACTTAGTAAACCCTTGCATATACCTTTTTTTTTTTTGGAATTTGTTATCCCCTCATCCGTAATGCACCAGATTTACTTCTGTCACATTTTGCTGATTTTTGAATTTTTGGATGATTTTTAAAATCGTGGAATAGATCTCATGCAGTTGTGGTCAGAATTATAAGGACAATGGAAAAAAAACTAGATATTTTCGACAAATCAAATTTGAATTATGCAAATTTTATGTGTGTTAGCCAATAGTAAACTAAGCACGTTAAATCAAAAAAAAATTACAAATATATACGATATTCATAATTTTAAAATGCGTTATAAATTTTGACATACAGCGAAATTGGACCAAATTATAATAACAATTGCATTTCTGTAAGTCTAAAGCATAGATTTACATAAAACTAGCAAAGTTTCTGCTTTGTACACGTCATTCCATGGTGTTATAAAGATTTTGCAAGTGATTGAAAACTTCATTACACTTATCTTCATCGCTTTTGAGGGTTTAGAATTGAATTTTTTGAGGATTGTATGATGAAAATATATAAAAATCTTAAAAACTTCTTAGTTGAACCACTGATAAGTTTGGTCTCTCTACTGTATTTTTGCTAATGTTTTCGTTTTTTGTTCGGTTCAGAATTATAATTTTCCAGGATTTCTCTAATTACTTTAAGTGCCTGCATTAAGTTAACTGCGAAAATTCTAATTTTGTTGGGGATCCAATTTAGTTACATTTTGGCAGGTTCTTTAGAAATTCGTGTTTCTGCACTAAAAACTGCTTGATAATGCCCTTATGGACACCTTTCCAAAAAGCACAGCAAATAAAATTGATAGAGTATCAAATTAAGTAGGCATATATAGTTATTCAGTGCTGTCAGCACCAAAATGCTAAT